>CM017195.1:11247098-11784598 GCA_004837865.1 Musa balbisiana | reverse complement strand
GATATTTTACTATGATTGTAGGGATTTATGGTTTATTTTCACTTAGTTTACAAGTAACTATGAGTTACTAAATATCATTAGATATTGAATTTAAAGCTCTCGAGTAAGTTAAAGACCATAAAGAAATGTCGTATACTAGAAATCTTGAACTTAAACTAGATAGCTTACTTATATTTTTTGTCTGTTTGAGTCTTTCAAGATGAGTCCGATGCCATCTCCATTTGAGGTGATAGAGCTATCAACGAACAGTGTGTATGCAGATCGGGTATTTGTTGAACGAAGGATGACTCATTTCTATTGATCACCTCCGACACGAGATGTCATACTGCGAGAGGATTTACTTCAGTGATTCGTCAATCATCACCTATATAGCATATGCCTGAAAATAGGGTTGAAGTTTCGTTGCTATCAAGACCAGCACAAACACAAATCCATTGCCCTGCGTGTGTGATTGATGATAAAAAAGATCATCATCAAAGTACCCCGGACGAAGGATCTCCACCGTTAACTTAGGAAAACTGGACCGTTAGATTAGGTTTAGTGGTCCGACTCCAACAGGGCCACAGCCGAGTCACTCATTGGCGCCGCCGCACGCTGTTAACCGAACCCCTTTTGAAAACCCTCGAGAACCCTATTCCGCCCGCATCGTTCGCTTGTGAACACTCCGTCGTCGCCATCTCTCACATCCCCTCCTCTCCCACGGCGGTTCTCTAATGGATCCCGAGTTCCAATTCGACGGGGCGAGCTCCGACGAGGAGGCGGGGGTTGAAGAGAGGGCGGCCCAGTCCCCGTGGGAGTTCGCCTCTTACTCGGAGTCCGTTGCCGAGGAACACGCCCGCAGGAACACTACCTCCATCGACGCCAAGATCACCAAGGCCCTCCAGGATCGCGCCGTTTCTCTTCCCGAAGATGGAGACGGTGAAGAGGCGGAGGAGGAGCCGGAACTCAGTGACGAGATTCTTTTTGGTGACGAACTTGGGAAACAAGTGAGTCGTTCCGTTTGAACCCATCTTCTTCTTGCTCTTTGCCGTTGTGGTTGCTCTTGGAAAATAAGGTTTTCTTTTGTCTTTCTTTCTACTTCCTCTGCACGATTAGGTTGAATGATGCCGCCAACCATTCTTCTTGGTGTACTGCAAGGTGCAGACACGGTCGCAAGACTTGTATTTTGTTTTTTGGAAACTATGTTTGTTGTTTCCGAAAACATTTGAAGTATTCCATGTCATAGAGACTCATTAGTTTCGAAGGGAAGATCGTTAGACACATCAATCACCAAAATGTCGGGTTTATTGTTTTAAGGAATTGTAATATTAGCATGGAAATTGCAGCCGTAGCTCAAAATAGTGTTGTTTAACTTCTGTACGAGATGGTGCAATTTGGTACTCCACACTGGTTCATTGTCTTGGAGAAGTAATTAATACGCCCACATAATATGAGCCTAATCAAAGAACATATGAGATCACTATTCGGCAAAGAAAAATCTGGTGTCAAATGCACAAGAAGAATGAACAAAAAAGGTACCATGTGAGGGTCCTGCAATGATGTGCTATGTGTTAATATTTGTAGGAAAGTGTGGTAATTTGGATTTTGGTGTCCTAACAAATTTTGATTAGGTTACTCTTGATATAATCTGTCTTCATTTAAATGTGATGTAAATGCTTAATTGTTGTTCTAAAAATTTCATATGGAGACCATGGCAACTAAGGCTGGTTATAAGGGTGCATGCAAAGAGAAACTGTAGATTGATGCAGTAGTATGGTGCCTTTTAGCATGAATGCTGCGATTTTTTAGTTTTTGAGCTCTTTCTCTGCCATTTTTGCGTTTATATATCCGTAGAGAAAAATTGTCATTTGAAGTTTCAACTTCACTTGAACTGCTGTCAAGGTGTTTTAATTATCTGTATAATTTTTTAAAAGCTGTAATTTAAAGTTTGAACTGCTCCTGAGATGCTGATTTTGTATCTTACAGCTGTTTTTTTAATCCTCAGGTGAATCATAAATCTCGTAAGGCTGATGATGGAAATTTGGGTGCGAGGGCTCATTCTTTTTTTGCATCACATGAAGGAGCGTCCTTCCATGCAAATTCTTTCCTTGAATTAAATCTGTCTCGCCCTTTAGTTAGAGCATGTGAAGCCTTGGGATATCAGAAGCCAACACCCATCCAGGTTCTGTTTGTCGTTAATGAATATATTTGATTCACTATGCTTGCCATGTTTTTGTTCGAGTTACACAAGTTACTTTCTTTCTGAAGGGTCATGGGTACTAACTGCATCAAAATAAGGTCTCACAGTTCATATACCATACTGCTTATGCCATGTATAGTTGCACATTGTTATTTCTTAACTGGAACTACTTTTCTTTTTGATCTAAACTTTGTGATTTACCAAATTTAGTTGTTCTGATATATTCTGTGGATATAACATATGAGGCTTTGATGAAAATGAAGTAGTTAGTTGTAGGACAGTCCATGTAGGTTGCACAAAGTGAGAGATTGCTTAAAGGTGTACACAACAAAAATGTCATGCAAATAATAGAGGTGGAAAGGCTTGAGTTCTACCACATGTTGGTCGATGAGGAGGAACGCCTAAAATTGCTGAAAACAGTTTTTGCCCTAAAAAGAAAGTGAAAAAAACTTATAAATAGTTTACAACACTCTGCTGATGCTTTGGCTTCCCATGTTGTTTGGTTGACACAAGCTAGGACATGTAGGTCAATTGTTGGACAAAAGCTATGGTGTCCTTGCAAAATACTTCTGTGAAGATCAATGATTGAAAAAGGCGCTCGGGCGCTCGCCTAGGCGCTCGGGCGAGGCGAGGTGAGGCTCGAGCGCCTCGCTAATGTCCCAGGCGACGCGCTTCAAACAGGCGCTGCCTGGGCGCTCGCCCGAGCCCAGGCGCTGGGCGCTTCGGGCGAGCGCTTGGGTAAACCAAGGCGACCGAACCAGGATTTTAGGTCTGGTTCGGTCCTGGTTCAGTTGTTAGTTGGTTCAATCGAACCAACTAAACCTAACCCTTACCCAACCCTAACCTGCTGCCGCTGCCGCTGCCGCTGCCGCTCCCGATCCCGATCGCGATCTCGCTGCTCGTCGCTCCTGCTCCCGCTGTCGCTACTCGCCGCTGTCGCTGCTCGCGCCTCCTGCGAGCCTTCCCGCTGCTCGCGCCTCCCGCGAGCCCTCCCGCGAGCCTTCCCGCTGCTCGCGCCTCCCGCGAGCCCTCCCGCTGCTCGCGCCTCCCGCGAGCCCTCACCCGCGAGCCCTCTCGCTGCTCGCGCCTCCTGCGAGTCCTCCCGCGAGCCTTCCCGCTGCTCGCGCCTCCCTCAAGCCCTCCCGCTGCTCGCGCCTTCCGCTCCCTTTCCCTTTCTCGCTGTCGCTGCCGTCGCTCGCCGCTGTTGCCACCGCTCGCCGCTGCTTCCTCGTTTCTCCATCAGGCTCAGTATACAGTATACTCTTAATATTAAGTTTATTTGAATTTTGAAATGATTAATTTTCTGTTAATAGATTAATAATGTATTATTTTGATTTTAATGTTGTTAATTTTTATTTATTTGAAATTATTGTTAGGTTTCAACATAAATTTTGAAACTTTTTGTTAATTTTTATTTATTTGAATTTTGAAACTTTTTGTTAATGTGACATTGTGATTTTGTATCTTAGATTTTGTATCTTATATTTTCTTAATTTAATAGCATATTTTGTTTATCTTGGTTAAACAAAAGTTGAAACTTGACAAGCTTACTTAACTTGTCTTTTCATGAGATCGTAGATGATACTTTCTCCAAACATTTCACTGATAAGAGTTCAGAAATACCAACTTTTTTATTAGTGGATAGCAATTAAGTTTTTTCTAAGGTGCAGCATAGAGGATTATGAAATATAGATGAAAGATTAGGATCATCACCAATTTCACGTGCCTGAGTTAGTTCCATGGCAATCATACAATGCATTGCTTGTAGAGTACATAATCAAAGTGTGATGCCAAACTTGTGCTTCTGTGCTAGATGTGGGCATGTGAGGGATAGTTGTGGGGCATGTTACTGATTTCTCTAAAATTCTGTAACTTATATTGTTTATGTATCCTGTCATTTGTTTTATTTTGATTTCTCTACGTTTGGAATAGGCTGCATGCATACCATTAGCATTAACTGGGCGTGATATATGTGGAAGTGCCATGACAGGATCTGGCAAGGTACCCCTGATATATTCTTACTTATCTTACATTAGCTTGACAGAGTCTTCAAACCTTATTTTTAAGCCTGTTATTTCAGACAGCTGCTTTCAC
Source organism: Musa balbisiana (assembly GCA_004837865.1). Taxonomy (NCBI): domain Eukaryota; kingdom Viridiplantae; phylum Streptophyta; class Magnoliopsida; order Zingiberales; family Musaceae; genus Musa; species Musa balbisiana. The sequence continues at coordinate 11,780,325 of CM017195.1, read as the reverse complement.
TCTCCCTGTATTGGAACGTCTACTTTTCCGCCCAAAGCGTATCCTTGCAATCAGAGTGCTAATTCTAACCCCAACAAGGGAGCTGGCTGCACAGTATGTTACATAATTTCATTGTACTGTAGCTCTTCGCAGCATTTCTTTAGCTATTCTTTTGTTTCTTTCTTTACATCATGTAGATAAAGTTTTGACGTCAAATTGTTATTATGTATTATAGTTTATTCATCTAGGCGAGGGTGGGCCTTGGTATAATGGTAAGGTTGCTCCTTTGCGACCTGGGAGAACATGGTTCGAGTTACGGAAATAGTCTCTTTTAAATATTTAAAGATAAAAGACTGCATACATTGACCCTCCCCAAACCCTGCATTGGTGGGAATCTCGTGCATTGGGTACGCCTGTTAGTTCATTTGTCTAGGGGAACACAATGCTTTGTTTCTTGGTCATCAGCATTTTTCGTTGACATGCCAAATGTCTATGAATCACATCCAGTTATTGTATTCCTTTCGATTTATGTATGCCTTTTGCTTGCCAGTTAGCATAGTTTGTATGGATGTAACTTCATTTGTGTCGATGTAACTTCACTAGCATGTGAGCACTGACATATAAAAATTATTTAGGAGCATAACATATGTGATGTATGATTGATCTAAGTTAGATTGACTTTTAGGAAAAATGGTTTTGAGCCCTGTAGTTTTCTTTGTTTTGACATTTAAGATGATTTCATCCTTTTTTTTATTGTGCTTAAAGCCTTTAAAGAATCCGGTTTAAGTTGGTTTGTAGCTTTTGAATCGTATTTAAGATTATATACTTTGAGGGAATTATTAAGTTATTAAAATCAAGTTCTAAAAGATATATATGTTTTGTTGGCTAGGATTCTGCAAAGCTGGATGTTTTAGTATTTCAGGACTTTTTTGGTATGGGACTCTTAAGATTGTATGAAGGCTAGTTTCTGTTGATTTGAAAGTTGATTGATTAGTGGAATAAAATTACAGTTCTTAAGTATGACAGACAAAACAATTTACCTATAGCTGGACAGGGGCAGAGGCATGATTTGCATGGGGGTGCAACTCGCAGTGAGCTTATAAAAGACTCAAGATTGTGTATCTTGTAGATTGAAAATGGAATATATGCTTAAAGAACTTACATTAGTAAAGATCATTTATTTTTTAGGATGTATTGTTTTTAACTGTTTTATTGTTATTTGAAATAGGATTAGAATGTGGTCCAAAATGTATTATTATCACAAAATGGAAACTTGGTCTAATGTTCGAACTCAGTATCTGATATCTTTCCTAATGTTATGTTTCAATATATGTTTTTAAGAATTACTGGTTTTCAAACATATCATTTTTAGTTTGGAAAATAAGATGGATGGGTCGAACAGGAAAGGTCATAAGTCAATGTGCATTGTGCATGATTGATTGGGCGTCTTGATGATATGCTTGTAACTGGTTCTGGGAGAGCAATTTTTATCCTTTTTTTGAAATTGATGAAATCACATGGCTGGTTGGAGCCCACTTTGTAGTTGGTTCACATAAAAGCTTGTCATCTGTCGTCATGGAAGAGATCTTGGAGCTGTATTATACTTGGGAGCATTTTCCTTGAACAGATAAGAGAGGCAAATTTATTGGGATAAACAGAGTGCTAGTTGGTTAGATTTGTTAGTGAGGTGACTATCTCAGTTCTCTGTTGTTTCAACTTTCATGGAGTCTTGTGTTACCATAGTCTCATGAACAGCTCACCGAAAAGCTTCTTGTATTATAGTCATGGAGGATATCTAGGCCTCATGCTTTACTTTGGAGCATTTTGTTCTAATTGATAAGAGAGATATATACATGAGAGAAACAGTGTGCTAGTTTGTTCTTCTACTCGGTTGTCTTCATCATGGTTTTTCTTTGTAATTGAACTTACTTGAAGTTTGAGCCCTGTTCACCGATAGCCCCATGAACAGTGGTCCTGGCAATCTTAAAAAATGACAAAGAAGCTGAAAAGCAACTTCTGTTTTTGCTTGTGGAAAAGGAAATATGAAGTGTTACTTTAATGAAATGATTTTTCCATTAAGATTCTTATAATGTTCCACTAATTTTTTCTTGTCATGGCTCTTGAACCTGCAGCAATACAGCAGCACTTGTGTTGTTAGTTATAAGTTCACTAGCTTGTGCAATTATAATGAACCAACTGTTGCTACATAATTAAGCAGAATTGATCACTTTTTACTTAATTGCAGGGTTCATAGTATGATTGAGAAACTTGCTCAATTTACAGACATCAGATGTTGCCTTGTTGTTGGTGGGCTTTCAACAAAGGTTTGTTGTAATTTACACCTTCTGTGGTTGTAGTGTATTAGCCCAATGTTATCAATGTACTCTTCTTTCCAAATCTGAAGACACAAACTAACAATTATTATATTCAGTGAGGATTCAAACATGAATCTAAATGATTATTAATCAATTTTAATGTTTTGGATGTTAACTTGGACTTGGATTATTCTTGATCTTAGTAGGCATTCAGGGGTTTTGTCCATCATCAAAATGGCATTTTTTTTGTTTATAGTGTTATTTACCATATTCCTATGGGTGGAGTATCCATACGCATAAAAGGTGGCAACATTGATCTCAGTATATGCAATTGGTTATGTCATGCTGAAACTTGGCATGATTTGGTGTATTGCTTGTTGAATTTTAAATGTATGAGGAATATTTTTCTACATGTTCTTCCTATCCGAACTCACTTCTCAATTAACATGTAAGAGAGTAAATGGTCCATTATTTATGCTGTTAACCACGTTCATTTGTCAATTGAGTACTAAAATTTTCTTATAGTTGAGGACTAACCTACAAAACCATTGTATTTCAATATCGATGATGATCTTAGTAGGCATTCAGGGGTTTTGTCCATCATCAAAATGGCATTTTTTTTGTTTATAGTGTTATTTACCATATTCCTATGGGTGGAGTATCCATACGCATAAAAGGTGGCAACATTGATCTCAGTATCTTATTAGTTGAGGACTAACCTACAAACCATTGTATTTCAATATCGATGATGATCTTAGTAGGCATTCAGGGGTTTTGTCCATCAACAGTAGGCATTCGGGGGTTTTGTCCATCATCAAAATGGCATTTTTTTTGTTTATCATAATTGGTAAGTTTAATGTACATCGTCCTACAAATTATATATACCTATTTCCCTGTTGAGCTTATCATTGTCCACATTAGTAGAATTATCATTCAAAGTCATACGTTAACTGTTTTTAAGATATATAACTTAAAAAACCAAAGTATAAAAGATAGAAGCTGTATAGAAGATAATAATGAAAAAATAGTGAATTTCATAGTTCACTAAAGAAGTAACTATGATATTGTTACAAAATTAATGGTAGTCGTATAATACAAATGTATCATGGGGTTAACTATTAACTAACTATTATATATGTCATGTAGAAGACCAGAAACCTCTTCACATGCAGTTTTGTAGATAGTGGTCTCCTGGCTACTTTGCTGATTACCATGCTGGTGACGTATTAGGTAATGATAAATTTAAAAAAACCTTTATTTGAAGAGAGCACACTTTGGATTTTGTATGAATTGCATATTTTGACATCCCTTTCCTGTGGTGGTATCTTTATTTCCCTAACAGGTTAAGACTACCCTCTATCTTGTGGAATGTGGAGGTTAAGGTCGTATTGTATTATCTATTAAATGACTATTATTTATGTCATACAAAAAAATAACTTTTTTGCATGGTAGTATCTGATAATCCTTTCTCTTTTCTTTTTTTCACTTTTTTGAGGTTGTCAGTTATCTAGAGTTGACCAAAATTTGCCTTCGGTGAAGTTTGATTAATTCTAGTTTATTCTGATCAATGTCTATCTATAAGGTCAAGAAATTGGCTAAAATCATATTGGTCTTGGATGACACTCATAAGTACACCTCTGCTACCCAACAACTATCTTCTGATATTGGTTGCATTATGTATTTGTCAACAAGGTTTTGGTTAAAATTTGTCTTCATGTTTGTTACGCCAAGTTATATATTCTTTTAGAATTGCTATTATATCATAAAGTTCTAATAACATACTGTAGCTATTCTTATGGGTTTGGCAATGCTCTGTTCTCTCAGGTTCAAGAAGCAGCCTTAAGATCATTGCCTGATATTGTGGTAGCTACTCCAGGGCGAATAATAGATCATTTACGAAATTCGCTTTCGGTTGGACTTGAAGATCTTGCTGTTCTAATCCTTGATGAGGCAGATCGCCTTCTGGAATTAGGTTTTAGTGCTGAAATACAAGAGCTGGTATTCTCCTTGTTGCTTTTTTTGGCTGTTGTAGTCACAACTGCAAAGACCTCATTGCTATTTAACAAGTTATTGGGATTTGTTAACATTATAAACAACAACAATGTCACTGTAAGGTCCAAAATGTATGGGGTTGGTGGCATGGATCTAATAATGCCATTGAGTTGTATCAAGGGCATTATCACTACGATACTAATTTCAATCAGATCTTTCCTTTTAGTGTTGATAATAGAAGTTTTCTTGGGCCTTCTATACCTCTCCTTATGCTGCTAATTTTTAGTTCTCTATTTAATTGGTGCATCTGTGAGTCTCTTCGAGTATGCATATGCCTCATTAAGTGATTATCTCATTCTCTCAGATCATGGTTATCCTAATTGTGAGACAAATATTAAAATTAAAATTAATGTTATATTTTTTTCAAATTCTAAATATAAAAAAGTGTTTGTTGCATTTTGCTGAATCATCTTGGAAGAACTTATAGTGGTAGTTGAATTATTTGTTTCTGATACATTGTGTGGCAATTTGGTGGTGCCTTAAAATACTTATCTGTCTTGTGTTGATTTATTGTGTTGTTTGATATGTAAAATAGCTTCTATTGGGTCAGTTTGGTCCAACATGATTGCACAAATCGTAACATCGTGCTTGGCTGTCTACTAACCTTTGATCTTCTCAATAGTGACACTTTCCTCATTTACTCAACTGTCAAACGTGATTGCACAATTTGCTACAGTTTCTCCTTTTGGTAAATGCTTCTCCTTTCACCATGGCCTATAGGCCTTGAAAATGCTGGTCCTTGCTTCAAGAGAGATCTTAGTGGCAGAAGAATGATTGCACATGTGAGCATTAAAACAACTACTGAACAGTAATAAATAAGTAGTTATTAGGAAAAAGTTTGCATAAATAAAGAGAACAAAATTTATCAAGTAGTGTTTGGTAGTGCTAGATGTGTGAAGTTCGCATGGTAAGAAAAAGTGATCTTCTTCCAGTCTTTATCTTATCCTAGCATATGGAAACGCTTTCCTTCCTTGCATATGTTTTGTGATTGCATAATGTGATTCATTTCATTTTTTATGTTTGATATATTTTCCCTCTCTGACAACTAAAAAAGGAAAATAAGGGAGAAAAATGTATAGAAAACAATGACAACAGCAATATTGACTGTTGTCTAATACGACCGAAAGATTAGAAGTTCGCCTGCACATTTTCTTCAGGATAATGCTACTGATGGAAACTGAAGGTATTAGGTGATCAGAAAACTTATGTGTGTTAATGACAGTGTTACAACAAGTTGTTTTTATCTGGGCTAGTTGGGAATGGCTGCAGGGACAGTTTCCTGCTGTCAGGTGCCATTTTGGGGCATCACTTGGTAATTTAATCCCATGATAGCTTTTCTTCCTGTTTCTTGGTCTTCTTTGGCCTATGTTGACCTCTTATGTCTGATATAACCATGATTTACTTTCCTCTAATCTGGATATATGGTGATTCACAAGAATATGAAAGGTGTACATGCAAGAGGAAACCTCATTGATATTAGCCATTTTCACTTAGTAGGTGATGGAGCTAATGTACCAAGTACCAACTAAATATTTCAAAATTTCACACAATTTTACACTAGCGTATTGACACAGTATTTTGGACTAGCATTTTACTAGCCTGAGGTTGTAAAATAGTGTTTTGCTTGCTCAGCCATGTTGTTTTATAATGTAGATACGGATGTGTCCAAAACGGAGGCAAACTATGTTGTTCTCTGCAACTATGACTGAAGAAGTAGATAAGCTTGTCACGCTTTCATTGAATAAACCTGTACGACTGGAGGCTGATCCATCTTCCAAGAGACCAGCTACATTAACAGAGGAGTAATCTCTCTTTTCTTTTGTTCAATTATGTTTTGGCGATATGTTTCTGATTGTCTCATGATTCTTTCTGGAATCAGTGACTTGGTAAAATGTGAATCTTCTAACAATTGATTTTAATTTATTTAAATTTCTATCAACAACTTCACATGTCCTTGTGCCTTCAGTAATAAATTTTGGCTTCCTTTTCATATTTTTTGATGGAGAACTTAAAGCTGACAAAATTGTGATGATTATTGCCTTTTCTTTGTTCCAGTTGGATAATATATATGAGTCCTGATAATTTTTTAGTGAGGAAGGGATTTCATAGGTCTAGATTTGATGTCTCATATCTGAAACTACACAAACCTTTCAGATCGCTATACCTGCCTTTGTTCACCCAGCATTTTGAAAGGATTTCTTGTTCACTTGGTTGGTTGTATTTTGGCAACTAAATCATGTTAGCAAATAGTATCTAACAAGATTGTTTATGCATCAAGGATTAGCTTAAAATTATAAACGTTTTTCATAATATATGAACTTATGAGACACATCTGTTGTGTTCTGATGATGTTGTTTTGATTGGTAAAACAATGGATTTAAGCATAAAGTTGAACTACAGAGACAATTCTTAAACTAAAGATTTCAGTGCAAGTAGATCCAAGGTCGGATTTTGTGACATTCAAATTTGCCAACAAGACAAAAAAAAGCCTATTTGTATAGTTTTATATTATATCAGGTATAGTATTGTTACTGTTTTTAAAACTGGTGTTTCATCATGGATGAAATAATATCTAATCTTTGAGAAATTTGTTTCAATCTTTTGCAGGTTTGTCAGAATACGTCGTGCACGTGAAATAAACCAGGAAGCAGTTCTTCTTTCACTCTGCTCAAAGACTTTCACTCAGAAAGTGATAGTTTTCAGGTTTTATTTCATGTGACATGATTTGCATGACTTTATCTTTAGCACTAAATAATCTTATCAGTGGTCTCTTGCATTTATTTGGTAGAGGAAGGTTATGTAGGAAATGATTGGCCAAAAAAGCTAGAATTATTCATTAAGGTGTAAACTGTAATAACTTATACGATTCTGGCTTAGGTTTTGATTTTGTTGTTCCTGTCTTATATTTGCAAATATAATCTGATATCCTCATTCAGTTAATCCTGAGATTTATGTAATAAGAACCAACGGGTGCAATTTTGGGTATCAGCATATGGACATATGATATGCTGAAGCTGAATGCACCTTGGCACCAATCTGTTGGGGGAGCGATGGGTAAAAAAAAAAGGAAGAGGAAGAAGAAAGTGGAAGACGAAGGAAGGGGAAAAAGGAAGAAGAGGAGGCGATGGAGGAAGAGGTGTGGGAGGAGAAGAAGATACACCAAAGACAGGGGCAGCAGGTGGGGAATGGAAGGCACGCGGGCAGCGGAGGGGAGGTGCTTGCGAGAAGTTGTGACCCAGAAGCTCCTTGTGAACCCTAGCCCATCAGATGATGCAAGCAGTTAACAAACTGGACCAGTTGATTTTAAGCAGTTGGCATCCCGGTTGGCGATTGGACTGGCAAATACCGACCATTCCATACTGAACCGGGCAAAATAAAAAACTTTGACAAGAATTCATTGCTATCTATAATTTCTTTTATTTGGGCATGTAGTTTTTGATGTTTAAAAATGTATTTTAATTTTTTCTTTCTTCTTGTTAACTGGTTGGTATAGCTCGACCTATCTCACAGTCAAGGTTTTTAATTTCAGTGGAACGAAACAAGCTGCACATAGGTTGAAAATAATATTTGGTCTGTCTGGAATGAAAGCTGCTGAGCTACATGGAAATCTTACTCAAGCACAACGTCTTGATGTGAGTAACCTTCTATGTGATTTATAATCCATTTCTATATGCATGCAATCTGTTAACTTTAGTTTGACTTATGACATGTCCTGAAAATTATTTTGGGTAGGAGAGGCTAGGCTTAAACTTTTAAAGTTTGAAATGGATTTTCCGTTAAGTTCGACTTCTGCTTACCTACTTTTGCTTATGCTAACTGTGATCTTAATATTTTACACAGTTCTGTGCTTTTAAGTTTGATAAGTTGTTACAAATATAGTTTATAGACATGGTTGTTCCAATCATTTATTTATTTTATATTATGTTGACTTGTTGCTTTACATGGAAATGGTCACAGTGGACCTGGAAATTTCATCATTTTAATGCATGAATTTGCTTGGCTACATGAATTTTACACCTGTATTACTGATACCCTTACCAATCTCTAGTCAGATTGTGTGCCTTGATTTGCATTTTCATTGTTTCTTTATTTGTTTAGTTCGGCATGCTTTGCAGGCTTTGGAACAATTTAGAAAGCAAGAAGTGGATTTTCTAATTGCAACTGATGTTGCTGCTCGTGTAAGTAATTTGGTTAAATGTTTTGAGGGTACCTTTATTGAAAAAGTGCATGTGCTTTTGAAATCTTCCATTCTTGCCTGTATATGTCATCAACAATATGTCTGTCACTACTTTTTTTGTGTTACCTTGTTCTATTAGTTAACTAGTTAGTGCTAATCAGATTTTGCAAAGTATCATAATGACAGTGTTCTTCTTTCCTGTGATCCTCTGATGGAAACTTTTGGAATCTATATATTGCTGTCCAAATTGATGACAATATTTTATTGTCTTCTCGAACAGGGTCTCGACATAGTTGGTGTTCAGACAGTAATTAATTTTGCTTGCCCTCGTGATTATAAAAGGTTTACAACACACACTTCTCTCTTGTTAATTGTTACATCTTTGTTACCTGATTATTTAAGTGAATTTTTTATCATTGATCTGTCAACCATTTTTTCTCAATGTGTTTGGTTGTAAGAGTCAATATTTTTTTAAAGACATGTTCTACATCTTAAGTATGGCTAATCTACATGTAACAAACATATTAGAATTTTCCTTGTAGCTTTGTGGTGAACCTTTTTGGTTGTATGTCTGCTGATGGCCCCAGGATCCACCTCTTGTCAAAATCATTGTATCTTTATGACTTCAAGATAATAATGTTTATGGCCATATGACCCGTAGCTTTCTAAGTATGCCAATCTCCATTACAGACTAGTTTGATATATATTGTTTCAACCAAGGATTACAATACCGAATGATACCGCCCGTACCGGGCGGTACATACTAGTCCGCCAACAGATCAATACGTGGACCGCCCGCTTTCGAGCGTATTGTCGATCTAGGTACATATCGGGTGGTAACAATTGATTTCGACTATTGTCGTCCGCTACTAAGCGGTATCAGCCTGACTGTGGCTTGGCTGCAATGAGGGAGAAGGCGCTCGAAGAAGAGGGAGAATCAGGAGAACCTTGACACTTTTTGATCCAGTTATTCCCTCCCTCGACAATCCTGATCCAAGAGGTAACGGAGAGGTGGCGTTTCGGCTTCTTCTTTGTCGCGTTTTTTGCCAAAGGCCGAAGACGTTTGCGACCCTCGATGTCTTCGCCGAACGTTGCAAATGAGGAGAAGACCGCAGTCTTCTCGTCTGACGTGACGAGGAGAAGAAAAGGAGGTGATGTCGTCGGGGCAGCGTACGCCTCCTTTTTTATTTTAGTATTATTTTTAATATTTTTATATATTGATTTTTATATTTTTATATTATATATATACGGTGTACCTCTTGGTACACTCCTACCATACCATATCGAGCAAAACTCGAAACGCCGGCTGGTACAGTACGAAATTACGAATCTTGGTTTCAACATTATAGGCAAGGTCTTACAACTTTTGCAGATTTCTGCACCATGTTGGTTGTTCTTGGTCATGTATTATTACTTTTACAATCTTTGTATCGCCTGAATTATCTTGGGGAAAATTTATTGTGGTTTCTGTTAGCTACTTTGTAGCCTAGATTAAAGTTGCCAAACACCGTCCATCAGATGCAGCTGAACTGTGCATCTACAGCTTCTCACTGTATGTGTTCTAGTGGTCCAGGTGTTTTTACAAACCACTGTCATGAGCCCTTCATTGTTTGGTTCTAAATACAATAAGCAGCTGCATGAGAATGGTCAATTATTGCAAGCTTTTAACATACCAGGACCAAATATCAGACATGTACGGGATCCTTATGTATTGGTATCAGTTATACAAAACCACAAGATCAATGAAGGATGGGAAAGGCATGGATACACAATTTATAAACCTTGAAGATAGTTGGGTAAAAGCAGATTTTATGTGGGTGTCTTTAGATTGAGGGTTGCCTATGTAACATGAGTCCTTTACCAAAGGCATTACTGCATACATAATATTATGATGTGGAATGGAAGATGAGGTTGTTTCAGTTTAACTGCAAGTCGAGGGGGTAAAACTAACTGCAGAGACTGATGGAAAGCAGAAATGAGTAATTATAGAGCAATTTAGAAAGAGATAAGGGTTAGTTTAGTAGTCACCCTTGATTTCACCTGCTATTTTAATGCTTTTATTGACTGTTTATGTAGCATGAATTCTTGCACCATAGGTGTCTTTCTGATTCTATCATGCATTTTGATTTAGTGTTTTTGGTTGGATTAGTTTTATTCTACTGATAACTCAGTCTGAGACTATTGATTCCAGTTTGACAAGAGTGCATAAAGAATGAGCACCTTTTATTTTAATGATGTTTCATGTGTTGTCAAAGACTGAGGATTTGTGCTCTGGTATTTAGTGAAGAATCAAATAACATGGTTTTAAAAATGGCTGATTATTATTTGATCAACCATCAAGCAATCCTGATTCCTTAGAAAGACCAAATTTAATAGTGGGTTTAAATTTGGAATTTACAGAGCTCTACAGTATGAAAAGATCCATGTGGTTCACCTCAAATGGTTTGGTTATTATATATCTTTGTTGTTTAAAATTGCTTAGAAATTTATTTGATTTGGCTAGAACTCACCAGGATGAACTGACGCCTTAAAGAATCAGCCAATTTTGATGTTTTTGGCATAGAATATCCATCATAGAAGTGTGATTGGCCATCGCTTGGAGGATGGAGAAGTGTCTAATGCAATGCAAAGAAGAGGAAAAAGAAAAGGATGAAAGTTGAATAGAAAGAGAACATGAACAACTTCTTGATCTGATTTAGCCATCAGGAACAGGAGATGCAGGAAGCAGAAAGACCAATGAGCGCAAGGAATGGGGACATTTACCACAGCCTTTGCCTGCTACACATCTTGACGTCACACCTTGCCCTCTGCTCCTGTCCACTTGTCATCACCTGTTCCCATCTGCTTACTTTCACTTCCCTAGCCCATGCCCTAGATCTGGTCGAATATAAAATGCAAGCAACTAATGTAGAGAATATTATAAATGCTTACATAGATGACATATTAAAAAATACTTTTGTTATAAAAAATATTATAATGCGGCCACTGCTACCTGAGACTGGTAGTTGGGTGGATAAGCCATAGGTGAGAATGAAAGATCTATTTATAGCTATGTTTATAAGGTAACACAAACAATATAGTTTTAATTTTCTTAAAATATAAAATTAGGAAGAGGCTTACAGTTACAATGGTGGATTGCAGGAGACTACTGTGTTCATCCTGTAAGGTATTTTAATATTTTTATAGTTTACAATTCATATTAGAGGAAATTTTAATTTTATATCCTTATGATAAGTATGTCAAGTTTTTTTTTGCTTATTTTGTGATTTATTATTTATTTTAAAATCCTTTGCGTGGCCAATTTAGATTCCCTCAATCCACCCAGTGATTTCTGTTGTATATTGTATCACTGCCAGGCAGATCACAACTTTTGTTCTGCCATTGCGAATTATGGTTAGAGACCTTCATTAGCATTTGCTCTTAACAACTGCTCTCTATGATGAGATAATAGGCCCATGTACTCACGACACTTATAGATGCTAATTAGAAGAGGTGAAATGATTACTATTAATTGAGACCTTATGACTTTGTTGTTGTTGGTTGATAAACTATCCCAAGGGCATAGGCAATTTTAAGTTTGAAATTTGTGACATTTAAAGTTCTAATTACTTGCAAATCATGTCAACTTTTATAACATAGGAGACACATGGAAGGCGTGACTCATAGTACCTGGACTCTATGGATCTGCTGATCCATAGTTGGCCCAACGTGATGGCTTGAGCTATCATGGAATGGCTTGAGCTGAGTAATGGGAATCCATTTGGAATCAGTAATACTTTGGTCAGGTAGACATTGATTTCTTCTTTTAGTGGGTTATTTTGAGATGCCATCCCCCTTTTTTGTGGATCGTGGTAAGAATGGAATTTTAAGACATTTGAATAGTGAGGCATTGTAGAAGTGTGGGTAAGCTAGTTGGCTTGCATTTAGAAAATAGGAGTCTAGGTTATAATAAATGGAAAAAGAATCAGGTAACTCTTCCTACGGCCTCAAAGCATGTTCGGTTCTAAATGTAAAGTGAGGATTTGCATAGGATGGTTATGTTGGGAACCTAGTTTCATTTATTCTTGAGAGGTTTTGCAGCAAAAATGAAGTTTAAGGCTTTAAGGAGTAAAAAGTTGATTTGTAAGTTTTGGGGCCTGTTTGGAGAAAGGCAGAAAAGGATAGTTTGAATTCTTGAAAGTTGAGTTCTGTAGTTGATATTTCAAATTCCAACTGTTCTTCATAGAAAATCTGTAGGTAGCAAAAGAATTATTTTAGTTCATGAGCATTTGGTCTTGCTGAAAAATTATTTGTTTGAGGCTTCTCACAGCTTTTATATTATTGTGATTATGCAGAAATAATTCAATGTATGAATTTCCAGGTAGTAAATTAGCTGGATAATTTGAATGGGCACAGTTTGAGTGTTGGGTCTTAATTTCATCTTGAGTTACTTGTTTGAAGAAGGTAGTTAGCTTATTTTGCTACAGTTTAAATCTGATGATATCCTACAAATTTAAGTGAACAAACACGTATAAGCATTTATATTGTGAATGTATATCAGTCTGGTCAACTTAGTAGATTGTTCTTTTTATTTCCTTTTAAACTAGCTTGAAGCATCATCACCTTATCACATATTTGTCCAATAATTCTCATGACCCACTTTTTTCTCTTTTTTTCACATGCAATCATGTTTTTAATTGCAAATTAATGTTTCTAATTTCATGATAGTGTATATTGGTGATGTCCTGACATTGTGTCACAAATGTCTTGGCCTGAGATGGGCTCTATATCGAGTAGCATTCTGGCACATATCAGCATGGCTCTCAGCTACTATGTCACATTGCTCTTCCGTTGCGATTTTTTATATGTTATGTTTCATTATGCAGTTATCTTCATCGTGTTGGTCGTACTGCTAGAGCTGGGCGTGAGGGATATGCTGTTACATTTGTCACCGATGACGATCGATCTCTCTTAAAGGCCATTGTAAGCTTCTACTAATGTGAGAAGTTTTTAGTTTTCTAGAGAATGGTTTCAACTTTCAAGAACTGGAGGCAATAAACATTGAGAAATTTTATACTTGAAGAAAAAACCCGACTACTTGGTTCAGCATATTTTCTCTCATATGGATCTCATAGTGTTCCACAAATCCCTGTCTTTGTAGAGCTGTGAATAGGATGTGGCTTTTGGTAGATATAGATATACCGTTGTTATTTTGGAGTTCTAGTTTGAGCACAAGCTCTTCTAAGTTCCATCATTGGTGGAAAGCCTTATGCACTGGGGCATCTTTTTCTGTTTGTGGTTCTATTTCCTAGCACTTTCTGTTGTTTGTTTAGTGCAGATGAATCTGAATTTTCACCATAAATTGCATTATATGCTATGCTAGAATAATTAAGCTTTAAGAAAATTTTGATATAGTTATTTTCTTGAATTAACCTCTGTTTTATTTATTTCTTTAATTTAGACGGTGTGACCGGCTTAAAGATTCTAGTATTATGGCATATTTAAGAAAACACTGCAGCCATAATAATAGGAATAATTACTGGTTTTTCTTTATTTGTTTGATGTAATAGGCAAAGAAAGCCGGCTCACAGCTGAAGAATCGGATTGTTGCAGAAAGACCAGTTGCTGAGTGGTCAAAATTAGTAGATCAAATGGAGGATCAAATTTCTACAGTTCTTCAAGAAGAAAGGTCTTATTTCAGATTTACTCAGTAATAAGTTGAACTGGTCAGTAACTTTTTATTAATATTTGTTGGTTCAGGGAAGAGAGGGCTTTGAGGAAAGCTGAAATGGAAGCTACAAAGGTATATGCATTTTCTTTGAATTGTCATTTGTAGCTTTTGAATAATCTGATGTTAGCATGTATCTAATATGACTTTAGACCTGTACAAGACACTTATCATCGGAAGGTTCTTTGACTTATAGGCAGAAAACATGATCATGCATAAGGAAGAAATATTTTCACGCCCCAAAAGAACCTGGTTTGCAACTGAGAAGGAGAAAAAGGCTTTAGCTAAGGTTGCAAAAGTAAGTTTGTTTACCACAACAACCGTCATCTGGTTGGTCAATTTGATTCATGCTTCCAGGATTTCACGATGTTATGCTTTAATTGCTTCTCTCAAACAGTTGAAGCACTACTAGCAAAATTGTCTTTTTAGGCAATTTCTTTTTATTTGTGTTTTTTTTTTTTGGGGGGGGGGGGGGGGGGGGGGGTTAATTGTGTGTGACTCATATTCATGTGTTTAGTTTCCTGTTTTTTTCCCTCTTTTCTTTCATCTTCTGCTTCTTTGCTTTAAATCATCTTTCCTTTTGTTTTCTGTTGTTGTAATGATGAAGTTATCCACTCTCTCGAAAAGATCTCATATTATCTCTATGCGTCAGTTCTAAATTCCGATTCCAAACTTCATTTTATCATATGTAGAGTTCATACATGTCAAAAGTACTTGATGTTGTACTAAATTCTAACAACCTTTTTTTAGATTTGGTCCTGGAATCCATATTAAAATTTGATTGTTGGTCCTTTTGTTGGCAAAAATAATTCAAATCTTACTATTTTTTTTATTTTACTTATATTTTTAGTCACTTCTTTCACAGTCATCTTTGTTGAGTGGATGGATAGGTTAGAAATTATCTTTTGTTTAAATCAGGCAGTGGATGGGCTAAATTTAGAGTTGCTTGGATGATTTAATTTTCATGAATCATGAGAGGATATTTGATTAATGGTTGATGATCGATCATTCATGACTTAATATTTACACTGTCATAATCAAATATGCCTTAGTTGTGGAAGCTTAAAAAAGTCCTTAGTTGTAATTCTGAGGTGTCTTGGTTTTTCCTTGGTTGCATCGATTGACTATGATGATCTCTAGTTCTCTCTTGGTTCATGCATGTATAAATTTGTCACTTTGCCTTGAAAACTATCATCCAGTTGAAATATAAGCACTCTTAGATTTTAATTTTTATGCCTGTAAGGAGTTGACTCTTAGGGCTTCTTAGTTGTGTGTCCTATGTTGGGTATTATTTTTGTTCTTTTGATATATCACCTTCTTTTTGCTTTCCTGTCTGTGTAGTGTTCTTATCTCTGAAGTATCTTCTGCAGTTTCTAGAATATGAAAATTTTCAGCGTTGTTTTGCGTGGTATCATCAAAACCATTCTGTGATGAAAAGGGATATCTGCATTGGTGCTCTCTTTATTTTAGATGCTTAATGCTTTCTCATTTTATATTGGATGGTTACCGGTTAATTCATCTATCTCTTTCACACTCTTTAAATCCTGTTGTTACGTTGGTCCATGTAATATCTTGTGTTGCGATTCATATCACTCCAATGTTCCTTTTCAGGCATCCCTGGGTAAAGATCAAAATGGTCTGAATGAGGTAATGAGTTTACAGGAAGCAGAAGATCTGAAATTGAAGGAGAAAAGGAGGAGGGAGCGAGAGGTACACTTTCCTTCCAATTTAAATTTGATGGTCATGCTGATTGTTCATGTATCTACATTGATTGGAGGTTGTGTTGCATATGATGCTTGTTTTGGTTTTTAACAGAAAAATCTGCCTCGGAAAAAACGTCGTAGATTGGAAGCAGCTCGAGAGATGTTAGAGAATGAAGATAACGACGAGGATCAGGTCTGGTTGCCTATATTTGTATTACCATTCGATATACTTTCAGATTATCTTGAAAATCTTTTTGATTTTTGGCTTACATTTTTCCATTCTTACGGATTCTGGTGTAATTTTGTCAAACGCTGAGCTGCTAGAATGTTCTTTTGAAATCTTGATTTGTATCATTTTTTTCGGAATCTTATCTTTTAATTTCTTATACTGCATTTCCTGGTGTACTTGAGGATGTATTGAAAGTGAATCAGGTAATGGTATGCCAGATTAAAGTTGATCTTTAATATCTAGATTGTGTCAATTCTGATTGAATGCAGGAAACTGAAGGTGG
This sequence comes from Musa balbisiana, assembly GCA_004837865.1. Taxonomy (NCBI): domain Eukaryota; kingdom Viridiplantae; phylum Streptophyta; class Magnoliopsida; order Zingiberales; family Musaceae; genus Musa; species Musa balbisiana. Next base: position 11,763,880 of record CM017195.1, on the reverse strand, counting down.
AAATAAAAAAAAGGCAAGGCAGTCACTTGTTGATCTAGCTTATAAGCGAGCCAAATCAGTGAAAGCCATGAAGAAAATGCATGAAGCTGGGAGGAATTTGAAGAAGACTATCAAGTATAAAAACAAACCTGTTCAAAAGGATCAGACAAGGAAAGAAGAAATGCTCGAGTTATTCCAAAATGATATGAGTGATAAAAAACAAGCACGTATCGGTAAGAAAAGTAGCAATGTTTCAGGGCAGAGAAAATCAAAAAGCTCTTTTAAGAGCAAATCAAGGTACCGATGACACCTCTAGTACGTTTACATTTACACTTTGCTTTTTCTGCAGGAGTGCATGGACTGTATCCATTTCTTGTTTGCATCAATTCTGCATTTTGTATTTAAAATTGTTATATGCTAGTGCTTGGTTTTGCACAATTGATATTCATAATCCACGGACACTTTGTTTTTCCTGAGTCAGATGCTTATGACATATCTAATTGTGGAACATAGATCTGCAAGAAGGTGCATGTCAATTCCTGTTTGTTGGCCAGCATTTGCTATGCCAGGATGATATTGACGCTTGAACTGTGGATCAGTTAGTCAAAAACTTTTCAGGAACATGCACCAATAGCTGGCGGATGTGGGTTTTAAGAAGACCTGAATATGCGGGGGAAGGGTTAGAGTCATGAGAGGAAGCTTTGGAAACCTGAAAGCAATGTGGCAAGTCCTTGACTTTTCAAATAGGGAAGGACTCTTTGCTAGAGGAGGGCCAGTATGAGTAACATTGGTCAATTCTTAAGGACTAAAAAGTTGGGGGAAGCCTGCGGAACCTTAAATCATATGTTTGTATTATTTTGAATGGTTTAACCATAACATAAATTACTAATAACAAAGGTGCCCCAGTAAAAGTTGATCACTAGTAGATGGGATCAGGAATATGTGGTGCTTACTCACTGGGTGTGCCAGTCGGTAAGAACCTGTATTCACTGGTCCAATTCGAAACCATGGCATGGACGATTCTGTTTTCGCCCAGTTTCAGTTCATGCTGGGCTCACCATTCAGTATGGTTTCACAACCGGACGTATGATCCGGTTTTTACTTGTGGAATAGTGGTGCTGGATGGTAAGCGTATTCCCTAGTATAGATATCAATTTTTTAAAAATATTCAGTTGATAATTGTCTTTTTCTTCATTCTTTCTCTCCTTGCACGTGCTCTCCCATCCTCTCCCCTCTTTTGCTTTTACACCCTTGCCATGGTCCTCCACCAGTGTGTCACTGCTGCCGCTCCTACTGATCTACCTGCTGGATATTGGGATATAATAAATCTTGGAAAACTTAACTTGTTGAGTTGAGTTGAAAAGGAATCGCATGTGATAATACATCATCTAATGAGACTGGGATTCAACACCATGTTTGGATTAATGTTAAGAATAATTTCAACACCATCTTTTCTTAATTTCTACTTTTTGAATTTCTTGCAGGTACAAGCGCAAGAAGTAGGAGAAATTGTGGACAGTATATACAAAATTTGACAGGGATGCTTCCCGGTCGGACCACGATTAAGGTTCTGCTCATTATTCAAATATTAATTTCATATTTATGATTTTGAGAGTTTCATGTTTATGTTTAATCTCTCAGTTAGAGAGCCAGATGATGGATGTTTGTGTGCCATATGTTTTCGCTTAATGGTCAACTGTACCTATATCTGTGATTTCCGGTTTCCAATTTCTTACTCCTGCCAAATTGATAGATCATGCCAAAACCACTGATTTAAAAAGCGTTAGGTGCCAAAATGCGCCAAGATCCAAAAACGCCTGAGGCGTTAGGCGCTCGCCCGAGCGAAGCGAGGTACTAAAATATAAAAATATGTAATATAATTAATAAATATAATTATTTAAATAAAAAATATATTATTAAATTAAAAAAATCAGGTACAAAGTCACAATAAATAAATAAATCATAATAGTATTTTTTTAATAAAAATATACTACTAAATAAATAAAAATTAATAGTATTAAAATCAAAAAAATATTGTTAATCTAATAAATAAAAATACTATTATTAGTATACAATTAGCAGTATACTGTTAATATACTATTAATAGTATATTGAGAAGACTGTGAAAAGACTGAGGCTGTTGAGGCAACGGCAACGGTAGCAGGTGACAGCTGTAGCTGGAGCGGGAGTGGCGAGCGGCATCGACAGTGGGAGTGGCGAGCGGGAGCTGCGAGCGACAGCGGGAGCGGCGATAGCAGCGACGAGCAGCAATTGTGGCAACGACGAGCAGCGATTGTGGCAATGGTGAGTAGTGACAGTAGCGACAAGTGTAAGGGGAAGACCAATAGTAGAAGAAGAGAGTGGCAACAGCGGGAGCGGCGACAGCTGCAGCGAGCAACGGCAGCGGTAGCGTGAACGGCGAGCAAGGTTAGGGTTGGGGAAGTCGTGCTGATATCGGTGCTTTAATTGGTTCGATTGAACCAACTAAACATCGGAGACCGAACCAGACCTAAAACGCTGGTTCGGTCGCCTGGTTTAACCCAGGCACTCACCCGAAGCGCCTGGGGCCTAGGCTCGGGCGAGCGCCCAGGCAGCGCCTCTTTGAAGCGCGCCGCCTGGAAATGAAGCGAGGCACTCGGGCCTCGTCTCGCCTCGCCTGAGCGCCTTTTTAAATCACTGTGCCAAACAGCTGAAATTGGTAGGATTTCACATGTTGAACTATGGCTGTGGTAAAGGATTTGATTTTCTCACCTAGTTTTTAGAGTTCAGAAAGTGAGAGCTATTTTTTATCGAAATGCCTAAAAGCTCAAATGCTATTCAATAATTTCATGCAAAAAAGCTCAAAAAGTTGATTTGACCTCGTTATGAATAGTTTCTCTTTCTTTGAACGGAGTTTAATGCTATTCTGCTGCCAGTTTGCCTAATTCAGACCTTTCCTCCCTACTGTTTGTGTGCAGCAGGTTTGAGTTTTCGAAGCATCTGTTATTTGCCTGAAGATGGATTGATCAAAGGTGAGGGAGCAACTTCAACAAATTGGATCTCTACTGGCCTAGAAGAATATATGTGCTTTGGTCAAATGTGACCTAACAATGGAGCACCTTTTACATGTATGTCTTACATATGTTGCCAAGGCCCACATCACTTGACCAGCCTGCATTGTACACTCTGATTCGTGGCTGTAGGCAGTAACATTTCAGGATGTTCCTCTTACGTATATTGCCGATATAGACATAATATTTATGAGATTTTGCCATCAAGCAGGCAGTTCAAACAACTTGTAAACTTATGAGATTTTATCTTTTTCTTTCTACATCCTCCGAGATGGCTGTCATGATTTAAATGGCTATGCAGCCATCATCACATTTTACGGAATTAATGTTTCTCTGGAGGTGGCTTTTGAAAACAGTGTCACGTTATCCCTCTTCTCGTTTGCTGCATTAGCAACACAAACCCGATAGATTACCCCAGTTATCTTTACGGTCAATGGGCATTAAGATGAATAAATGTTGATATTATTCGTGTTCGCATAATGCATGCACCTTTAGTAGGTCTATCATATCAATTTCTGCACGGATTGATTCTGCGTTCTGCGTTTCTAAGGCTCGCCATTATGGGAACACAACGTGTGGCCCACCGCTCGCATAGCTGATTCGAGGGAACATTATGTTCGCTGTGTCGCACGCGACAGGAGAAACCTCTTCTGAGCCTGATGGTTCTGACGTGTTTTACACCTGATTTCGTTCGAGGTCGGCTGCCTAGCGTCGGTGGCCCGCGGGACCAGGCTTCCATGGACCGCCGTTCCAAATCCCGCGTGGGACCCCCGCGAGTCCCACCAACAGAAGCCCACGAGATGGAGATCAAATTAGCGCCCGCGTGGCAGCGGACCGCCACGCTGCCTCTATAAATGCACCCGTGCCGGCTGTTGCTGGAAGGGTTATTGCTTTCCCCATCCGGTTTTGATCGGGGAAACCCTAACCCTGGTTTCTTGTTTCTTCGCTTTGCTCTCTTTCTTTCTTTGATTGCCTTCTTTATATTTCGTATCACCTGATCTCGGTGCTTTCTTGACCTGATTCGATTGCCGTGCTGAGATGTCGCGGTGTTTCCCGTATCCGCCTCCCTTCTTGGAAGAGTCCCTGATCGAATCCATTAAGGTTTGTTGAGCATCGATGCTGCTCTGGTTGATTTCTTGCAGTCTTGCTCGACTTCCTTGGTTGGCGATCGGTTCGCCATGGGGATTCTTGATCGATATGGTTTTTAGCGTTCAGAAACTAATTCCTAACAGACGACTGTACTCAGTCTGTTCAATTGACATGCCAAAGCGGACAGTTGTTAAGTGAGGTTGACTACAATATGTATCGATTGGGCTCTCGTTGGGTGGTGTTTTTTCGGACTCTTCTTGATTTCGTTTCGATTTTTCTCTGAAAATCTGATAAGTTTTCTGGGTTAATGATGAGCTGCTGCGTGGGGATTAGTGGAAACATGATTGCAACAAGAAGTAGCAGCTAAAATATTGATCACTGGGGAATATATAGACGACCTATTGTAAAGGTTTACCGTGAGATTTTAATTTGATTCTTGTAGGCAGACATGATACTTCTTTGTGAATCCTTCGACTTAATATGAAACATGCAATATTTCTTGATCTTATTGGAGACATGGACATGTATTTTGGTGACAGTTAGTTGTTAGATATGATGACTAATTGGAAATGTTTGGGAATGTTAAGTAATTTGAATCGATTTAGAAAGAACGTTGGACTTTACGTTCATGTATTGGTTTTAGATTGTGACCGTGTACACTATATGGTTATTCTGATATTTACTTATATGAAGTTTAGCTGAAATTTTTGGAAGCCTATCATCATGTAGTTTTCACTGGAAGAGTGGTTGTCGGATCTTTTCATTGATGTGTTTAGTGGAACATGTGTTGCAAGGCCACAAAGATGTCTGGCATGGGTGAACACTGGCATGAGTTTCGTGTGTGTGTTTGACAGCATGTATTTTTGTCACCCGCAGAAGCGTGGAAAATGGAAACTTAGAGTTTAGTATTAGGATGGACAGAGGAATTCATTTTTGGAGGTCTAATCTTCTTCGGTCATCTTAGACATTACAAATTTCTATTTTTCGTGCATGTTCGATTTTGTTAACTTTTCTGGTCCAGTGTTCTGGATTTAGCTGTGAGATATCTGCATTACATTGATTGTGTAACAAAAGGTTCTTAATCACTTATTTCTTAGTTTGGATTGATGGTCCAACTTTATCTTGTTTTGGACCTTGTCAGTGGGTGAGGCCTAACATGCAGTCGATTTGTATTAGTTTCGGAAAAAATCTCAATATTAGAACCTTGAGCAAGAAACTTTAGAACCGACTTGAATGGATGAATTTTAGTTGTGAGCCACTGGTTTCTTATCAATGTATATCAAATTAAATCAGATTGTGAGTTTACTCTGCCGTGGTCTTCTAGACAAATTGCAGTGGTACCTTTTGTCAAACAACAATTATATGTGTTATAAGTTCATAGCCTATTAGAGTGTGTCTTGAGATTTTGAAGTAGTGATGTTGAAGAAGGTTGGTCTAATATATTGAAGCAATCGTAGGTCTCACTTGGATCCAAACTTAAGTTTTGAATAATCTCTTGCTTGTTGAAACTTATATCATGTTCCCTTAAGAGCTTATTTCCGATGTTGATCTTCTTGGAACATCTGGATTTACTCAGATAACTGGGTTCAAATCCTGGCAATGGATTTACGACTAATACATGTTCATCTTGTTGGAAGAACTCAGTTTTCAAAAGAAAAGCGAGATTTGGTAATCTTACTTGTGGGCATCTTTGTTCAATGTGAAATATCATGCTATTGGAGCTTAACAACTGTGATCTCCTTAACTGGGTGTCTATGTAATCTATCTTTTCCTATGCATTGCTCCTTGCTTTGTTTGCCTCTGTCATGACTGTTGTTCTGGTGCAATGGAAAAGGCAAAGAAAGAGGAAAGGGCAAAGGCAAAGGAGGTTGAACGAAGAAGGGTAAAGAAGGAGAATAAGAAAGGGAAAAAGAGGGAGGAGAAGAGGGAAAATGTTGAGCAGAAATCCGTGAACTCTCAGCACGAGGTAAAGAGCAAGCATGAAGAGAAGAGCTCGTCCGAACAGAAACATCTGTACAGCCAAAGGACAAGCAATGATGCCATTGAGCAGTTGGAAGGCAGCGGCCTTACGGAAGAACATGAGCTGCCAAGTTTCACTGGGGACAAGTACTCCCCTGAGAGCTCTCAGGACAGCAACAAGAGGAGGAAACTTGTGTCATCCATCTGCGGCCACAATAAGCATGGTAAGACCTGTTTCTCGTTTAGGTAGTCGTCATCTCCCTTGTTGAGCTTGGCTTACTTTTTACATATTGACATATAGGGAATATCCTTCGTATCAAGTTGCCATTACCGTCTGCATCATCGAGTCTAGTAGATTTAGAGCCATTGCAGCCATCATTGAGGCCACCAGCCATGCAAACAGCAGGACAAGTAGTAGTGGCCAAATCCAAGGAAATGGTTCATGAGCTGCCTGAAGTCCATGAGCAGCCCAGTGTCTCAGGCAAGGATGCCGAAGCAGCTGTGCCTTCACATTTGTCTTCCAATGTAAAACGGATTCGGAGAACTGGGCAAAGGGGACGGTTTGAAGATTTAATAGTGAATTGGAACCCGCCGCTATCGCAGTTGGAGTCTTTGGATGTCAGCGGTGAGTGGTGGCATTTTGGCGAGCGGCGCTCCACTCCCTGTACCAACGAGTGTGAGGCCATCAAAGTGGGAGGGTCGAGTTGTGGAGAGCGTAGGATTTCCTTGCAGCAGCCCCGAGCCTGCTACTTGCCCGAGTTTGATGCGTTCCAGCTGCCATATGTTGTTCCCTTTTGAGAGGGGCGTAAATCTCTGCGTATGCATACAACGATGTGTGTGACAAAGCTATGCCACATTTAGTTTGGGCGTGAATCTGTAACAAGGTGATCGAACTCACGTTCTTATCGCAAATGTCTCCACTTGCTTATGTTTGTAGCAATTCTTTGATTTAAGATGGTTCATGATCAAGTTTAGGAAAAATAGTCTGAGATAGAGAAAAAGGACTGGCTACCCTATAATCGTTTACTAAGACCATGAAAAAACCGGTGTTTCTTTCTCTTGGAATGTTTATGGGATGCCCGAGAAACGACGCAAGGAAAAAAGTGTACCTGCATGAGAAAAAGTAAAAAATAAATATGCATGATTTGCGATGGTACACAATCAGATCCTCTAAGCATAACTGTGTCGTGAAGTCAATTTTAAAGATGCAAAAGCTTCAGGCATGATTATACATTCACCAAAAAAAATCAAAATCAAAATTTCAGGAAAAGTCTTATCTTATTTTACAGAGGTGTTCCCTTTTTCATATTTTACGTTACAGAGGTGTTCCCTTTTTCATATTTTACGAGGAACACCTCCTGTTTACTAACCTCAAAAGCCTCTGACAAGATAATTAGAGCACCATTCTGATTGGTCGATAGGGTAAACTAATTTAGTCCCCCATATATAAGATACACATCATCAACACTTTGGTCGATAGGGTAAACTAATTTAGTCCCCAGATACACACCATCAACACTATCAGACATCTTTCACTAAAACACTAAAAGGCTATTAGCTGATAGAGAATATACTACCAGTCAATCATCATCCAATGTATAACCGTCACGTGAAGTCATTGGTGAGAGGAAGAAATCTAAGTCACCTCCCATCCATTTACTCGTGTGGACAAAAATACAAGATAAGCAATTCGAGGTTGTCTCCCCTTTGCGGCCCATATGGACAAGATGCCAATGAGACATTAGGGCGATTAGAGGCTGTCCCCCCTCTAAGGCCAGGTATAAAAACACGTCCCCAACACAATAACAGGGAAGGTCTTTACTTCTTATAACTGCTCACGCCGACATTCACTTGGAGTTACTAACTTTAGCGTTGGAGGGATAGAGTCGAGAAACTCTCATGACCTCGGTCTATACAGAAAACACCTCAAGAGCTCGATATTTCCACCTTAGACAACCATACACATATGGGTCCGGATCATATCGAGTTGACCAAGACATCAACGACTCTTTCCCTTAATATTTTTGGTGTTAGAAGGAGGGCCCGACGAACACTCTAGTGAGGAGGTTTTGCCTCCGACCCATAATACTTTCACTCAAGGGGGACAATAACCACCCTTTCCGCACGTGGATGCATCCACCTCGATGGAAACGTCGATGCGATATTGGCGTCTATTCAACGACTCAAGCCTCTCACCTCCAAGAGCAACCTTAAGCCACTTGCTCATCCCTGCTACGGTGTTCTTGAATCTCACCCAACCGTCATAGATGCTAATGAGCATAATGCAAGATGTCGCTTTGCTCTTGCCCCAACTAGCCCAACAGGCGACGCCACCATCTTAGCCGCAGTCAATAGCTCAACCGCCATTGACATCGATGCTCGTCGGGGTCCCCCCACCCGACGCAATGCCAACATCTCAAGAGCGCCCGAGATCCATCAAACAGCTAACCTAGGGAGCATCCTGATCCCTAACTGTAGAGTTCAACGAATCGTTGCACCACGACTCTACTCCACCTAAGTCCGAGACCTAATCGACAGATTTGGCGAATGATTCCCTAAGGATCTAGTTACGGTAAATGGACCGACATTTGAAGGAGATGCGATGAGAGTTCCAACAATTCACAGGGAAAGGGTCGATCGATCCCACCTCGGGTCGGTCGCCATTCACCCAGAACATCTAAGAGTTGATCCTAACAAACTTTCACCTCCCATTAATGGAGGCCTTTGATGGCAGTACTGACCCGATGGAGAACATCGTTGTTTTTTGTACCCAAATGTCATTATATGACACTTCGGATGCCCTGTTGTGTCGCGCCTTTCCAACTACATTAAGAGGCCTAACAAAAAAAATGATACGCTCGTATCGTGCTTTCCTAAGCACATCGCTGCTTTTGCTCAGCTTGCAAGGGAGTTCGAACTTCACTTTCTTAGGAATATGTGCATGAGGCCATTAGCGACAGTGCTTCTCGAACTTAGGTAAGGGGAAGAAACGCTCTCGGACTTCGTCGCTCGGCTCACCAATGAAATTTGAGGCATAAAAGATACTCATCTGTCGCTCGTAATATAGGCATTCATGATAGGACTCAAGCCCTCTCACCTTTTTTAGTCGTTGGTAGAGAGGCTACCGACGACTTACCCGAGATACTTAAAAGGGCCAATCAGCATATTTTCGCTAAGGTAATGATCTCCGGTAAACGTGAGGAAGCACACAAAAGGATGAGATAGAAACAACTACAATCCACACCGACCTCGAGGTCACCGCGGCGAAGAAACGAACAACCCGAGTTGCCATGCCTGAGGTCCAAACTAATCGCTCTGAATATGACTAGAACTGAAGTCTTTTTGCATATAAAAAAGAATAGGGGCTTAAAAGACCTTCAACCGACGAAGACTCCATTGGCGAAGAAAGACAAATCCGAATACTATTGCTACCATTGGGATTACAATCACGACACGAAAGATTATTGTGACTCGAAAGAGCATACTAAAGAACTCATTTGTCGGGGACACCGCGAGCGATTCGTCTAGAGGCATCGGGAACCTTCACCTCGACCTTAAGGACCGATAGAGAGACAGATCGACATCATCATTGGTGGACCCACCTTGGGAGGAGATAGCTCCTCGAGTCATAAAGCTTACACCCAAGCTACCAACGAAAAACATCTGAGGACGAGGGACGACCCAGAAATAACCTTCAAGGAGAAAGAGACGGTGTACCTCGACCCGAATCATGACGATGCCTTGGTAATCTCCGTGAGGATGATCAACGCTCGAATGAAGAGGGTCCTGATTGATATATGTAGCTTTGCTAATACCCTATACTTTGATGCTTCCAAAAACTCGAGCTCTCGACTAACAACCTCACCCCTATGACTTCTTAGCTAACGGGGTTCACTAGGGACTCGACCTCCCCTCTTGAAACTGTGAACTTGCACGTCACATTTGGGGACGAGCCGTGCTCCAAAATGGTGATGATCAAATTTATAATGGTCGATATCCCCTCTGCATACAACGCAATCATAGGTCAGCCCATGCAAAACAAGTTAAGGGTGATGGTATCAATTTGTCACATGGTGATGAAGTTCTCGATGAGGACCGACGTTGGAGATTTGAGAAGCAACCCGAGGGAGTTGCGCCAATGCTACCTTACGACGGTCTCCCTACCGAAGAAGGCCCAACCAAAGGCGTCGCTTATGGACCTTCAAAATTTTGCCAAGTCCCTCCCACCTCCGGAGTCGGTGTAATCACTAATTGAAGCACTCATGGACAAGGCTCGTTCTAATCAAGTTGTCAAGGTCGGGGCAACACTTCTCGAGAAGAAACGAGTGCAACTCATCAATTTCCTTAGGGAGAATGCTGAGGTGTTTGCGTGGTTGCTAAAAAACATGCCGAAAATCGACCCAGATATAGCCTAGCATCACTTAAACATTTCTCCCGAGGCATGACCAATGAAACAAAAGCCTCGCAAGTTTGCTCCTAATCGTCAGTAGGTAATTAGCAATAAAGTAGATAAGCTATTAAGAGCAAGGTTTATTGTCGAGGTGCAATACCCCCAATGGCTCACCAATGTTGTACTTGTTAAAAAGTCTAATGAAAACTAAATGATGTGTGTTGATTATACTGATCTCAACAAGGCATATCTGAAGGACAACTATGCTCTTCCTCGGATTGTTTAGTTGGTTGATGCTACCTCGGGTCACGAGCTCCTCACCTTTATAGACGCATTCTCGGGATATAACCAAATAATGATAACACTAAAGGATCAAGAACACACTTCCTTTATCACCAACCGAGGCACGTATTGATACCGAGTCATGTCATTCAGGTTGAAAAATAAAAGGGCGACGTATCAAATGATGGTGAATAAGAGGTTCAAGCACCAGATTAGGAGGAACATTGAAGTGTTTATAGACAACACAATAGTCAAAAGCAGAACGACCGACTCACATTTGGCAGACTTGGTTGAGACATTTCAAGTTCTAAAGAAGTTTAACATGAGCCTTAATCTGACCAAGTGCACCTTCGGAGTCAACTCGAGAAAGTTCCTCGAATTCATTGTGCACTGGAGGGGAACAAATGCGAACCCTAAGAAGGTGCAAGCCATACTAAAGATGCGCCCAACTTGGTCGGTAAGGGAAGTCCAACAATTAACAAGGCAAATATCAACACTTAACTGATTCTTATCCCAATCAGGTGATAAGTGTTTACTTTTCTTTTAAGCATTAAAGAACCCAAAGGGCTTCCTGTGGGCCGAGGAGTGTCATGAGGCTAAAGCACCACCTTGCCCAATTGTCACAACTCTCCTCTACCTCTGGCAAAACTCTTTTATTTCGCTACCATCAACCTAACTGTCAACTCGATGCTGGTACGAGACAACTCGACAGTTCATAAGCCTATTTACTATGTTAATCATGTTCTAAGCGAACCCCAAGAACGATACCCCCTATCGAGAGGCTTGCATTTGCACTGGTACTAGCAGCAAGGAAGCTCCACCCTTAGTTTCAAGCGCATGTCATATAGGGGATCACCGACCAACGACTCAGGTAAGTCCTTTCGTTGTTCAACATCTCAGGATGACTGTTGAGGTGGTCAGTAGAGCTGGATGAGTTCGACATCCAATATGTGCCGACGACTGTCAGAAAGGCCCAGGTGTTGACAAACTTTATCTCAGAGCTAGCTCCCTCGCTTAAGGCCGACAGTTACACCCCCTCGGCATGGACAATGTTCATGGATGGTTCTACCACCTCAAAAAGGGGCGGTGTTGGACCCGATTATGTTCAGCGACTAGCAACTAGTCGTGAGTTAGGAGGAGGGGAGCTACAAGGCCTGAGATGCAACGATGGCGATGTACCTCACTGAGATGTGGAGATTAGCTCATAATTTCTCTCGACTCAATGTGTTACAGGTTCCCAGTGAAGAAAACGCCCAAGCTAATGAGCTCGCCAGGTTAGCATCCACCCGAGCTCCAAGCGAGAGCTAGTTGTTGGTCAAGACATTGTCGACCTAAACCATTGAGAAGCATGACATGTTCATAGTTGAGAAGGAACCGAGTTGGATGGACGAGATTATGCGTTACGAAAGAGACAAGACGCTCCAAACTGACCCCGCAACGACCCGAAGAGTCAAGCATCATTAAGCATGGTATTGCATAATTAACGACCGCCTATATCACAGGTCCTTCAGTCAACCATTCCTCATATGACTAATGCCCCAAGAGGCCAAAAGGGTGCTCGCCAAGGTACATGAAGGTATATGTGGAGAGCCACATTGGTGGATGGATGCTTACCTTCAAAGTGCTTCAGCAAGGGTTCTACTGGCAGACATTGCATAAGGATGAAATAGCCTATACATAAAGATGTCACAAGTGCTAGATGTTTGCTCAGATACATTATCAACCGACAATCCCTTTGAGCTCAATCGATTGCGGGTGGCCCTTCACCGAGTGGGGGATAGACCTCCTCAATCCCTTTCTGCTAGCCTCGGGCCAATTGAGGTTTCTCATCGTAGGAGTGGATTATTTCACGAAGTGGGTGGAAGCTGAGCCACTAGCGTCGATCACCGAAAAACAGGTTAAGGAATTTGTATGGAAAAATATCATCAACCACTTCGGAATCCTGAGGGCTCTCATCACCGATAATGAGACTCAATTCAACAATACAAGGTTCAAGGAGTTTTGCCAATCTTACGAGGTTCAATTGAGATTCAGCTCAGTGGCTCATCCTCAAACCAACAATCTTGCTGAGGTCACTAACCGAGCCATTCTTAAAGGGTTAAAGAAGCATATCATTGGAGCAAAGGGTACTTCAGTGGACAAGCTACCATGCATTCTGTGGGTCTCCTGAACGACACCTAAGACCAGGTCGAGAGAATCATCATTCAACTTAGCTTTTGACATTGAGGTTATCCTACCGCTTGAGATAGTCGTCTAGACACCTCGAGTTGAGAGCTTCAACGATGAAACCTCTAAAGGACTTCGAAACGGATTTGCCCTAATCAACAAGGTCAAAGTAGAAACACACCTACGGGCACTGTGATACAAAAAGACGGTGGCCAAACTATATGTTCAAGGTGTTCGCCCTCGAGGAGTTGGACTAAGGGACTTGGTGGTTCGCAAAGCTGAAGTCAATGACCCTACCATGTCCCAAGAGAAGCTAGCATCGAACTGGAAAGGGTCGTATTGAGTCATTGAGGTCGTCCGAGACAGAACATACTACCTAGAGACAACAAAAGGTGTGGTACTATTGAGAATGTGACATATTGAAAACTTGAAGAGGTTTTACCCCTAAGGCCTCTCTTGGGATCAAGTCAGGGAAGACTACCCCCTGAGCATCAGGCGTTGGGTAGTCTGACCCAAAGACTCCAAAAAGACCAGCACAATGAGACACGACAGCTCTGATGTCAAGACGAGGCGACGAGTCAAGACAATCGTCAAAAGAATGTCGATGGATGAAGGACTCAAAAAGTGTTGGATGAAGGACTCAAAAAGCACCGAATGAAGGACTCGAAAAGCACCAAAGTCAAACACGACGGAGGCATAAGACCAAATGTGCTCGAGGCGCATGGGTCAGGAAAACTCGACCAGTGCGAGGAGAAATCCATCACGACGAAAGCACAAGGCCAAATATGCCCAAGATGCATGAGTTGAGAAAAATCTACCTGCGCAAGAGAAAATCTGCCATGACGAAGGTACAAGATCAAATGTACCCGAGACGCGTGAGTCAGGAAAACTTGACCCGCATGAAGAGAAATCTGCCACAACAGAGGCACAGGGCAAATTGTGCTTGAGGCGCGAGTTGATAAAACCTGATCCGTACGAAAAGAAATCTACCATAGCGGAGGCATAGGGCAAAATATGCCCAAGGCACATGAGTTAGGAAAACACGCCCCGCGTGAAGAGAAATCCACCATAACGGAGGTGCAAGGCAAAATGTGCCCGAGATGCATAAGTTAGGAAAACCTAACCCGCATGAGAAAAAATCCGTCGTGATGGAGGCATAAGACCAAATGTGCCCGAGGTGCATGACACGAGAAAACTCGATTCGTGCAAGGAGAAATCCGTCACGACGGAGGTGTAGGGCAAAATGTGCCCAAGGTGCGTGAGTTGGGAGAACCTGACTCGTATGAAGAGAAATCTACCACAATAGAGGCTTACGGCAAAATGTGCTCAAGGCGTGTGAGTTGAGAAAACCCAACCCGCGTAAAGAGAAATCCACAATGACAAAGGCGCAAGGCAAAATATACCAAGGTATGAGTTGGGAAATCTGACCCACATGAAGAGAAATCTATCGCAAACGAGGTGCAAGACAAAATATGTCCGAGGCACGTGAGTTGGAAAAACCCAACCTGCATGAAGAAAAATCCATCACAGGGGAGGCACAAGGCAAAATGTGTCCCAAGCGCGTGTCGAAAAAACCCAACTAGCATGAAGAGAAATCCACCACGACGGAGTCCCAAAGCAAAATATGCTTAAGGGGTGTGAGTCAAAAAAACTCAATTTGTGTGAAGAGAAATTTGTTATAGCGAAAGCGTAAGACAAATTATACCCAAGGCGAGTAAGTTGGAAAAACTAGACCCACGTAGGAGAAATCCACAATGGCAAAGGCATTAGGCAAAATGTGTCCGAGGCGCGTGAGTCAAGAAAACTTGACCTGCGCGAGAAGCAATTTGCCATGATGGAGACACAAGACCAAATGTGCCTGAGGCACGTGAGTTGAGAAAACTCGACCTACATGAGAAGAATCCGTCACGATGGAGGTACAAGGCAAAATGTGCCCGAGACACGTGAGTCAAGAAAACCTGACCCACATGAGAAGATCCTAAACGCACTCGTGTCAAATGAACTAAACATCGCACTTCATGCCCTAAAGCACGCCTTGAGGGGGACAAATGATAGAGAATATATTATTAGTCAGTCATCATTCGACACAACCATCACATTGAGTCCTCGGAGGGAGGAAAAGATATAGGTCACCTTCCACTTGTCTGCCCGTATGGACAGGAGAAGGCAAGTAGTTTGAGATTGTCTCCCTCTTATCACCCACGTGGATAAGACGCCAAGAAGGGGATGTTAGAGCGATTAGAAGTTGTCCCCCATCTAAGGTCAAGTATAAAAACACGTCCCCAGCATAACAGGAGAGGCTTTTACTTATTTTGACTACTCGTGCCTGCATTTACTTGAGGTTACTAACTTGAGCATCAAAGGGATCGGATCAGAAAATATTTTCCGACCTTGGTCTTCATGCAAGAAATACCTCGAAAGCACGATGTTTTCATCTCAGAGACACCTCAGACAACCTTGCACACATAGGTTCGGATCACTTCAGGCTGATCAAGACGTCAACGACTCTTTCCCCTAACACTACCAAAACATTATAAGCCTAGTGAAAAATAATTATAATTAAAAAATTCAATTGATTTACCCGTGGACTTATCCACCAAAACTAGTGAAGTTGTTATCGTGGCTTGTGAAGGGTACTTTGAAAAATATGGCAATAAGAAAACACCTATTGAAAAATATAAAAAGGGGAACACCTATTGGAAAAAAAACCAAAAAACAGATTTTTTTCGTTCAATTATCAAGGGTATTTGAAAAATATGGAACTAAAAGAACATCGATTGAAAATAATAAAAAGGCGAACACCTCTTAGACAAAAAAAAAAACCTCCATTCGTCCATGTCCACAAAACTGGCAACATAGTCCAACAGATAGGATTCGTCCATTTCACCCCATGAGATAAGCCGATCAAGAAATCATTACCAATATAGTCCAACAGATGATCTACGACTAGAAAATATTCCAAGGACCAAGAAAGCGTGCTTCATCATGGACCCAATTGGTTTAATCAACGCTAATCATTCTTGGTGATCTCTCGTCAACTGCAGATATGGAATCCATTCTAGGGAGGCTGCTTAAGAATAGGTATATCTCTGATCATATGCATCATCAATCATCAATCATCAATCATCAAAATTTATTCACATACACGTACTTATCCAGTGAACCGCACTTAAACAACTCCTCGAGCATAGTTTTAATACTGTGGAACTAGATCTAAACCCTCCGCTAGCTGACTTGAATTCTGTCTCAAAGTCGTCCTAGACTTGATGATACACCGGAGCCGGAAACGATTTCTAGTTTCAATCCTATTGCCAGAGAAATGTCGTCTCAAATGCTTTCACTGAGAACAAAGACCTAATGAGAACCGACCAGGCAAGGTTGCTTGGTCCTCAATAATTGGTATTATCATGTTACATACACATTACTCAATAGGAGATATGACCTCTGCCGTATATAAGGGCATGCAACAAATACCACCTAGCCTGATACGAAAATGTTACCACGTAAAGTAGGATCCTATAGAAACATAACTTATATAACGAGGAAGAACAAAAGCATCGGAGTGGCAGCAAATCTATATTGTCCTGACAAAAGAATATATAACTATCAAAATCCTCCTCTGCTGGCATTCTATCTGATTAAAAGATAGAAACCTTGCTATATTGGACATGTTCTATGCCTGTGATCAGAATACTAAATGCTAAATGCTTCAAAAACTTCAATATGATAAATCACAAATAAAACAAAATAAGCATTCCTGAGCAACTCTAGGTTACATATTTGAAGAGCATCATAGAGCCAATTATAAACTATGATCACATATTAATGTCATCTCTTAAGGATGCAACTTGTTATTCCTGAAGATTATTGCTAAATTTATCCCTGCATTTTCCATGCACTAAGCTGACCGTCAAGTACTATTAAAACAAGGCCCAAACAATTTCAAGCCATTACTAAAATCCTAGAAAGAAAGTTACTTAGGGACCTCAGTTAGGTTAAATTAAACTCTTGAAAAGTTTTGGCAGAAACCTTGGTCATTTTATGGACAAAATTCCCCTAAAACATACTGTGACTATCATATATCGTTTCATGGACCATCATATAGAAGATCATGTGACACTACCTGTATTTCATTATTGAACATTTTACTTTCCGACAGAACATTTGACAAGAATTTATTACTCTATTACAGTTGATTTCCATTGTGTTTAAGATTTGATTATATTTCAAATAGTCTGATGCATACTCTACAGGGTCCTTCATCTATGCAGTTGTCTTTGGCATCTTCATCAAGTCATTGACATGCATAGTTCTGTTGATGTTATCTCCCTTTATCCAGTCTTTGGTATAGCCTTTTGACCCTTTATTTTTTTTCAGATCAAATTTCCCTCAATAACAACCTTCGCTAACAGTTCATTTCCAAAAATTAATAAGAAATTAGTAGTGCAACAAGTAATTTACAGAAAACTAGTTGAAATTGATTTCCTGAGCTGCATGCAATGTACCGATGAAATAAATTTGAAGTGATAGAGAAGGATACTGTGAGTGACAACAACTCCAAGCAGCATACTAGGAAGGAAGTTTATATTAAAGAAGAAAAACAGAAAGGTTACTGTTCTATTAATAAATAGCTAGTGGAAATTTGCGCTTCATATAAAGAAACATGTAGATATGACTTTAAAAAATTACCTTAGAATTGTTATGTATGCCATATTCAGTGAGCATAGAATTGTCATCAATGAGCTTATCATTATGGTGAGCAAGGCAAAAATTTGCCCAGACATGCCTCCTGCACGGTAAATGAACCAGTACGAAATCTTTAAAAGATGGCAGGTTTTGGAAATTTTATAAACCAATTTCAGTGACTTGAAGAAATTTACATACACATGAATGATATTTTTAAATATAACATCATAGCCAAAAGGCGAAAGATATACTCAAAATTGCACTAAATTTATAACCATAAATCCGTAATGTGCTTCAATTTTTACAAGGTATTTTGATTCACAAGTTTAACCAACAATTCCTTTTGTTTTTTAGCCATCATCTTGGATAGTAAAATTATTATATCAACATTATGATTTTTATATATTAGCTAAGAGCAACAGGGGAAACACTTGAGATGGGAACGACCAACAAGATTTGGATAAAGTCAGGACAAGGATTCTTTTTCTCTTTTTTTTTTTTTTTAAGCTGAGGATTAGGAAGGTCAACAGGGCTAGTTTACACAACATACGAAAATAAATAAATGCACATATAATAAGATGTAACATTTCTTACTGCTTGAGATATCAAGAAGTCAGAACTCACAAAACTGATAAAAGTGATCTATTATCCCTTTGTATGAACAAGGTGATATGATAGCCACGATTTTTTCATGGAATAAATACCTGCTGAATTTTGAAAAATTTCTTGAAAGTTTTAGCTGAGAAAATGAAAGGATAGGGGAGGTACCATGAAATGTGGCGATGACCCATTTTTGCTTGCTCTATTTCATTTATTTTCTTCCTGATTGCTAATTTCAAATCCTTGACAGTAGCAGAGTTCAGAACTGCGACATCTTCAGAAAGGAAAGCATGGTCATTTTAGATTAAGTCCCTTTAGGTAAAAACAATTGAAATAACATGGTAGAATTTTACCAAAAAAGCAAACAGCATCTTTCTTGCATGATATATTGAAACCCACAATTTCCACCGAGTATGGATTACTAGACTAATAAAAAACATGCCTTAGCCTGATCTGAAACTATACATGCATTGCTTCAAAATGAAATGAAAAAAAGTATCGATAGTTGTCACTTCTATGTTCTACTTTGGGACCTTATTTTTCAGCAATGATGCATCTATTAATTTGAGAAAAACAATGTGCTGGACAGGTTTTCCACGTTTGCAGTAATTAAAAGACAACGGAACACAGTACAAAGAAAAAGCTCCAATATGGTGAGGATCCTCGCCTATAAACAAGAATGATAATGAGGCATGCTACGAGTAAAGCGGCTGCAGGATCACAAGATAAGGTGCATTATCCTGTTTGCTGGCTCAGTTAATGTCACGATAATGGAACTATAGATTATCTTTAAGTATCAAGGATCTTAACTTCAGAAGACTGGTGGTAATTATTTCAGCCACTCCATAAGCACATGGAATGAAAGAACAAATTCTACCAAAAACCAAGAACAAGACCACGTACCAAAAGAGGTATTGTCCACCTTAGTGACAGATATTTTCATTGCACTGCCGAGCTCCAAATTTATTAAGGTGTCAACATCTGCAAGTGTAGGTTTCTTAGGAACATCGAACAATATTGGATCATCCAGAAGAGCCGAAAGCATAGACTGTAGCTGGGCTTTCTTGGCAGTGATGCTGCTGTAACCAACATTTTCCTCGGTTTTGGACCCTGATTCCATCTCTTCAGAACAACATCCTACACGCATCAGGTATAACATCATTTTGCATCAAAAAGATTTCTCTTCTATATCACTTCTTCGGCTATAATCCGCTATCAACATTCTACATTCCATAAACAGGAAATTCTGAACGAAGGCGGCAACCCTGTTGAGATTTACTCTCGGAAAACAGTTGTTAGGCATTCACCGGTTCTCTATTGTTCCCGATGCATCAAAACAGGCCCAAGTTGCTTGAGGAAATCCATCACAACCCACATGAAAACGACAGAAAGGGAGAATAGGAAGGGCGGACGGAACCGAGGGCAAGGAAGGACATCGAAACCCGCTCGTTTCGGGGGGTGAAGAACACGGTGCCGCTCTCGTCACCGACGAAGCAGCCAGAAATCATAGCAGGCTCGAGCGGAGCCGCTGCGAGCGGCGTTGGCCGTGTGGAGGAATCAAGAGGAACGAAGAGAAAGGCGGGGTGAGAAGCGATCTGCCATGGGGCGCGCCATTTGTAGTGGCCCGTGGCCGTAGGGCACATAGTAAGAGAGGGGAAGACGCTTACCGGCGGCAAACTGTGGGAGGAGAGCGAGAGGGCGAGGCAGGCCAAGAGCGGCGGACTGCGATCGGGCAAGCGGTGGAGTGGGAGGAGAAATGCCGATGATTTTGCTTGTTTTTGTTATATGATCACTTTATTCAGGAAACAGTTTTCGAAAACAAAAACAAAACAAATTTTCAACTGCGCATGATTACATTTATATGCTAAAGTCAAATTAATAATAGACGTCATGGAATCAGAAATGATGGTTCCAAGTTAGTGGTCTAAGTCGTGACGCGTCACCTAGGGATATCCTTAGGGTTCAATAATAGGTGGATCATTAACCTAAGATACTTAATCTCATAAATCAATCCAAGTTTTTATAATATTTTCTAATTAAAAATTTAATTATTACTCAGATTATTATTGTGCTCGAGCTCGAGTACGTTAGAATATTTTAGTGCCCATTGGAGTGGGCTTTAAGAAGATATTTGATGTTGGCAAGTCTCTTGCAAAGGGCTACCAACATGGCAACGAGATTCAACAATTATTATTCTTGTGTGCGAATCTTTGAGGGTGAAGCAAAGCTCAAATTATATACAAAAACTTCATCGGAATCAGCGATATACTTAAAAGTTATGAGGCGATGAAGAAAATTTTAATTTAATATTACTAATAGATACCTCAATAGTATTTTTTTTTCTTTCATAAAGAAAGAAATCATTTGTGGTAGAAATTATATGAAAACATATTATTTATATTTATCTAAAACTATAAATAGCAATAATGCTATAAAATAAGAAAGATTATAAGGAATATGGAACATACATCTCAAAAAGTAAAGAAGCTGTCTGGTGCCAATTAGTCAAAAGGAAAAGCTGACTGAAAATGTCGAGATCTTCGCTTGGTTGCCCTTAGACATGCTCGGAATTGATCTAAGCGTTATGCAACACTACTTGAACATTAGTCCCCAAGCACAACTGGTGAAGCAGTGGCTACGGAAGCTAGCGCCCGATCGACATAGAACAATGGACGATGAAGTGGAATGACTCCTGGTGGTAAGCTTCATCGTCGAAGCAAAATACCTCCAATAGTTGTCCAATGTAGTTCACGTTAAGAAGTCTAATTATAGCCGGAGAATGTGTATTGATTATACCGATTTTAATTGAGTATGCTCGAAGGACTGTTACCCACTCCTAAGGATCGACCAGTTAATCGACGCTACTTCAGGGCACGAGCTCCTCTCATTCCTCGATACCTTCTCGGGATACAACCAAATCAAGATGGCACCAGAAGACCAAGAATATATGGCTTTCATAACGAACCGAGGAGTTTACTTCTACACGGTCATGTCGTTCGAGTTAAAGAATGCCGGGGCAACCTACCAGACGATGATGAACAAAATGTTCGCCCCCCAGATCGAGAGAAACATGGAGGTCTATGTTGATGACATGATCATAATGAGCAGGTTCGCCTAAACTCACCTGGCGGATCTTACTGAAACATTTAGAACATTGCGGAAGTTCGACATGTGCCTCAACCTCGCCAAGTGTACCTTCGGAGGTAGCTCAGGAAAATTCCTTGGCTTTATCATCCATAAGAGGGGAATATACACAAACCTAGAGAAAGTTCAAGCTATCATTAACATGCAGCCTCCCCGTTCAATGAAAGAGACGTAGTGCTTGACAGGGAGGCTCGCCGCCCTAGCTCGGTTCCTATCCCGATCGAGGGACAAATGCCTCCCCTTTTTCCGGATCCTAAAGAACTCGAAGAACTTTAAGTGGACTTCGGAATGTCAGGAAGCCTTTGGGTGACTCAAGGAGCACTTGGCCCAACTACCCTGACTCGCTATGGTCTCCTTGGGAGAGCCACTCAACCTCCACCTCGTGACTTCTGAACACGCTGTCAATTCTATCTTAACTCAGGAAGATTCTGGGGTGCAACAACTGATCTACTACTTGAGTCACATCCTCAACGGGCCTAAGACGCGATATCAACTGGTGGAGAGGCTGGCTTTGGCACTCGTTCAAACAGCCAAGAAGCTACGACCTTATTTTCAGGCCCACCCGATCAAAGTAGTGACCAACCAACCACTGCGACAAATCTTGTCCAAATTCGATATGTCCAAATGAATGCTTAAATGGTCAGTTGAGCTGAGAGAATTTGACATACAATATGTCCCGAGGACTGCCATCAAGGCTCAGGTAATCGCCAACTTCATCTCATAATTGACTCCCCTCGAAAGAAAGCAGTACCAGTGAATGTACTGAGCAACGATGGAGCTTGCACATCGTTGGCTTGGCAAACGCAAAAAGGGGTGCAGCTGGCCTCGTCCTAAAAGGTCCCAATGGCTAGTTGTTTAGACACGCGTTCCACTTTGGATTCAAAGCCACCAATAATGAAGTTGAATACGAAGCACTCCTATCCGGGCTTAGGCTGGCCCTCGAGCTCCAAGTCAAAAGCATCGAGGTTTTCACCGACTCCCAACTAGTGGTCGGTCGTATCAACGGAGACTATGAGGCTCGGGATGCTACCATATCAAGATACTTATTCAAGGCAGGTAGACTCGCCTGCTACTTCCAGCACTTTGTAGTGACAAGGGTATCACGGGCGCAGAACGCACAAGTAGACGCCCTAGCAAAGCTCGCTTCGGGTGCAAGCACCAACCTACCTTTAGAGGTCATGCAGTTCCTTGTCGAACCATCGCAACCAAGCAGGTGGTCACAACAAACTCAGCACCAACTTGGGTGGAGGAGATCCTCCGCTACAAGAGGGATGGAACATTGCCGCTCGACAAAAAGGCCTCCTGATGGCTCCAGCACAAACAAGCATGGTAATGTGAAATAAACATACGACTCTACCGGAGGTCATTTACCTAGCCACTCCTACGCTGCTTGGATCTAGTGGAAGCCCAGGCAGTTTTGACTGAGGTCCATGAGGGGATTTGTGGAGAACACATCGGTGGTCGGACATTAGCCTTCAAAGTCCTTCAACGAGGCTATTACTAGCCAACCATGTGTCGAGACGCCACAGCATACATACAACGATGCTAGTAGTGCCAGAGGCACTCTCAGGCATATCGTCATCTTGCAATTAAGTTAAACCCTTTAAATTGTGCGTGCCTTTGCATAGTGGGGAATGGACCTCCTCGGCCCATTCCCACCGGCCTCGGGACAAAGAAGGTTTCTCATCGTCATAGTAGACTATTTCACCAAATGGGTAGAGGCTAAGCCACTAGCATCCATTACTGAGAAGCAAGTAGAAGGATATATATGGAAAAATATTATTACCTGCTTCGGCATCCCGAGGGCCATCATCACTGATAATGGGTCACAGTTCAACAATGAAAAGTTCAAGAAATTTTGCTTGAATTATAGGATACAATTGAAGTTTAACTTGGTAGCTCACCCCCAAACTAATGACCTTGCCAAAGTAACTAACTGAGCGATACTAGATGGCCTGAAGAAAAGAGTCACCGGAGCCCATGGCATGTGAGTCGATAAACTCTTGAGCATATTGTGGGCATCCCAAACAACACCAAAGACTACCACACGGGAATTGCCCTTTAGTTAGCATTCAGCACTGAGGCAATGCTTCCACTTGAAGTAATCTTTCCAATGCATCGGGTCGAAAACTTTGACAATGGTGTGTCAAAAAGCGGACTCCGAGCCTATTTAGCTCCTGTCGAAGAACGAAGAGCCGACACACATCTCCGAGCCCTAGCTTATCGAAGAGCCGTTATAAGACTCTACAACCAAAAAGTGTGCCTGCGACCGATCAAGCTAGGCGATTTGGTCCTATGAAAAGCCGAGGTCAGTGACCTAACCCACTCTCAAGGTAAGCTGGCCCTAAGCTAGGAAGGCCCCTATTGGGTGACTGCGGTAGTCCGAGACGGTACGTACCACCTAACGATGCAAGAGGGATAGCAACTACTGAGGACATGGCATATATCGAATTTAAAGAAATTCTATGTCTGAAGAAAAGTCCGTCGGGTCGGATCAGAACCATCAGCATCAAAAGGTTTCATTTCATGGTTAAGAGGAAATTTCATTGATAAAGAAAGATTACACTATCTGACCAACTGCAACATACAAAACAAAATGGTGCCTGACTAGAAGTAAAAAAAAAAAAACTAAGCTTCAGGGAGGTCCGTGTTGTCGTCAAAAGGGACCTTGTCAGGCATTTCCACATTATCGTCCTCAGGAAGGCAAGAAAAGGGGTCCTCCTCAAACAAGGTTGAGATATCAAGCCCAGGCCACAACAACCTGGTATCCATATTCGTAGGTGACCTACCCCGACCTTTGCATCCCGAGTTAAAACCCATGCGACTCCTTATATTCTTTTAGGAGTTTTTTGTTCCTTTCGGGAGTCATTCGGCTCTCCTTGATGAGGGCCTCCTTGGCTTTCCTCTCTAACGCACAAGTCGCCTTTAGGTTTTGGGATAGGTCTAGAAGTTCACCCTCCATCAAGTGAACCTGATCGCAAAACTCCTTTAGTTGCTCCCAGAGTTCTGCTTGTTGCTACCCTACATCCTTAAGCTCCAACTTCAACCATGAGACCTCTTCCTCGAGGCTGACAGCTCGTTGTTCAGCCACCGCAATAGCCTCCGGCGTCATCCCTACCTTCAATTTTTCAATTTGGCCATGGAGCTCGGTGATTTTATCACCCAAGCTACTAATTATCCGACCAACGTCCTGCACTCGATCTATGAGTGCCATATAATAGTGTTGGTTTTATGCAACAAAACAATCATAAGTAAAAGAAAATGGCTAAAAATGGACCAAGAGGAAGAGAAGTCATCCCTACCCAGACCAAAGACTTGGCAGCCTTTCGATTAGCACCTCAAATGGTTAGCTATACAACTATCTGGCTATGTTTGGAATGAGCGCTCCCTGAATGTAAGTCGCGTAGGCCGAACCGTCCGTCTAAACTCGGCTCCCGAGGGTCAGCCCCGACCAATGCGTCTCGAGAGGATCGGTCACTTCTCCATCGGGCAACTCCCCCATAAAAAGAGCCTGGAAGGGCTCGTCCTTGGTGTGGGCTCGGGTGCGACAGAGATCACACACCGTGGTAGGCTTGGCTGCTTTGGCCGACCCCACCTTCCCAGCATGCTTCTTGTCGCGCCCACTCCCAGTGGCCTCCTTATTGGGTGCAGATCCGTGAGACCGCCGCCCCCCCCCCCCCCCCCCCCCCCCCCCCCAGGATAACGCTTGCATGAGTGGTGGACACCCGAGCTGCAGCAGACTCAGACATTTTAGATGTCTCGGTCTTCGGCTTCTTACGCAGGCGGTTGGGCTCAGAATTTCCCAACTTGTCCGAGTCCCCTGGGGACGACACGACAGGTTGACGAGGCCAAAGAGCTGAGGAGGCATGGGGAATACCCCTCATTTCCTTGAGGTTCACCATATCTGCTCAAGAAATCGAAGAGTTTTTAGTAACACAAAATAATGACGATGTAGCTAGTGAAAGGGGGATTGGCCTAAGCCATACCCCAGAGAGCCAAACTAAGACCTGCCTCGACCAACTATTCCTTAGTCATGTCCACAACAGCCCGAGAAGTTGAAAGAATCTCCTTCAAGTGCCCAAGCTGCTCATACTCGTCATTAGATAACCCGGGACAGCTATTGTTAATCACTTAAGTGGACCATTGAAGGGTGCCCCGACTCCAGCTAACGAAAAAGAAGCAGCTTTCCACCCTTTGTTATTGGAGGGTGCCCCGCTCACCCTAAAACCACTACGAGACGATAGATAGTAGCCGCTCGGCCCTTTGGAAAGATGGAAGCAGGACAAAAAGAGGGATCTGGTTGGAGTAATGCTTGCTCCTCAACATTCTCCGAGGAAGGCCACCATGTATCTCCATGAGTTTGAGGCCATATGAGATGGTGAGATCCGCCACCAGGAGAGACAAGCCTCGATCACCGGGTGTAGAGGAAACCTTAGCTCGGCCTCGAGGGCATCAAGAGTTAATCCAAACCCATCTGGGAACGAGTCATGGGCCTGTTGTCCAGAATGAGGGGCATATAGCTCATATTCGGTCAAGATACTGTAACGATCCCTAATGCGCCCGAGCAGCACCGCAGTCATAATGGAGTCAAAATCATGCAGGGATTTCATGACTTCGAGGGCCCGAGTAGCCTTCTCATTCACAAGGGATGCCCCACCCGATGATAGACCACTACTCGAGGTCGACGCTACAACCTCAGACCCCAACCTACCAGATGATGAGGAAGAGGAAGAGGAGGAAGAAGAGGAAGAGGAAGGGGAAGAGGAAGGAGACATCTTGACCAACCTGAGATATTTACTAACCAAGGAAGACAATGGGAAAGGGGAGCCGGAGTGCAGGAATAGACTTAGCAAAGACCGGTAAGCAAAGGAGGAGAAGGGGAAATAGGCTTTTATAAGGCAAGATTCTGCCAACTAAGGTGACCCTTCGCCTCCCTTAAGATATGAGTGATTACTCACCTCACCATAATGACTCATAAAAGAGTACAAGAGCACAAGTTCCAAGGCAAGGCATTCCCGCTAGAAGTCTCCTGCTAGGGCAGAAATCTCTCACCGAAATTGAAAGGTGGGAAGACACCTGCCCCGGCTAATTTTGGTCGTGGGTGAAGCAAAGTTGTCCAGTCACACCAGTCCTTTAGTGCCTGAGCCATGGTGTGTTGGGAAATCTTGAGGGGCGACATCACATACGTAGCGGAAGAAGAGAAAACAAAATATCCAATTTCCAAATATATGTTCGTCGTCATGTGAAGATTGATGCTCAAAAATTCGTGAAATAGAAAACCACATGTGAGATAGATTATGGTACCTAGAGAGATCGTATATCCCTAAATCCCTACGGATCTCTAGGAGAGGGTGAAGGAGGTCAAGAGCCCTCCTTTCTAGCGGTGATCCACACAGTAGGGCTGTGACAACGCTCCTTAAAACTCGAGGCTTGCTCTGAGGTGGAGAGGGGGAGGAGAATATGAGAGGTAAGCAAAAGACTATAGCCAATAAACCACTGATTCCCTCCTATTTATAGAGGTCCCCTGTCTAATGAATCCTCCCCTATTGGGTATTGGATTTCCATCCAACTACTCAAACCTTTTAGCTTAGTGGATCTCTATCCAATAATCTTTGATGGGCTCTTATTGGATCTCATCCATAGGATCCAATAATTCATAGGCTTATTGGATATCCAATAAGATAGGGGGTCCGACGGATATCTCATATCTAAACCTCTACTCATCACAATGCCTACCATATGTGTGTGACCCTCTAGGCTCAATATCAAGCTGGCCGTGAGTCATACCTGTCAGAACTCCTTCTGGCTCAATGAATTATTATCTCCATAATAATTCACTCAACTTATCGATTGCAAACGTACTAGGCCACTACAACGTAGTCCTCAGATGATACAGGGGAATCCAATAAATTAGACCTGTTTGTCCTTAGTTACCATATACCTATAATCCCTCATCAATCTAATATCCCAGAGACCGTATACTGGGCGTGGTGCTATCAGACCCATACGGTTTCTACTCGAGTCTCGCTCTAATCGGATTCTCCCGGAGAACTCTTTCTATCTCAATTTGAATGACCCTAGCCAGGGATTTGTTTGAACAAGAACACATGAGATATTTCTCTTATGACATCGAGAGTGGATGATCCTCTATCGACACTCAATAGCCCTCGTAAAGTTGACTGTCACTCCCGATGACCAACTGTGCTAAATCTGTGACATCCAAACCTATAAGTCCAGTATCAAAGAATTGAGCACTCATACAGAACATCCTTGGTGTCTCAAGTCTAAAGACCAGATACACCACTAGGATTACGGAATCGCTGTTTGACAATAAGGCATCATCAACCATTCAACATTCCGTAAGTGGATCAATTAGTGAACACATTCCCCCATGAGCACTTGTATTGTATCCCTAGTGTCCCCACACGAGCAGCTATGAGATCAACTACATCCATCATATAGACGGGTGTACAACACAATAGTCTATCTGGTTATCTTGATGTCCCTCTCGAGTAACCTATAACCAGGATTATTTAGGATTTGTGTTTAAAGGTGAATCAGTCTCATTATCATAATCTCATCATGATCCGATTCCCATTGCACAAATCTAAGGATATCACAATATATACATGCATATATGCAATAGTCAATATAAAATAATAAAATACCAAAATATAATAAGCAAAAAGACTATGTGTCAAGTCACATGTGTCATCACTTACGTGATTGGCTTGTAGGGCACATATTAATCTTATAATCCAAGTAGGGGCCAATTAGGCCCGAGTTCGGACTGGTTTGGGCCAAGTTTGGAGCCCAACTAGTGAGCTGAAATATTGTAGGCAGTGGCACCGCCCAGAACCCGAAAGGTTGGGCGGTGGAACCGCTGGACTGGGCGGTGGCACCGCCCAGAGCTGAAATATTGTAGGCGGTGGCACCGCCCAGAACCCGAAAGGTTGGGCGGTGGAACCGTTGGACTAGGCGGTGGCACCGCCCAGAACCAGAAAGGTTGGGCGATGGAACCGCTAGACTGGGCGGATGCCATCGCCCAGTCCAGCGGTGCCACCGCCTAGCTCTTCGGGTGCTGGGCGGTGCCATCGCCCAGTCCGACGGTACCACCGCCCAGTACACACACTATCAGTGTCAGAACTGACAGATGGTGGCACCGCTAGCTTCGGGAACTAAAGAGAATTCAAAATTTGGAGCCCAAATTTGAATCCTCTTGAGGCCTACAAATACCCCTCAATTCTCAGCAGAGATTACAACTTTTGAGAAGCAATAGATTGAGATAAAAGCCTTAGCAATGTCTTTAGCAAGTCTTATTTTCAATTGCTTGAGTGTTCACCTCCTTCTTTCTCGTTGAAAATTTGTAAGAGTGTGAACCACTTGTGAAAGGTTATAAGAGGGGTATTTGTCATTCCCCTTCAAAGTGATTTGCTAATGGAAGTTGGGAGCCTCATCGAAGAAGGCTTCGCAAGTGGATGTAGGTCATTTTGATCGAACCACTTTAAAATTGGCGTGTTCTCTGGTTTGCATTTACTTATTGCTATTTACCTTACTGCAAACCTTTATATGTGCTTTACTTCCTCATTACTTTTGTTGCACACTTTTATGAACACGCTTTCAAGTTAAGCACTTCCGAGTTCGGTTTTTATCATACGAAAATTTTCCAAAACCGACGTTTTAATCCGCTGCACTAATTCACCCCCCCCCCCCCCCCCCCCCCCCCCGTCTTAGTGTCGCTCCGATCCTAACAATTGGTATCAGAGCCCGGTATTTCTCATTTTGGATTTACACATGAGAGAAATGGCTCTTCATGGCTTTAAAGATGGTTTTTCGGTTGTTCGTCCACCGTTGTTTAACGGATTGGACTACAAAGTACTGGAGTCAAGCGCAAAGGATTCGTTGGGAGTTCAAGAGTCTTACGAAAGTCCGAAGGTTCATCGGGAATGCTACCGGAACTAGCCGAGAATGAGTAGGGAGCTTGCCGAAGGGTTTTCGGAAGCTTGTCGGAAGGTACGTCGGAAGTTCGCGAAGCTCACCGAGAAAGATCATAGCTTGTCGAAGAAGCTCGTTGGAACTTGCCAAGATCAAATCGTGAAGTCTAGGAGCTTGCCGGGACTCCGCAGAATGGTTTCCAAGAGTTTATCGGAAGACCGTCGAAAGTTCGCCGGAAGAAGTCTTGACTTGCGGACTTTGTAATAGCTTAGGAAATGTTTTTAAATTCGTATTTAGCATGTTAGTTAGGGTTAGGATTAGGTGTTAATATTATAACCCAAGTAGGGGCCAATTAGGCCCGAGTTCAGATTGGTTTGAGCCAAGTTTGGAGCCCAACCAGTGAGCTGAAATAGTGTAGGATGTGGCATCACCAGACTAAGCGATGGCACCGCCCAAAACCGGAAAGGTTGGGCGGTGGAACCACTGGACTGGGCGGTGGCACTGCCCAGAGCCTGAAGTATCAGGCGGTGGTACCGTCGGACTAGGCGGTGGCACCGCCCAGCACCTGAAGAGCTAGGCGATGGCACCGCTAGACTGGGCGGTGGCATTGCCCAATACACTATTTGTCAGAATTGACAGGCGGTGGCACCGCTAGCTTCGGGAACCGAAGAGAATTCAAATTTTGGAGCCCAAATTTGAATCCTCTTGAGCCCTATAAATACCCCTCAATTCTCAGCAGAGATTACAACTTTTGAGAAGCAATAGATTGAGATAAAAGCCTTATCAAAGACTTTAGCAAGTCTTGTTTTCAATTGCTTGAGTGTTCACCTCCTTCTTTCTCATTGAAAATTTGTAAGAGTGTGAACCACTTGTAAAAGGTTGTAAGAGGGGTATTTGTCCTTCCCCTTCAAAGTGATTTGCTAGTCGAAGTTAGGAGCCTCATCGAAGAAGGCTTCGCAAGTGGATGTAGGTCATTTTGACCGAACTGGTTTAAAATTGGCGGATTCTTTGGTTTGCATTTACTTATTGCTATTTACCTTACTGCAAACCTTCATACGTGCTTTACTTCCTCATTACTTTTGCTACACACCTTTATGAATATGCTTTCAAGTTAAGCACTTCCGAGTTCGATTTTTATCATACGAAAGATTTTCCAAAACTGACGTTTTAATCCGCTGCACTAATTCACCCCCCCCCTCTTAGTGCCGCTCCGATCCTAACAGTTTAAGCTAGCAATTTTGCTTCCGTTGCAAAGTGCAAGTCAGCATGTTTTGCTTCTTGAGATAGGCAAGATAGCACTTTTGTAATTTTTATTTCTTAAGATAGGCAAGCTAGTGATGTTCAAGATAGCAAGCTCTTTCTTCTCTTTTGAGAAGTGTAATTTTTTGCTTCCTTTGCAAAGTGCAAGCTAGCAAAATTTTGCTTCATTCTTGAATTGTGCAAGCTAGCATCTTTCTCTTTGAGATGTGCACATTAGCAATTCTTTCTCCCCCTTTGTCATTGGCAAAAAGAAGGAAAGACGTTTTACATCAATTTTCAAATTATGACAAAGGTAAGTATCAATCTTATTTCAAATTAAAATAAACCTTGAATTCAAATCAAAGCAATCATGATTCACATCATTGCAATATATCACATACATCATCATAATAAGAAGCATAAGTATTGCATGCATCATTTCAAATCATAAATATTCCATATGATGATGGTGCAAATTTTGTCAAATTACATCCTATCATGCATGATCAAAACTTCTCATTTGCATACATTAAAATAAATTCATGAGTATTTCATGCATTCATATCATCACATAAAGAATATCAAGAAGAATTAATTGGGTGATGAGATAAATATTTCATGAATACAAAGAATTGTACATAAAAATCATATCATGATTTATTAGAACAAGTCTTCTTTTTAGTGAATAGCAAATAGATATCAATTCATACATATCAATAGATATGATTCACTTTGATAAATCTCATTTTTAGTAAATAATAAAAAAGAAATATGGGAGTTCAAAAACAAGATCTTGATTCATAGAAAAAATTCAAGTATCATTATTGAGAATTCAAGATCATGATATAGATGAAGACATTACTATAGCAAAAAGATGTCATGAGAGAACACGTAAATGATCTCGATTCCTGTATAATATCTCTCAATTCATTATGAATCATAAAAATTATAATTTCAAAAAATCATGATTCATTTGGATAATTTTCATTAAGAATATACAAGAACACATAATAGGATATCTTGATTCATAAATGATTTCAAGTTATAAATCATGAGAAATCAAGATCATGATTTCGATAAAATCCATTAAATTTAAATTATTTTCATAATCCATGAGATTTACAAAAGCATAATATACATGGATTCATTAATG
Organism: Musa balbisiana; assembly: GCA_004837865.1. Taxonomy (NCBI): domain Eukaryota; kingdom Viridiplantae; phylum Streptophyta; class Magnoliopsida; order Zingiberales; family Musaceae; genus Musa; species Musa balbisiana. Next base: position 11,732,208 of record CM017195.1, on the reverse strand, counting down.
AAAAATCAATAAGATAGAGATGGAAAATGTATTCCTCTTTTATGTGTTTCATTTGAAGTTGTTTGTTTCATAAAAGCATGCCTTTGTCTTTTTTATGCCAAATAAAAATATATATCATCATTTAAAACAAAAGTGTAAGATTTATTACAAAAATCATCAAGATCAATAAATCACAAAAATCATCATGTATAACTTTAAAATCTCATGCATAAACTCGTCAATTATGGTATCAAAACATTTAATATTTTCATTACATCATTATGCATCATTAAATATACAATTGTCAAGCATAACACTTACACTATTTCATATATGCATACCTTTTTCATTTATTCCAAACCAAAACATGCATCAATTTTAAAACCGAAAAAATCACTTTCATTACCATAAAAATCGATAATCCATAAATATCGAGAATCATCATGTATAATTTCGGAAAATAAACTCATTAAGCATGATTTCAAATCATCACTACATTATTTCATCAAGCATGATTTTGTAAAGTATTTTCAATTAAATACGAAGATCATCAAGATACACATTATCACTTTATCACATCATTAAAACATCTAGCATGATATAAGTCTAACATTTTATTCCTTTATCATATGCAGTTTTCATGATTATTTTCAAAATTACTAGCATGATAAACATTATCCTAATTCATTAGCATTTTCATTATATTATTTAAACATGAAATTTTTAAAAAATAATTTTTCTAAATAAAAAAAATCATCATGGAAAGCATTATGTAATTTCAAAATAAATTAAGGGGGTTTCGATTACCACCTCGTCGAATGTCGTTAAGGCATAGTTTGCCACCTCACCTTTTTTGATTTTCTCCTCGTCCTCGGAGGAACTCGATTCATCCCAATTTTTGTTCTTCTTTTTGCGTTCAAAGCAAGTAGTCGCGTTCTTTTTGTTTTTAAATTTTTGTTGCATAATTTTCATTGGAAGTTTAAGTTCACCATCACTTGAGCTTATGCTCAAATGGTCTTCAAATGTTTTATGTTCCAAATCCTTCATATTCTTTGGAAGGTAGTTTTGTTCATCATGTTCATCATGTGCATTATGCACCATTTCATATGTCCTTAATGTACCGATAAATTCTTCAAGTGAAAAAATATTTAAATCTTTTATTTTTTGTAAAGCCGTTACTTTTGAATCCCAAATCTTGTTAACGAGTTCAAAATTCGAAAAGCTTTTACCAAATGCTTTTAGACTATTGACGATATCCATAAAACGGGTGTACATGTCTCCAATAGTCTCTCTTGGTTCCATACAAAACATCTCAAAATCGTGCATCAAAAAATTTACTTTAGAATCTTTTACACTACTTATGCCTTCATATGTGATTTCAAGAGTGCGCCAAATATCAAAAGCTGTTTCGCACAAAGAAACCCGATTGAATTCGTTTTTATCTAAGGCGCAAAACAAGGCATTCATAGCCTTTGCATTTAGACGAAAACGTTTTCTTCTCCAAATCATTCCATGGTTCATTGGAAGAGAAGACATTTGAAAACATTTTCGACTAAGCATTTAGAGAAAACGTTTTCTTCTCCAAATCATTCCAATGGTTCATTGGAAGAGAAGACATTTGAAAACCATTTTCGACTAATTTCATAAATCGAGATTCAACGAAAGTAAGAAAACTCTCATTCAAGTTTTCCAATAAGTGCAGTCCATCCCATTGAAAAAGGGAGGACGAATGAGAGAGTGACCCTCTTGGTTTCCGGCGTATGTCATCTCTCTTGGGTTTTAATTCAATTGAGAGTTAACCCCGCTCTGATACCAATTGTTAGGATCAAGAGCACTAAGAGGGGGGGGGGTGAATTAGTGTAGCGGAAAACTTTTGACGATTTAAAACGACGTTCGTACGATAAAGATGATTTTGATATGAAAACCGATTTGAAAATTACTTCAACTTAAGATCAAGCGAGAGTAGAGTTGAAGTAAAATAATGGAGGTAGTTTACAGTTTAAGATAATGAGCAGAATATAAATGCAAACCAGAGAAGACGGTAGTTTATAGTGGTTCGATCAATCATGACTTACATCCACTCCTCTGATTCCTCTTCCGTCGAGGCCATCGGCATCCACTATAGGTCTTCCTTCAATAGGCGAAGACCAACTCCTTCTTACACCCCTCTTCTCCTTTTACTGGGTTTAGGAGATAACCCTTACAAGCACTCACCCTCCTCTTAAGCTATTCTAACACTTAGACTCAAGAGGAGGATTCTAAAGAGATTACAGCAGAGTTTTCTCACTTTTGAATGCTCTGTGCTTGTATTCTTTAACCAGGGATGGGAGGGGTATTTATAAGCTTCAAGTTGATTCAAACTTGGAGCTTAAATCTTTCTCATCCCGGGTTCCCTGGGTACGGGCGGTACCACCGCTCAGGTCTGGTGGTACCACCGCTTAGGGGGCTGTGCTAGGTGATACCACCGACCAAACTGGCGATACCACTGCCTGGCACCCTGCCAGGGGTGGTACAACCACTCGGATTGGCGGTACCACTGCCTAGCACCCTGCTAGGGGTAGTACAACCGCCCAGACTGGCGGTACCACCGCCTGGCACGACGGTGAGACTTCTTTGAGCACTATTTGGTCCTCTTATTGGGCTCAACATAGTTCTTACATGGGCCTAGCTGGTCCCTAATTGGGTTGGCCCAAATCCAATCCCAATTACGTGCTAACTATGATTCCTATGACATATTCTAAGCTAAACAAATCCCTATGTCAATTCTTCCAGCGAGCTTTCGGCGATTTTCCAGCGAACCTCCGACGAACTCTCGGCAATGTTCCAGTAGACTCCCGGCAAGCTCTTAGACTTCACAACGATCTTCTTAGTGATTTCCGTCGAGCTTCTATGGCAAGTTCCGTGACTTCTCGGCTGGTTCCCGCAGAACTTCTAACGAACGTCTGGACTTTCGATGAACTCTCGAACTCCCAACGCGATCGCGTTCTTGACTCGAGACTTCATTTTGTTCCATGCCTTGCCATCGTAGTTAATCTTGCACATGTAAAACATACTTCAATCTAGACAATTAATACTAAGCATTAATCACGTTGTCCGGTCATGTCATTGGTCCCTCGACGCTTCGTCCGATTCTTCGGCGCATCGTCCTCTCTTGCGGCCTATTTCCTAATCGGCCAATTGACTCCGCAACTCCGATATCCTTGGCGCAATACCCGCTCTTCTTGGCCCAATGCCCGAATCCATGACCCGAAGCCTTCTATCGATACGTCGACCAATCCACCGGCCCGACGTCCAATTTTCTGACATGTTCCTCCGGCCCAACATGATTTTCCTACTTTAATTGTCTCATCCTGATTGAAGTATCCTGCGTCACTCACAATGCAGATTAAAACATAAACACATATCAATTGGTTTCATTATCAAAATCCGAGATTCAACAATTATGCTCCCACTATCTCCGCCATGAATGTATTCCTTCTCAAGGAACACTGCTCTCTTGGCTATAAAGACATTTTGGTCATTGAGATAATAGAAATAATACCCACAAGTTTCCTTGGGGTATCCCACGAACTTGCACCGCTCCGTTCTTGATTTCAACTTATCGGAGTTGTGTCTTTTAACATTGGTAGGATAGCCCCAAATCTTAATAACCTTAAGATCAAGCTTCTTCCCTTTCCATATCTCATATAGTGTAGACAGTACCAACTTAGTTGGAACTCTATTCAGAAGGTAAGTTGCGGTCTCTAGGGCATATCCCCAGAATGAGATGGGTAGGTCAGTGAAACTCATCATGGACCGTACAATGTCTTGCAGTATACGATTTCTCCTTTCAGATACACCATTGAGCTGAGGTGTATAAGGAGGTGTCCATTGGGATAGAATCTTATGGTCCTTGAGGAACTAAGTAAATTCTGTACTTAAGTACTCACATCCTCGATTTGATCAAAGAGTCTTGATACTCTTTCTAGTTTGGTTCTCCACTTCATTCTTATACTCTCTGAATTTCTTAAAGGCCTCGGACTTGTACTTCATTAAGTATACATGTCCATACCTTGAGAAATCATCAGTAAAGGTAATGAAGTAGGAGTAACCACCATTGGCATGAGTTGACATTGGTCCATATACATCACTATGTATGAGTTCTAGTAGCTCAGTGACCCTTTCTCTAGTTCCACTAAATGGAGAGTTGGTCAGTTTTCCACGAAGGCAAGTAAGGCTCGCAAGTTGCATATGACTCATAGTCAAATGGATCTAGATGTTCATCCTTTAGCAACTTTTAAATCCTTCTCTTATAGATATGACCTAGCCTACAATGCCACAGGTATGCACTATTCACCTCATCTCATTTCCTCTTAGACACACTTACATTCATGATATGTGAAGTAGTGTCTAGCATAAATAAACCATTATACAATGTTCCTCTCATGATGATCTCATCATCTAATAATATTGAACAACCATTGTTCTCAAAAATTAATTTATATCCACTAATTGTCAAACATGAAATGGAAATAATATTTTTGATAATAAAAGGAACAAAATAGCATTTATCCAATACAATAATAGCTTCACTAAGCAGATGTAGGGCGACCTTGCCAATAGCTACTATAGCAACTTTTACTCCATTACCCATCTTGAGGTTCATCTCATATTTTGCCAATCTCCTAGGCCTTGCCAGAACCTGCAATGAATTACAAATATGATAAGCACTACCGATATCCAATACCCATATGTTATTATAAGAATCTGACAAATGGAGACTGATTATGAATATACCTAAAGCTTCTCCGAGCTTTTGTTTCACCCTCTCTGCAAGGTACTCTTTGCAGTTCCTCTTCCAATGCCCATCTTTTCTACAGTGGAAGCACTAGCATTTATCCTTTGCCGGGTCTCTCTTAGCAATATTTGCTTTACCTAGTCTGCCCTTTCCCTTACCCTTCTTAAGAGACTTTTCTACTTTTCTTTTCTTTTTGGACTCACCAGTGTAGAGAACTGGCTTCTCTTTCTTGATAGTGTTCTTTGCCTCTCTCAACATATTGAGGAGCTCCGGGAGAGTCACATCAAGCTTGTTCATATTAAAATTCATTATGAACTATGAAAAGGAATCTAGTAGAGACTGAAGTACAAGATCCATACACAGGTTATCCTCTAGGACCATTCTTAGACCTGTGAGTTTCTCTATCCACTCAATCATCTTCAAGACATAGTTCTGGATCGATGTCCCCACAGTTATCCTAGCACGAAATAGGCTCTTGGATATCTTATATCGTTGAGTCCTTCCTTGTTCCTCAAACAATTTACGGACATGTAGGAGAATGGATCTGACATCAATCTTTTTATGATGTCTCTGTAACTCAAGAGTCATGGAGCCCAACATGTAACATTGAGCAAGAGTGGAGTCATCAATATACTTCACGTAACGAGTTATCTCATCCTCGCTTGCCCCTTCCTCGGGTGTAGGCATCACTGTATCAAGGACATATGCGATTTTTTCTGTTGTGAGAACAATTCTCAAGTTATGGAGATAATCTGTATAATTTGGACCAGTGAGGTGGTTGACATTAAGTATACCACGTAAAGGATTTGAAAGCGACATTTTCTGAAAATAAAGATATAGCAGAAATAAATAACATGCAGATTTTATAAAAAATAAACAATCAAGATATGGATTTCTATCTTAATATGCTCCCACTAGTTTTATTGGCAAGTCATGCGACACCCTCAGCATATGAAACGAAAGTCTCCAGTAGACTTCTAATGGGGATCAAGATCCAATCAGTGTCTTAGTGTAACCTCGACGGACTCGACCAATCACACTAAGCTCAAAAGGTAAGCAACTCTTATCAATTATAACTCATTGTGATTCCCGTCCCGTTCGGCCTCCGAATCACCATGGTCTCGAGGGATTTGACCAACCATGATGTTCGATTAAGTCAACACCATTGTTACAAGATAAGTCTGATTCGATGATATACCCTCGAGGGACTCGACCAAGCATACCATGTCTTCAGGTCACCAATGACATCTTTATGTCAGAGGTAAGATAGCGAATCGCGATATAGGTGAGCCTCGAGGGACTCGACTAACTCAACCTATACCGAGAATTGGTCTATACCTATAATGATGGAAGGCTACATGGGTCAATCTAATTGCTTCACATTTACCGACTTAATATTGTCAAGAGAAGGGTTTCTTTGATTTGGTTTCCTAATATGACATATCACACACATACATATTATATATATATATATATATATATATATATATATATATATATATATATATATATATATTATATATATATATATATATATATATATATATATATACATCGCATGTAAATATATATATACATAATCATGAGTCCTGCTATCGCATCCACGCTCCCGCTGCACCTCATCATGTGATTACAACTTAATCATAGGCACACAGGTTCGATAATAAACGAAAAATAAAATGGAGGCTCGCATGCCCCAATAATAATCACAAGTATACACATCACACGGTCCATGATCAATCGTCCACATATCATACATCACATGTATAGATCATCATCATGTAAGACTACTAGATAATAATAAAATAATAATCAATTAAATCTTTAATTAATTAATATTTTTGAATTCAAGGACATGCAGAAAATTTTTAAATTATGAGGGGTATTTTTATAATTTGAAAAAGGATAGAATTGAAATTTCTCAAAATCACAGGGGCAAAACTATCTTTTTGTCTAAAAAACCCTAATGCCCTTCTCCCTCTCCCCTACTATCGCTGCCGTTGCCACCCTACTAGCGACGACCTATGAGGAGGTGGGCGCCCTTGCGAGTAGGAGCCCCTATGAGTGGTATTGCTCCCGCAGGTTGCTGTGCCCGTAGCCTTCCTCGGCAAAGTCGAGGAAGGGGCGGCACCCCCTTCTTGTGGGTGTTGAGTCGCCCTTACATGTAGGGCTCCTGCGGGCATTGTGCCCACAGGCTGCGCCCACGGGTGGGGCACCCGTGGGCTGTCAACCCCCTTTTTTTAGTTACCAGTCGATTGCTGCAGGCGCAGCGCCTGCGCATGCACCGGCGTTGTGCTGCCTGCTTGTGGCTACCGCCCTTATGGCTATCACTGCAGTGGCTGCACGCACGTAAATAGCAGCAATAGTTGCTGCCATTTCTCGCTTTTGCGTCAACGATTTTAATGTCAAAAACTTCTCCAAAACACAACACACGTAGTTGAAAACCAATCTTTCACACGAATAACCTAGCTTTGATACTACTGTTGGGAAATCTTAGGGGACGACATCACATGCACACCAAAAGTACAAACAACAAAATCCTCAATTCTCAAAGATATGTTCGTCATCATGCAAAGATTGGTGCACAAAAAATGCGCGAAACAGAAAATCACATGTAAGATAGATTGTGTTACCTAGGGAGATCGTATATCCTTAAATCCCTGCAGATCTCTGAGAGAGGGTGAAGGAGGTCAAGCGCCCTCCTCTCTAGCGGTGATCCACACAGTAGGGCTGTGATGATGCTCCTCAAAACTCCAGGCCTACTCTAAGGTGGAGAGGGGGAGGAGAATAGGGGAGGTAAGCAAAAGGCTCTAGCTTATGAACAATTAATTCCCTCATATTTATAGAGGTCTCCTATCAACTTAACCCTAATGGATCCTCCCCTATTGGGTATTGGATCTTTATCCAACTACCCAAGCCTCTTAGATTAGTGGATCTCTATCCAATAATCTCTCATGGGCTCTTATTGGATCTCATCCATAGGATCCAATAATTCAAGGGCTTATTGGATATCTAATAAGATATGGGGTCCGACGGATATCTCATATCTAAACATCTACTCATCGCAATACTACTATATGTGTGTGATCCTCTAGGCCCAATATCGAGCTGACGGTGAGTCATACCTATCAAAACTCCTTTTGGCTCAGTGAATTATTATTTCCATAATAATTCACTCGACTCATCGATTGCAGATGTACTAGGCCACTACGCCACAGTCCCTAGAAAATATAGGGGAATCCAATCCGTTGAATATGTCTGTCCTCAATTATCATGTTTCTATAGTCCCTTATCCATCTAATATCTCAGAAATCGTATACCGGGCGTAGTGCTATCAGACCCATACGGTTTCTACTCGAGTCTCGCTCTAATCGGATTTTCCCAGAGAATTCTTTCTCTCTCAATCCGAATGACCCTATCTAGAGATTTGTCTAAGCAAGAACACATTAGATATTCCTTTCATGACACCGAGAGTGGATGATCCTCTATCGACACTCATTAGCCCTCGTAAGGTTGACTGTCACTCCCGATGACCGGCTATGCTAGATCTGGGATATCCAAACATATAAGTCTGGTATTAAAGAGTATAACACTCACACAGGATATTCTTTATATCTCAAGTCTAAGGACCAGATATACTACTGGGACTACGAAATCATTGTCTGATAATAAGGTATCATCAATCATTCAACATTCCGTAAGCGGATCAATCAGTGAACTAATACCCCAATGAGCACTTATATTATATCCCTAATGTACCCACACGAGCAGTCATGAGATCAACTACATCCATATAGACGGGTATATAACACACCAGTCTGTCCGGTTATCTCGATGTCCCTCTCGAGTAACCTATGATCAGGATTATTTATAATCTATATTTAAAGGTGAATTAGTCTCATTATTGTGATCTCATCATAATTCGATTCTCATTGCACAGATCCAAGGATATCACAATATATACATGCATATATGCAATAGTCAATATAAAGTGATAAAATGTCAAAATATAATAAGCAAAAAGATTGTGTGTCAAGTTAAACATACCATTACTCATGTGATTGGCTTGCAAGACACATATGACTAGCATGGTGCTCGGCCACAGTAGTCCTTCAGTGCTCGAGCAATGGTGCTTGCCAAGTTAGTCTTCAATGCCCGAGTCACGATGCTTAGCCACGTCAGTCTTCAATGCCCGAATCATGACGCTCGGCCACATCAGTCTTTAGTACCCGAGCCATGGTGCTCAGCCACATCACTCTTCCGTGTTCGAGCCATGGTGCCTAGCCACATCAATCATTCAGTACCTGAGAATGGTGCTCGGCCACATTAGTCTTCAATGCCTGAGTCACGACGCTTGGCCACATCAGTCTTCAGTGCTCAAGCCATGGTACTCGGCCACATCAATCTTCAGTGCCCAAGCCATGGTGCTCGGCCACATCAGTCTTTCGTGCCCGAGCCATGGTGCCCGGCCACATAAATCCTTCGGTATCTGAGCAATGGTGCTTGGCCACATCAGTCTTCTATGCTTGAGTCACGACGCTCGGCCACATCAGTCTTCAGTGCCCGAGCCATGGTGCTCAACCACATCAGTCCTCCAATGTTCGAGTCATGGCGCTCGGCATCGCCTATCCTCAATGTTCGAACTGTCGTGCTCGACACCATTGCTGCTCTCGGTATCAAGCAACACTGCTCGTCCAATCAAAATTCTGACATTTGTTCCCAACAAGCCTTATCTTCAACCGATGCTTGTCCCCAGAAATCCATGACCTACCACTAGTCATAACACCAATCACTACACAACGATCTATTCAACTTGCAAAATGCACCATGCCATGCACCAAGCCCCTCGGAGAGCGACTCGATGCATGCATGATAGAGCACAATTTGGCAACATACCCTCTGATAATCACCCACAACCACATTAGTGCTAACCAGGAGCCTCAAAGTCAACATGACGGATCATGTCGGCACCACGCCCCTCGGGCACGACGCGGCCGATTAATTACGATGCCACTCCGTAAAGATCAGGATGGTGCCGATCGAGTACGACGTCATCCCATAAAGATTGGGACGGTGTCGATCAAGTACGATGCCGCCCCGTAAGGATCGGGACGACGTCGATCGAGTATGATGCTACCCCGCAAAGATCAAGACGACGCTGATTAAGTACAACACCACCTCGCAAAGATTGGAACAACGTTGATCAAGTACAACATCGCCCCACAAAGATTGGGACGACGCTGATCAAGTATGATGCCGCCCCATAAAGATCGGGACGACGTCGATCAAGTATGACATCGCTGTTTGACACCGAGGCACAAAGGACGATCGATGATCGCACAAAAAGTATAAGTTCGTTGCTTAAAGGGTCAGCGACCATAAATGAGTCAGATACGGCTGGTCCCCATGCGCAGGGTATAAAGACTTGTTGCCTGGCCAACGCTAGGGGTCATCATTTTCATTGAGCTATAACTAAATCTTTGAAGGGGTCGAGTCGAGAAATCCCCCTTCCGACTCCGACCTGTTTGCAGGAGCTGAGCGACAAGGAAGGAGGCGACCAATCAAAGGGGAACCCTCGCATTCTGGAAGCGAGGCTTGAGCTCGACCCAACCAGACATTGACTTCTGCTGCTCGAGTATCCATGCGGGTGATCTTGCACATTTGGGACGGGATCGAACCGTGTTGACACCTCAACCACGGTGTAAAGGTTCACAAACATAAATAAAATTATATCTCTCACCTACCTACCTATCGAGACATATTCTTTCTAATGAATTAAAATATTATTTAATAATTATATTTGACAATCTACTAATATCCGACTCACCATATAATTATTTATTTGTTTATCCTCGGGGCACATGCACTCATGCATGCAATCAATGAGAAATTCAAATGTGCCAATGTTAACATATATTATAGAGCGGATGACATGAAAGATCAAGTCTAATGGGAATTCTATACTCTGATAGACCTATAGCTCCTTACATATAGCATGTGCACCTTGGATTGCTGACTAGACATAGCATACACATGATACAAATTATATCAAACTCGGTCTTAATTAAGGATTAAAATTAAGAATTTGTTATATCTCTAAACAATCATCAAAATCCACCACATCACATCAAGTAAAGTTCATTATATTTGTTTTTGTTGGATTCAAAGATACTGAATCTTTGAAAGATACTGAGCTCACTAGACCTAAAATTGATTTGAACTCGGGTTGAAATAACCTAATTTCAAACTGACTTGTGTTCAAGTCAAATGGATGTAAATTTCATGAACCAACTTGATTCGATGTGGAATCATCTAAAACCAATATAGAGTTAATCAAAACTGAGTTAAGCAAATATGAACCGACTCGGATTATTTCGCTCTAAAAATTATAATTTAATCAGATTTTTTTTAAAAAAAACCTAACTATTTTTTTCAAGCCAACTAATCTAATATATTACGCTAACGTCTTGAAATAAAATATTAAAACATTTATTATTCAACTATAGTACGGATCGAGTCGAAACTTGAGCTAAGATAAAAAAAATTGAGAACGATCCACTCCTTGAATCAGGAAATTTATTTCATATTAAGAATATAAAATAAATAGTGATTAATGGGATGTGTCCGTATCAAGGTATACAAAATATTAGAAAATAAATAATAACGGTTGAGGTGTCATATTTGAATTTTCAAAACTAGGAAAAATAAAAAGATAATTACATGATAAATCAAAAGGAAAAGTTTCTAAGGTGATTGCGCACAAAATATCTTTTTTGTTTTTTTTTTCGAATGGTATCTATTTATTGAAATTCATAAACCATCACTTCCTATTTTTAATGTTTCAAAAATATTCTTAAAAAAGTTACCATTATTTCTTACCCAAATCTAAAATTTTTTCTATCAATTATTGATAGTGATCTGTGGATTGATTTTTATTTGCAAAACACTATAAATAAAAAATACTATAAAGTATTTTATTTTAAAAATATTATATGATATTTTTAAAATAAAAATATTATATAATATTCTTGAGCTACTTTTATAGTATTTTTATTCATAAAAATACTATAAATATTTTTAAAACGCTAAACAGTTTTTGGGGATGAAAATTTTTTGGCGGGAACGAAAAAACACATTACAGCTTTGGGGAGTATTTTTTTAAAAAAGTTTTTTAAAAGAAAAGATCACTGATGGGAAATTACGAAAGACAGTAAGTACGATTGGAGAAGGATATTTTCTCGGTAAATCGCTAAAAAAGCCAATAGAAGAAAAAAGAGGGGCGGTCTGATTCAACCAAAGCCAATAGACCTAAAAGCCACGCCACAACGGCATATACTGTGTCCATAAGCACCGCACCACCACCTCCAAGCCACCTTTTCTCACCGCCACGAAGCCTTCCCACACCGCAGCCCCATCACCCCACATCGCGCCCCGCCCCCCACCCCCAACCCCCCCCCCTCTCTCTCTCTCTCTCTATTCCCTTCCTCTTTCTCCTCCCTTTTCATCTCTCTCTCTCTCTCTCGAATCGCTCGATCAATCTCGATCCCTCCTTCCCCTTCTCGTCTTTCCAATCCCTTGTTCGCAGGCTATCGATAAATCGCAGAGGCATCTTGAAGTCGTGTAGATCTCCGCCGGATTCAATCGATTATATCCAACGTTGATCTATGATACCCTAACCCTTCGATCTTTGATGTTCCCGCCGGAACCCTGATCGCCGCCGCCGCCTCGGCCTAGGGGCGAGGGAGGTGTCCCTTCTTGTATGGAAACACGCAGCCGGAAGCGGGCGGAGGCCTCCTCGTCGGCGCCCTCTTCTCAGCCCCCCGCGGCCCGCCGCCCGTCCAAGCGCTCCCGCACCAACCCGCCGCCTCCTTCGACCATCTTGACCCGCTCTCGTCGCTCCCGAAACTCCTCGCCGCCGCTTCCTCCTCCGCCACCCTCCGGCCCTATGGAATCCTCTGCCGGCGACTCCTCTGGCCGTCGCCGTGGCTCTGGCAAAAACCACCACCCTCCTGCGGAGCGTGATAGGGATAGGGATGCCTCGGATAAGGGGAAGGAGAGGGAGCCGGAAGCTTCCCGGTCCAGGGACAGGGACAGGGCCAGGGATCGGGATGCAGGGAGGATCTTGGGATTGAGCTTTGATGGTGGGGGAGCTGACGATGATAATGATAGCGAGGGCGGCGCTAGTGCTCTCCACCAGAATCTCACTTCGACTAGCAGTGCACTTCAAGGGCTTCTCAGGAAATTAGGCGCAGGGCTCGATGATCTGCTGCCATCGTCGGCCTTGTTGGCCTCCTCTTCTTCTCAGCAGAGCTCGCGGCTGAAGAAGATTTTGACGGGGCTGAGGGCTGATGGAGAGGAAGGGCGGCAGGTGGAGGCCCTGACCCAGCTTTGTGAGATGCTGTCAATTGGGACTGAGGATTCGCTTGGGTCATTCTCGGTGGACTCCTTCGTGCCCGTGCTCGTGGGTCTACTCAACCATGAGAGCAACGCTGACATTATGCTGCTTGCTGCAAGGGCTCTCACCCACCTCTGTGACGTCTTGCCATCATCATGCTCTGCTGTGGTGCATTATGGTGCTGTGCCATGTTTTTGTGCCCGTCTCCTCACAATTGAGTACATGGACTTAGCAGAACAGGTGCGCCGAATTCTTTTATGTTGTAATCATCTCAACATTTTGTTTGTATATATCAATATAAAAAGCACCATCGTGAACAAAAATATAACACTGGGTTGCCTAATTTCCATTTATGTGGCCTGAAAGCAATCATATTTTAATAACAACACTTGCATCACTAGTGTATGTACCAGTCCGCCAACATGTCGATTCTGTGGTATGAATAGCAAATTTGTTCAGATTATAGTTTTATATTCTGAACCTGGACCTTCGGAATGTGACCTTTATCCAAATCACTTACTGTGAACACATCAGATGCTTTCATTCTTCAGTGTAATTTGGGTTCATTTGTTGTCAAAATTAAAAAAAGGTATGAAGGTGAAAGTAATTGTGATACTTGGACACTGGCTAGTAAAGGAAATATGTTTTGATTTTCATGAAATCAAGATGATCTTTGTGGGGTAAATTTTTCTTCCCTCCAAGAAGCCTAGAAGTGCAATTAATATATGCGACTATGTCTTTTCCGTGGAATGATTGCAAGTTTACTTGGCTTCTTACTTATGGGTTGTTCCTAGAACCTAGTTAATCTACCATTCTCTTGAATCACTTATACTTTTTTCAGTCTCTGCAAGCACTGAAGAAGATATCACAAGAACACCCGACTGCATGTTTGCGTGCCGGCGGCACTTATGGCAGTTCTGTCTTACCTTGATTTCTTCTCCACAGGAGTTCAGGTAATGTGGTTGTATAATTAGAAAAATTTTACATTCGAGATGGTGTATAGGTGTTTGTTGAATGTTAATTCTAAGTCTGTTCATTGCTATTATCTTGTCATATGGTCTCTCATGTTAGCAAATATGTGCAAGAAACTTCCATCAGATGCAGCTGACTTTGTGATGGAAGCAGTTCCACTGCTGATCAATCTTCTTAATTATCATGATTCAAAGGTTATTCTGTTCTTTGCATTTAACTTTCTAAGCCTCTTTTTTTCTTAATTATCATGATTCAAAGGTTATTCTGTTCTTTGCATTTAACTTTCTAAGCCTCTTTTTTTCAGTCATTGACGGTAGGATTATGAATTTGTGCATGGGTTTATATAAGCTAAGATAGTTTTCATGTTCATCTTTTGATTACTGCTGGCTACAACGACAGGTGCTGGAACATGCTTCTGTCTGCTTGACACGAATTGCAGAAGCATTTGCCTCATCTCCTGAGAAACTGGACGAGTTATGTAAACATGGATTAGTTGCACAAGCTGCTGGGCTAATATCTCTTAGTAATTCAGGAGGACAAGCCTCTCTAAGTACATCGACATACACGGTACACATACATGCAATTGTAATAATTTATCATGGAGGCCCACCAGTATTGACTAAAAAATTATTTCAGGGTTTAATCCGACTCTTGTCAACATGTGCAAGTGGATCCCCGCTAGCAGCTAAAACTCTTCTACTTTTAGGAATCAGTGGCACTCTTAAAGACATTCTCGCTGGTTCTGGGCTTGTTGCTGGTGCTTCTGTTTCACCTGCCTTGACAAGGCCACCTGAGCAGGTACCTTACTTTTTATGTGGTTTCATCCAGTGCTAAAGTCATGTATTCTTTAATAGGAAGCTAATGTATTATGCCTATGTTGAGAATCTCACACTTCATGTGTCCTCTCTAAATTTGTTCATAAGTCTTTGTTGACAAACTATTGTGCCTATGAGTTGCTGTATGTTACATGTCCAACAAGGTGATCTTAAATTGCTGGGATACATAATAGCCATCACAACCTTTGAATCATTGAATTCTCAGAACCAAATTTGATCACACTTTTGAGGTTGCTCTGGCTCAAGGTACAAATGCACTGAGTGTAACATGGATCATAGAGCATGCACAGTTTTTGTTTAACTCTAGGATTTAGGTATTACAACTTGGAAAGAGTGCTAATCAAGATGTTTTCAACATATAGTTCTAAATAAAACATATGTTTAAAAAGAATCTAAAATATTATATGTTTATTTACTTTAGTTTTTATTTTTTACATTATTTATTTAAAATTGTTTCAAGCTAAAAATAGGTTAAAGTTATTTCAAGGTGTGTTGAAATAATTTTCATTTTTCTCCCTTTTTTTTTCTTTTTTGTTATCCTCACCTTTTCTTTCCTTTATTCTTACCATTGAGATGGGCTTTCATGAGATATTTAAGGATACCCAAAAGGATCCAACCCCCATGAATTTGGAACCCTTGACTCATTAGTCTCAAATCCCATGAGTTGCACGATATGAGTTTTGAGGGCATTTCTTCATCTCTCTGTCTCTTTCTTTTTCTCTCTCTCTCTGATAGTAGTAAAGCACAGCGGACAAGTGGATGCAGATGGTTGGTGGCATAATTTTCTTCCTCATCCCCTCTTCCTCTGGCAGCAGAGGCATGTTGACAGGCAGCTGATTGCTTCTCCTTCTCTCTTATTTTTCTTCCTTTCTAACAATGGCTCTTATTCTTCTAGCCAGCTACATATTGGCCTGAATTGGCCAAGTCTGGGCAATTTAGAATGTGTCCAGTCAAGTTTTGGTCAATGTCGGCTAAGGTCATAAAATATTGGTTCAGTCAAACTTGTATTTCATACCGTTGCAGGTTTCTCTTTATGCAAATCCGGCAGGTTAAAGTGCCAAGTCTTAGCAGCATAATCTGAAACCAAACTTTTAATTGATTCATTAAATTTTAGTGTGAATCAAATTATTGTCCCAAGATTCAGTTGCGAGAAGCATCACTGAACTTTATGGCTGTGCAGTGAAATTGGTAAAGCCTTGTTGGCTGGTTAGTATCATGTGATTGTTATAGTGGAAGCAATTTGATCTAACCATATGACTAAATTTTAAATTAGGTGTTTTGGTTATTTTTCATGCTTTCTATGCATTTCTATGTTAACGCTTTCTTTCTGAATAGATCAACTAACACTGTATTTGGAGTCTCATGGATAGTGTTTCAGAGTCTCTATTGCAAAACTATTGACCAATCTGATTCTGCCAAAACTTATGTTCTTTGTAGTTCAAGCTGGCTGCTTGTCTTCTAAGATTGACTAATTACTAGCTGGCTAATCGAATGTGGAGTGGTATTAGCCCTTTTTTATCTGTAATACAAGTGACATGATAGGACTCCTCAATAACAGGTGTTTGGTTTAATGTGTTCTCCCTGCTTCCTATATTGTTCATTAATGGACTTGTATTTTTACAAAATGTGTTCATCTAATTTTTATTGTATACCTAAGCATTCACGATTTTCATGTCCATGAAAATATTTTGATTCCTGCTTGCTTGCTGATCGGATGATGGTAGCAAATGGAAGTTGATAGTGCAATAAGTAAATTGGTTGCAAACTTTTATCTTTTAATATCTTTTAAAGATTTTTGTATTACAATTCTCTCTAGCACATGCATGAAATGTGTAGAAATGCTTGTACAGGGAACAAATTTAGTGAGTTCAATGTTCTATTTACATTCATGTAGAAAGATCATCATTAGATTTTTTCAGTATCTAAATTGTGTTGCATTCTACCATTTAGGTTTATGAGATTGTGAACCTTGTGGATGAGCTTCTTCCTCCCTTGCCTCAAGGAACTATTTCTACACCAATATGCTACAATAGTACTGTGAAAGGATTATCTATAAAGAAATCCACAGGCATCACTCCTGGTAAACCAGTTGAGCCTGGTTTAGCAACAAATGATGTTTCAGCCCGTGAAAAGTTACTGCAAGAACAACCTGAACTTCTGCAACAGTTTGGAACTGACTTGCTCCCTGTTCTAACACAGGTTTGGATACTGGTGTTTGGACTTTTGCTCTTGTAAGTACTTTTGCTGCTAAAATGATGACCCAAGCATCTTGTCATGTAGGTGTATGCTTCTAGTGTAAATGGTTCAGTCCGCCACAAGTGTTTGGCTATTATTGGAAAGTTGATGTATTTCAGCTCAGCTGATATGATTCAATCTTTACTTAGTGCCACAAACATATCCAGGTGTTGATTTCTGTGTTCTGTACTCTGTTCAGGTCTCTTTCAGAGGTAAGCTTCTGACTGCCATAATTTAGTCTTTGCTGATTCTTTGCTCCATGTTTGCAGCTTCTTAGCAGGCATTTTGGCATGGAAAGATCCACAAGTCTTGATACCTGCTCTTCAGATAGCAGAGGTTCTCATGGAAAAGCTTCCAGGTACATTTTCCAAGATATTTGTGAGAGAAGGGGTTGTCCATGCGGTGGATGCTTTGATATGCCCAGATACCTCAAGTTCCATTCCTTCTCAAGCATCCATCTCTGAGAAAGATGGTGATTCTGCACCTGTAATATCTTCACGTTCTCGGCGTTATCGACGACGTAGTGGTGGCTTGAATACAGAAACTGGGTCAGTGGATGAATCAAAGCGTTCACTACCAGTTGTCGGCTCACCTCCTAATTTATTTGAAATCCCACCTCCAAGTTCTACTCTTCGTGCTTCTGTCAGTACTTGTGCCAAGTCTTTCAAAGATAAATTTTTTCCTGCATATCCTGGTGCAACTGAAGTTGGAGTTACAGATGATCTTCTTCGTTTGAAAAATCTCTGCACAAAGTTAAATTCCAGTGTTGAGACTGTAAGGACAAAAGGCAAAGGCAAATCTAAAGCCTTCTTAGTTTCTTCCTTTGATATATCATCGAGCATCGAGGAAGAATTAGATGGAGTAATATCAGAGATGTTGGCTGAACTTTGCAAAGGCGACGTGTCCACTTTTGAGTTTATTGGAAGTGGAGTCGTTCTTGCACTTCTTAGTTATTTGTCTTGTGGAACATTTGGAAAGGAGAAAATTTCTGAAGCTAACTTGCCAAAGCTTCGAAAACAAGCACTGAGGAGGTACAGGTCATTTATCGCAACTGCTCTTCCAGATGAACCAAAGGGAGGACACACAACTCCCATGACTGTGTTGGTTCAAAAGCTTCAAAATGCTTTAACTTCTTTGGAACGTTTTCCAGTTGTCCTTAGCCATTTGTCTAGATCTACCAGTGGAAGTGCACGTCTCTCATCAGGTCTAAGTGCCTTGTCTCAGCATTTTAAATTGCGTTTATGTCGAGCACCGGGTGAGAAATCTCTTCGTGATTATTCGTCAAATATTGTACTTATCGAACCACTGGCAAGTCTAGCAGTTGTTGAAGAGTTCCTTTGGCCAAGGGTTAAGCGGATTGACGCTGGACAAAAGTCTTCTGCATCAGCAGGAAATTCTGATTCTGGATCTGTAGCTACTGGAGCTGGTACCCAATTATCGTCAGCATCAACTGCTTCTGGCCATCGCCCTTCAACTAGATCTAGGTCATCAGTAGCAATTGGAGGTCCAGCTAGAAATGATGCTGCTGAGGGAAGTTCAAATTCTGCTAAAGGGAAGGGTAAGGCAGTCTTGAAATCTACATCTGAGGAAGCCAGAGGACCTCAGACAAGAAAAGCTACTCGGAGAAGAGTTGCTTCAGATAAAGATGCAGAAATGAAACCTGCACTTAGTGACTCTGGATCTGAGGTTGGTTCACATCTTTGATTCCTTCTGTTTGGGATATACTTTCTTAGGCAGTAATTCTAGTCCTGATACAAAAATGCTAACCAGGAACCTTTTCTATAATCTTTGTTAGTAAATAGTCACCACAATTTAGGGCAACAACCTTTAACTGAACCGAAATTTGCCGAGTCAAATACAGGATAATAATGCAGAACATTTTCACTGAAACTATCAGTTTGGAACAGTGTACTGTGAGAATTTGTAAAAGAAAGAAATAACCAGATCTTAGGATGGATCTGGAGTTCTTTAAGATTTGCATATTTTATCATATTTGATTACATTTGCTACTTTATTATTCTATGACCATGTTAATATTGAATAGTTTCTTTTATATACACATGCAAATATTCATCTATTGCACAACTATCAAGGGTAAAATAAGTTTTGCTGTTCCATTTATTTGGGTAGTAGAGAAGTCTAATTTGTATTTTCACCTGTGTCAGATTTATCACATCTGATAGGTAAAGCTTTTTTTCTCCTCCAACTCTTTTCTGTTGGGACTGTATACACATATATGTATGTATATGTACATATTTGAGAAAGCTGCTAGATAAAACTCACGAAGCTTGACATGATTGTATTTTGCACAAAAGAAGAATCTGCTATAAGGTGACAAGATTCTTGGTGAAACTGTCGCAAAGAAAGCCAGGTCTTAGAGAAGGCACTTGTTATTGAAAATGACTGTTGAGATTTAGCCACGTGCATAAAATAAAAAGAACAAGACAAAATAAAATAGTTTCATGACTAACCAATGGGCCTCTGTGCATATCATATCTTCTAGACTTAAAAAAGTATTGATGTGTTGTTTGTGTGTACATATCAGATATCATGGTTGCATGTTTTGATTGGTAATGTTTGAAACAATTAGTTCTGACACATTCCTGGAACAAGACAAAGCACCAATATTGTTGATTATAACCAAAATTGTAAATTCTAAACCCATGAGGTTTATATGTGATGAGAATGATACTGACAAAAATAACTCGACATTGATGATAACTGATAAGATTCTTTTCCCAATCATTTTGGGGGAAAAGATACATGGGTACTCTTCTGACATTAGTTCTATAAAGGGAAACACCTGAGAGTCCAAAGATTGTTCTTAGTGACAATTCTCTTAGTTTACTCTTTTTTGTAACTTCTAGCTTGAATTCACTTAGTTTTGTTTGTTGGAGCATTTAATGAAGTTTTCTGGACATGTATTTCCTGCTTTCGTATTTGAGTCAGAACACCTATGATTTGGACCATTTGATCCTATATGTAAAGGTCCAATTTCTTTCAATTTCAAAATGCAAATAATAATTGAGTTGAATGCTTCATCTATACAAAAATAAGTATGTAGAAGCCATTCCAAATTTCTGAATGCAAAACATCTACACAATGATGCCAATTTTGAAGTGGGTGGTTACTCTTGAGTCTGAAGATCTACTATCTAAATTTCTTAAATTCAAGGATTTACAATGTTAAGTTCTGTCACTATGATTTGCAGTGGCATCAAGGTCTATCTGAACTATGTTCACTTTGGGAACTAGTTGTATTATAGAAATTTAAATTGGTGCTTATTTAAGGGTTGTATTAATATTTTAAAGCTTCAGATGTTTTTTCTTGCTAATATTGTCTTTGCGGATTGGTGCCTTGTAACATGGTATCTTATAGATACAATTTGAAATACGACAAAGCAATTGATCAATCAAAATTGCATGTAATTTGGAGTTCATCTACATCATAAAGGTTGAGATGTTTTATAGGTGATGTTCTGGTTATTGGGTGGCTGCATGGGTTATGGACCAGTACTGGTTTTAGGGGGCTTACTCATCAATCGCCTACTAATATTTTTTTGCTTTAATTTTTTGTTATTGAACCATCTTGATGCTGTACAGGATGAGATGGACATGTCTCCTGTTGAGATTGATGCTCTTATGATCGAGGAAGATGTCTCAGATGACGAAGACGATGATCATGAGGAGGTGGTATGTCAAACTATTTATTTTCCTTTGTTTACTGTCCTACATTTTTCACTATTAGTGTTATGTTTCATTAGTACTGATTTGTTCAATATAGTGATAATCTGCTTATACGAGTTTGGTTGATTCACTGTAATGTAAATGTGCTTCTAGGAGTTGAAATTTATAATAATACATTTTCAAATAAGTTGTTCATGTTACTTCCAATCTTGGTGGTTTTGCCATTGATGCTTTGATTTGTTATCACACTTTCAGGAGCTCAAAGATGAGACTCTTCCTGTTTGTGTACCAGAGAAGGTACACGATGTCAAATTAGATCCTGCTGATGATGCGGCTGTTGATCCTTCTGCAAGTATTAGTCAGGCACAACCTTCATCAGGTTCTAGTGATAGGGCTATCTCTACAAGAGACTCAGAGTCCACTGAACTACGAAGTGGAAATGCTTTTGGTTCAAGGGGAATGTCATTTGCTGCTGCTGCTATGGCTGGGCTTGCTTCTTTAAGCAGCAGAGGTATCAGAGGTGGTCGAGGCACTGGTGCTAGTGATAACTGCAACAAATTGATATTCACAGCAGGAGGGAAGCAGCTTAGCAAGCATTGGACCATTTATCAAGCTTTCCAACGTCAACTTGTTCTTGATGAAGAGGATGATGAAAGATTTAATGGATCTGATCTACCCAGTGATGGCAGTAGATTCTGCAATGATGTATTTACCATCACATACCAAAAGGCTGATGGCCAGGCTGACAGGACTTCTCAAGGAGGCACCACTTCTTCAATGTCAAAGACTCTGAAATCTGCTTCTGCTTCCAATTCTAGCTGTGAAAATAGGTGGCAAAAGAAGTCACTACTGGATAGCATTTTGCAAGCTGATCTTCCTTGTGATCTTGAAAAAACTAATCCTACGTATAATATATTGGCATTATTGCGTGTTTTAGAGTGTCTGAATCAGCTGGCTCCTCGCCTGAGAGTGCAAGCAGTAAGTGATGATTTTGCCGAGGGTAAGATTACTGGTTTGGATGGGCTATATAGGGCTGGTATAAGTGTCCCTCCAAAAGAGTTTGTTAATACCAAGTTAACGCCGAAACTTTCCCGCCAAATTCAGGATGCTCTGGCATTATGTAGTGGTAGTGTTCCTCCATGGTGTTATCAAATGACAAAAGCATGCCCTTTTCTCTTTCCCTTTGAGATCAGAAGACAGTATTTCTATTCTACAGCTTTTGGACTATCTCGTGCATTGCATCGACTTCAGCAACAACAAAATGCTGATAATCCTAATTCAGCAAATGAAAGAGAGGTCCGCATTGGTCGACTGCAAAGACAAAAGGTTCGTGTTTCTAGAAATAGAATCTTGGACTCTGCGGTAAAAGTTATGGAGATGTATTCTAGTCAGAAGGCTGTCCTTGAAGTAGAATATTTTGGTGAAGTTGGAACAGGGTTGGGTCCAACCTTGGAATTTTATACTTTGTTGAGTCACGATTTGCAAAAGGTCAAATTGGGGTTATGGAGATCCAACTATGGATCAGATAATACTGTGATGCAAATTGATGGAGGTGAAGTAGAAGATGGAAAGACTGATGATGGTTCAGTAATGAAGACACATAATGACAACTTTTCTGTTCAAAGAAGAGATATTATACAAGCTCCTCTTGGTTTGTTTCCTCGTCCTTGGTCGCCTAATGTAGGTGCTTCTGATGGTAGCCAGTTTTCAAAGGTTTTAGAGTATTTTCGTCTGGTTGGTCAAACAATGGCAAAAGCTCTACAAGATGGGAGGCTTTTGGATCT
Organism: Musa balbisiana; assembly: GCA_004837865.1. Classification (NCBI taxonomy): domain Eukaryota; kingdom Viridiplantae; phylum Streptophyta; class Magnoliopsida; order Zingiberales; family Musaceae; genus Musa; species Musa balbisiana. The sequence goes on along the minus strand of CM017195.1, from coordinate 11,709,544 downwards.
GCCACTTTCTACAGCATTTTACAAACTTTTATTGGGTCAAGTAAGTTATAGAGTACCTGCGTAAGTGTCTATTAAATCTAGTCATCATAAATAATCAATGAAAGTAATGTCTGATTACAGGAGCTTGATTTGTATGACATCTTGTCATTTGATGCTGAATTTGGAAAGACATTACAAGAAATGCAAGTTCTTGTTCATTGCAAACAGTTTATGGATGCAACTGCTGGTGACAGTCGAAAGACAACTGCTGATTTACAATTCCATGGTGCTCCAATTGAAGACTTATGTTTAGATTTTACTCTTCCTGGCTATCCTGATTACATACTTAAAGAAGGAGAGGAAAGCACTGTGGTGAGAGCTTAGGAAATATAGTTTTATATTCTCTATTTCAGTAACTTCCAGGATACCGTTTTTAGTATTTGATGAGATCCTTTTCAGGTTAATATCAACAATTTGGAGGAGTACATTTCCTTGGTTGTTGATGCTATTACTAATACAGGAATTACGAGGCAGATGGATGCATTTAGAGCAGGGTTCAATCAGGTAGCTTTTGTTTTTTCTTTTTTTGCTTAAAAAGATTGTTTCTGAGATCTTACATATTGCACTTTAGTTTATCTAGCAAAAGTTGAGTTTGTATTCTGGATTGCATTGTTCTGTTTCTTGCATCCTCAAGACATATAGCTGTGACATTTTAAGAATCAATTTCATTATTCTATTTTTTGTTGCTAGAATAACCACATAAAAAGTTAAAATCCACTAATGATATATACTTTTACTATCCCCCGAGCAAGAAGGGGTGATCATTGAGGATGCCACACCTAAGATTGGAGAAGACTGGCTAAGGCTGCTTTTTTTTTATTAACTACTTCTTATGTATGAAGGGTATTTTTGTTAAACACTGTTACAGTCATCTTATTTCTTTTTGTTAAAACTATTGCAATCACATTATTTTTCAGATTGCCAAGAAATAAGGCTAACTATGTCAATATGTTGGTGTTGTGATTAAAATACTAAAACGAACAGATGGTGGTGCAACCAATGATTAAATAGGAAAATGTAAATTAGTCAAGGATGTAATTTTCATTATTTCTCTGGTGTTTCACCCAAAATAATAGACTACTTCCAATGGTTATTAGCAACAGATAAGACTATTGGACTTTTATGTAACTTAATTTTTGGAACCAATCATCCAACAACCAAACATACAAAAACAAACAAAAGAGTCATACCATTTTCTATCAGTGAAGAGGCTGAATCTTCTGCAATTATTGGAATAAAATGAAAATTGACTCACCTAATGTCATTGTTAGAACAGCATAAGTCCTGGAACCTCCACTAAGCTCAGAATGTAGTTGAAGTGCATCAATGAACAGAAAACTAGCCTGCATGGCAACACCAGTTCCGGCTAATAATGACACTGGTTTAGACAAGTATCCTCATCAATGAACCAAGCGAAATAAAAGCCAGCATAACTTGCTTTAGTTGTGGCTATATACACATATGAAAAGAAGCTTCATGGCTCAAAGCAAAAATAATGACTGTTGCTGACAATAAGCACGAATTATATCATACGAATACAAGTAATCTTACAGGGACCACAATGTCCCTCTTAATACTATATTTCCTGCTAAATGATGTAGATTCCTGCATGCTCTGTTGTCTTGTTAGTTTCCTATGCCACTTTGGTATTTGAACATTCCAAGTCCTTACCTCCATCTTGTCTAGTACGAGCTTTAATTTGTATCTAAATTTACACTATTTTAAAGCAACCAATAATGCTAGGAATGCTCAATTTTGGTGGTCTGAACTTCTGATTCGTATTATTTGTCAGTTTATTGTCAGCATCGCTTGGGGAAAGCATGAAAAGCTCCATTTGTACATTTTGTTTTTAGTTTCTCATAGGAGATTTTTAATCACGTGAAATGTTGATGTGACCATCACAAAACCAATTCCTTCCCTGACTATAATACGAGTAGGCATTCAGGTTCATCATATTGCGATAATCTTGTGTGTCTCTTTGTTGTTGCAATGTTGTATTGAAGTGCTATACCACTTAATGTGGCATGCCCTATTTCCTATCAGCTTACATGTGAATATTTCCTCAACATGACACGATGCCAGTTCGCTAAGAATTTGGTTTTAGTCGATATGCAGATATATGGCGATTGATGATGTCTTCAAGTAGCATATTATGAACTACTTTCCTTAAACTACTGTCATTGTTTGACCTACTTGGATCTTTGTTCCACCAGCAAGTATTCCAAGAGTAACAATTTTTGTTTTCGTTCGATTTCAGGTCTTTGACATATCGTCTTTGCAAATATTTTGTCCGCATGAACTTGACTACCTAATTTGTGGTCGCAGAGAATTGTGGAAGGTATACAATCTTATGCTGGCTGTTATCTTTTATTATGCTCTTCTAAACTTATGACAACAGAATTGTCATTTCCATGTTCTGTGCAGCCTGAGACGCTGGTTGATCATATAAAATTTGATCATGGATACACAGCTAAAAGCCCTGCGATCGTCAATGTATGTACTTTCTTTCTTTTTTAGAATTTAATAAGTACTGTATCAATGGATGAATTTGTATATTATGATTCATTTTGTTTCTTTAGCTGCTTGAGATAATGGGGGAATTTACACCAGAGCAGCAGCACGCATTTTGCCAGTTTGTGACTGGTGCTCCAAGGCTTCCACCTGGTGGCCTGGCTGCACTAAATCCAAAGTTGACTATAGTGAAAAAGGTATATCCCGCTCATTATGGTTGAAGTTCATCATGCTTATAATCTTCACTCTGTAATGCTGTCGTATACCAATGTGATTTTGCTGTTAATGGCAGCATTCTTCAAATTCATCCAATAGAACAACAAATGGAACTGGGGCATCTGAGTCAGCTGATGGCGACTTACCCAGTGTTATGACCTGTGCTAACTACCTGAAACTTCCCCCATACTCAACAAAGGTTTTTGTTGTCTTTGCAAAATTTTGGGGTTTTGATGTTCATTGTGTGCAACCTCTCTAATGAAATCCATTTTTAGGGAATAATGTACAAGAAGCTTCTTTATGCTATCAGTGAAGGCCAGGGATCATTTGATCTGTCATAAACGTGAGACTCATCAATCAGCACAGGTACTGTCTTGTGCCCATTCTTCTCAGCATCATCTGTTTCTCAACCAAAGGGAGACTAGTAACAATGAGGTCAGTTGCCACCTTTGATCGGTCACACCAGATCTGTTGTCGTTATGGAATTATCATGATGCTCGGCATGTATATTCTAATTATTCTTGTATTATTATTCCCAACAAATTTTCCCTTTATATCTGGTCGATATACTTTTTTATGCTTCAATAATATTAGTTTCTCACTCAGGTGATTCTGATTGTCCAGTACAACATTTGGAGTTTGATAGGGATATAGAGCCCCGTGTTCCGATTGATGTAAATAAAACATGATCTTTTACCTTTTAAAGCAACTTGATAGCCTGTGTTAATATAACCAGACGGAAACGAATTGATACATTGAATTCTCTTCTATTGTGATATCAGTTAATATATCAAAATTTTGATCATCAATGTTAGGGCCACCACTTGGTTCTACAGGTTCAGTTGAGGAATAAAACCTGCTGCTGTTTGAATGGGTCTGGTGGAGGTAGAAACTTCAGGCTTTTAAGAGTGCAAAAGATTCCTTTGGCTATCCAAATAAACTTATGACTCAGCTGCTACAAGCAAAATCCATTGGTACGTTCAGGTTATTATTTTATTCTTATGACTCAGCTGCTACAAGCAAAATCCAAATAAACTTATGACTCAGCTGCTACAAGCAAAAGATTCCTTTGGGCAGTCTTGCTCTTATTTTATTCTGCAGCAGGGTATTATACTTTAGTTTTAATTGTTTTGTGAAAAATGATGGTGTAAATTGGGCTAATTATAGATTATTCTTTATAGTTAGTCATCTTTAGTATCTTGATTCTTATATTTTAAAAAATTATATTGATATTTTTATAGTTACGAAAATAAAACATTTAGATTTATTTATCCTAATGACGAAAATAAAATATTTAGTTTTATTAACGAAATATTAAAATAAAAGATAAAAAGATAAATTTAACATTTCGATGGTGGTTAATGGTATCAGTGGTGGCAAATGATAGTGTCGTTAGCATCGATGTCGATGTCAACGTAATTGTTGAGCGATTCTTTCTCTTTGTCGTTCTTGTTGTTGCCTAGCACGTTGCTTTTTCTTCCCTCGTGCTCACCCTTTTCGTTGTCGTCGGTATCCACCTTCTCTCCCCCTTGCACTCACCTCTCTTGCCATTATCGGGCGATGGTGATTATGATTGTGAGGGCTTTGGTTGTCATCTTCGTCCTATCCATCTCTTTAAGGGGTAAGCACGAGAGGGAGAGGAAGTGGACAAGGTGAAGGCGATCGTGAGGGCTTTGGCTATTGCCTTCGTCCTATGTACCAAGGAGGGAGCAGGTGGACGAGACAGAGGCAACAGACGAGGCAAAGGCAACCATGAGGGCTTTGGCCATCACTTTTGTCCCGTTCACCTCTTTGAGGGGTGAGCATGAGAGGGAGAGGCAACGTGTTGAGCTGCAACGAGGAGGCGAAGGCAATGAGGGAGAAAAAACCACTCGATAATTGCGTCAGTATTGACGGTAGCCACGTTGTCCATCATCACTAGAATGTTAAATTTATTTTTTTTTATTAGTAAAATTGATATCATTAGGATAAATGGACTTAAATATTTTACCTTCATAATTATAGAAATATCAATATAATTTTTTTTAAAATATAAGGATCAGAATTCTAAAGATGAGTAACTATAAAGTATAATATGTAATTAGCTTATGTAAATCAGCGCTAGAAAGGGATGCCAAATATGTTCAAAAACAACAATGCAAAAGTAGGATGCAGCCAGCATGAGCAGGCATTAGGTATTTTACTAAAAACATATAGCTAGCACTTTGGAAATTTTCTATGTGGAAGTTGTCTAGGTGGCTGACCAAAATCTGGATAGTGTGATGAATGAAGCCCTCTGTTTAACCATTGCGATGCCTGAAGTATATAGAACTTGGTATGCACCACCTAATTAGAACTTTGATGGGCTCGAAGTTTTGAAGCCCCATCCGTCGAGTTCCTATATGGTAACATACCAGTCCCAGCCTAAGCTTTTTAGGCGTGTGGAATAATGCTTGAACAGTGGGTGTGTTCGATCCACACATTCTTGGTTATTGTCGAACATCTTCTTGTTACGTTTTTCGTCCTCTTAGGACGCGTGCAAGCATGATTCATGAAGTCATGAATTTAATGACTTCTATAGTCAAAGAGGTTTGACTAGGTCGTAACACAAGGCTTTTGTGGGTTGGAGTTATTGTTGGGCTGATAGCCCAATTCATTAGTTCAGCTCATAACGAGCTTTAATAACCCATATCTCACAGCTATTAAAATCTCTTATTTTTTAATTTAAATTCTAACTCTTTTAACAGCTAAAGCAGAAAAAGAAAGCAACGATGGTTGTGAAAAAAAAAAGAGAAACAATAGTAACAATTGTGGGCAGAAAAAAAAGAGAAAAAAAAGATTTATAATGGATTTTTGCTATAATCACTTATCGAGATTTTAGATATTGTGCACAGTACCGTAATCATTGTATCCAAATTATTCTTTTATGATTATTACTTAGGTTTTGGGCAAGAGACTTTGAGATTTGTATATTCAACATTCTTATAGTGGATTTTCTCTATCTTGCCCCATGGTTTTTATCTTTCACGTTAGAGCGGTTTTTCACATAAATCTTGGTGTTCTATTTGATTGTGATTTCAATTTAATTCCGTTGTGTGTTACAACCTACTTGTACTTGTTTGTATACAAAGTTCTTTTTTCATCCCATCAATTGGTATCAAGGTAGGGTTTTGGTGAGATTTAGTTTTTTATTCGAACATGGAGGTCGGTAGTGTTTCTCGCATGATTAGCTTGAATAGAAACAATTAGATGATATGAAAATCAAGAATAGAAGATCTCTTGTATTACAAAGATTTGTATGTTCCTTTACAAGGGGATAATGCAAAGCCCATAACTATAACCGATGATGAGTGAAAGAGGTTAAATCGAAAAACAATTAGGTTTATTCGACAGTAGCTCGATGAAAGTATCTTTCACCATGTTTCTACTGAAAGTTCTACATACTTCCTTTGGAAAAAGTTGGAAGGTCTCTATGAAAGAAAAATGATTAGTAACAAAGCTTTCTTGATCAAAAAACTTGTAAATATGAAATATAAAGATGATATTTCTATTGCTAGGCATTTAAATGAAATATACAGTATTACAAACCAATTATCCTTTATGAAAATGTCTCTTGATAATGAGTTGCAAGCATGGTTACTTCTTAGTTCATTGTTAGAAAGTTGGGAGACACTAGTGGTTTCTTTTTGTAATTCTACACCATATGGTGTTATCACTGTTAGTCAAGTAATAAACAGTTTGTTGAATGAAGAGTTAAGAAGAAAGAATTCAGTAATATCTCAAATTGATTCACAGGCATTTATCTTAGAGAACAAAGAAATGTCAAAGTCCAAAAATAGAAACGGTTCATGCATGGATAGAAGCAAGTCAAGATCAAGAAAAGATATTATTTGTTACAATTATGGTGAAAAAGAATATTACAAGAATCAATGTAAGCAACCTAAGAAAAATAAAAAAAAAAGAAAAGAAGTAGAGCCTACAAAGTCAAAAGATAATACCACAACTATAGTGTAGGGTGGTGATTATTTAATTTTGTCTCCTTCCAATGATATTATTTCTTGTGTGTCAAGATTTCGAGTGGGTAATTAATACATGTACTTCTTATCATGCTAAACTACGGAGGGAGTTTTTTTGCTATCTACAAGTTTGAAAATGTTGGTAATGTTAAGATGGGCAACTATAGCACGATACATATCATCGACATGGGTGATATCTACAAAAAGATCAATATTGACTACAAGGTAATGCTTAAAGATGTGAGACATGTGATTGATTTGAGCCTGAATTTAATTTCACTTTGAAGGCTAGATGATGAAGACTTTGATAGCAGATTTTACAGAGGGTAATAGAAGCTAGTAAGGATTCTCTTATTATAGATAATGGGAAGAAATGTCATACTTCCTACAGCTTGTAGGCTCAAGCTTGTGGTGAGCAGTTGAATGCTATAGAAAAAGACTTCAGCATAAAGTTATGGCATCGATGATTAGGACACATGAGTGAGAAGGGGCTGTAAGTTCTTTCTAAGAAAGAGGTATTGTCAAACCTCAAAGGTACACGTCTAAACCCTTATATTGATTGTTTAGCTGGTAAACAACATAGAGTTTCCTTTGCTAGTTCTGCTTTATCTAAAAAAATGTATGTCTTGGACCGTGATTACACAGATATATGTGGTCCTTTGAGGACAAAAACTCTTGGTGGATCTTTTAATGTTCCTGATATCAGTGGTGCACTTTATTTTGTCACTTTTATAAATGACTTTTCTAGGAAAGTTTGGGCCTATGCTATGAAGACTAAAGATCATATTATTAATATCTTAAAAGAGTTTCATACTAGAGTTGAAAGGAAGATAGAAAAGTAATTGAAATGCATATGATCATATAATGATGGTGAGTACACATGATTGTTTGATAATTATTATAGATCACATGACATCCAACATGAGATGACAGTTCCTAATACGCCTCAACATAATGCAATTGCAGAAAGGATGAACCACACCATCATAAAAAAAATCAAATGTATGTTTTCGTAAGCCAAAATACCCAAAAAGTTTTGGGATGAGGCTTTGAGGACTACAGTTGATATAATCAACTTATCAACCAGTAAGCATTTGAGAGTATTTGGTTATCATGCATTTACACACGTTCCAGATAATAAGAGGTCCAAGTTGGATGGTAAGACAAAAGAATATATTTTTCTTGGCTACTCATATGATTAGTTTGGTTATAGGCTTTGGGATTCAAAAAAGTAGAAGATGTTTAGAAGTAGAGATGTGATCTTGTTTGATGATCAAACCCTTGAGGATTTGAAGAATGAGGTATCAACTAAGACTTTTGCAGAAGGATTAATAGATTGTGACTCAGTTATTTATCCCGTATATTAGGATGATAGGGGAGATATGTAGGAATATAGTGTAAAGCCCAATGTTATTCTACCTTAGGATATGTTGAGCAAAAAGAAGTTGGAGAGCAACTTCCCACTAAACTTCAGTTGAGAAGATCTTCTGGACAATGCCAATCTTCCAAAAGATACTTTACATACGAGTATTTGATATTTACTGATGTAGGTGAACCAAAGAGTTACTAGGAAGTAGTTGAAAGTGAATAGAAAAAGAACTGATTAGTTGTTATGGAGAAAGAGATGAATGCTCTACAGAAGAACCACACATATAATTTGATACAACTACCAAAGGGGATAAAGGCTTTAAAAAATAAGTGGGTTTTTGAATACTCAAGAACATTATTCTCAACTAAAATACAAAACTATATTGGTTGTGAAAGACTTTGGTCAAAGAAAAGACATTGACTTTGAAGAGATTTTTTCTTATGTTGTTAAAATGTCTTCTATTCGTGTCGCTCTTAGTATTGCTGCTAGCTTGGACTTAGATGTGAAAATAACTTTCCTTCATGATGATTTAGAGGAGAAAATTTATATGGTGTAACCAGCATGCTTTAAAGTCAAAGGTAAAGAAAATTTTGTTTGCAAGTTGAGAAGAGCTTGTTTAGGCTGAAACAAGATCTAAGACAGTGGTACAGAAAGTTTGATTTATTTATGACTGAAAATAAATACAAAAGAACGACTTTAGATCATTGTGTATATATCAAATGGTTTAGTGAGGATTTTATTATTCTATTATTTTATATTGATGAATGCTTATCCTTAGGAAAGATATATTTACAATTGATAGGTTGAAGAAGGAACTGAGTGAGTCCTTTGTAACGAAGGACATGGGGCTAGCAAAGTAAATACTGAGTATGCAGATTTCCCATGACAGAGAAAATAAGAAGATTTCGTTGTCACAGTAAAAATACATCGAGAAGGTATTGAAAAGGTTCAGTATGAGAAATACAAAGCCAGTTAGTTCTCCTCTCAGGTCACTTCAAGTTTGCTTAGAGCAAAGTCGGTCAAGTGATGAGGAGAAGAAGAAAATGTCAATTGGAAGTTTAATATACATAATGGTATTTATAGGGCCGAACATCATATATGCAATGGGTGTTATTAGCAGATTTTTTGCAAATCCAAGCAAAGAGCATTAGGTAATAATTAAGTATATTTTTAAATATTTCAAAGAGAGCTCTAAGGTTTATTTAAGCTTTGAAGATGGACCATCTATGTTGACAGGTTATATAGATGCAGATACGGTAAGAGATATTGATACGAGGAAGTCCACATCAGGTTTTGTACTCACTTTTGTAAGGGAAGTTATGTCATGAAAATTCAGATTGTAAAGATGTATTGCTCTCTCCACCATAAAGATAAAATATATTATTGTTACAAAGGTTTACAAAAAATGTTGTGATTGAATTCGTATAAGAATTGGGGCTGAAACAAAAAAATTATGTGGTGCATTATGACAACTAGAGCATCATTTATTTGTGTAAGAACCCAACATTTTATTCCAAGTCAAAACATATAAATGTCAGATATCACTAGATTCGAAATGTTCTTGAAGAGAAGCAATTGCAACTTCAAAAAATTCACATAGATGATAACGAAGCAGACATGTTGACAAAGATCTTACCGAAAGAAAAGTATGAGATATGCCGATAGTTGATCGCCATAGCTTCACATAAATGAGTCATGATATAGCCTCCCTTATGGGTTGAAGGGGGAGGTTGTTGGGCAAATAGCCCATTAGTTCAGCTCATAGTGAGCTTTAATAACTCATAACCCACAACTATTAAAACCCCTTCTCTTTTAACCTAAATCTTAACTCCTTTAACCAAGATGTGTGGTGGCTAAGGTAGAAAAAGAGGACAGTGGTGGTTGTGAAAAAGAGAGAAGCAGCCGTGACAATTGAGGACAGAAAAACAAAAGAAGAAGGAAATTGAAGAAGATAAGGATAACATAGAGGCTAATCTCAATCATCCAGGCAGTGTTCTTATCTCAAGTTAGATCATATTTACAATAGATTTTTGCTGTGATCATTTGAGAAGATTTTAGATATTGTACACAGTGACGTAATCCTTATATCTCAGTTATTCTCTTATGATTATTGCTTAGGTTTTGAACAAGAAATTTTGAGATTTATATATTCATTATTCTTATAATGAATTTTATTTCCCTTACCTCGTGGTTTTTATCTTTCATGTTGGATAAATTTTTTACATAAATTATGATTTTCGTTATTTAATTCCACTATGTATTACGATCGTATCTCTTCGCTTGAGTTCTCATTCAGTTACGAGCGAAGTGAAGATATGGCTTATATTAGGGGTGTATATTGGAATTCCGCCGTTCGAGTATTAATACTTTAAAGTAAGCATCATTAACGGAGCAGCGCATGAGAAAGATACTATTGTGTGTATGTTTTGCAAGGAGATGGTTAGAAGCAGCACTTGCAAATAGGACATTGAGGCGTCCCAATGCTATATCGGATCATAGAGATCATGATAATAGGGTAAAGAAAGAAACATAGTCTGTTTATTTATACTACAAAGCCACAGTGGGGGTACAGCGATTAAAGCTAAAGAGTGAACAAAGCAAATCGAGGGAGGGGCTACCAGGTTTTCCAAGCCTTACTTATAAGAAGGCCATGAGAAGTGAACACACAGCGATGGACACAGACCCTATCTTAACCCAATAAAAAGAGGATACATACAGGATGACCTTGATCCACACTTCCATAGACAAGAAGGGCTATCACAAAACTATGGCCCTTCTTCCCCTTCATAACTTGCATTCCCATGATTCAGCAATTGAAGGGTGTTGAAACGTGGAATTAGGAAAACAAAAAAGACCAAAAAAAAAAAAGGAAAGGATATATCACGACAATGATTTTTTTTCTTGGGGTGGAGGACGTCGTCGGCTTCGGCGTCCACTCAACCGCGGCCACCAGCACCACCTTCCATGATAACTTGGGTGTTACAGGCGTCCCTGTGCCTGGTAAGAAGGAAACTAGGCAAAGGAAGGTTGGCCGGAGGCGGGGAGAGCGAGTAAATCTCCTCCTCTTCTTCCTCCTTCCCTTCCCCGTCGTTGGACACGATGGCCACCCCCTCTCTCATCGGCTTCTGGGGCTCGTCTTTTGGCTCGCGGGGTTGACCAGCGGCCTTGGTCGACGACTGTGTTTCCTTCTTTGAACTCGCCCAAGGCTTCGGCTTCGTCCTGTGGTCTCTCGACCGAGCCATCCCCGTACCGGTGTTCGTTCTGGTCACCTTGGGAGACGGGGGAAGGGTTGTTGATTTGGTCAAGGGAAGGGGGAGAAGAGGCGGTTGTTGAAGGAGTGGCAGAGGAGGGAGATGATGATGGTGAGGAGGAGGAGGAGGTACTCCTCCCATTAGATCAGCGCAAAACGAAGAGGGAAGAAAAGCATAAAGCAGCTGCCGCTGCGGCGGCTGCAGAGGCCGCGACACGCATGACCGGAAGCCACATACTGCAGCATGATGGTCTGGTAAATGTTGGGTCAACGAAGAATAGGAGCTGAGAGAACCGTGTATAGCTCTCGGCACAAACCTTCCTCGGGAATCAGCAGCGACGTCAAGAGACACTTTTCTTGGGTTCACCTGGGACTGGTCGAGGAGGATGCTGTCCATGGAGCTCCTTGAAGAGGTGGTGGTGGTGGTGGTATATAGCAACGGAAGCAAAAGGCTGTACAAAGCATACAGATCGGTGTTATATATGTATGTCTTCCTAATCCCAAAAAAAAAAAAAAACACACACACACACACACACACAGAGGAAGATCAGATCTATTATTCCTATCAATGATCTGGTTTGTGAGTATAGGTTGGTTGCAGAAAGCAATCTATATATACTCCTCCGTCCTCAGGTATCAGCCACCAAAGGAGTACGAACGAACAACGAGGAGATCCTCCCCTCCCCCCATCCCCTCCTCTCCTCTCCTCACCTATGATTCTGAGATGTTGCAGTTGCTGTTTTATACAAGGACACGGGGGACGATCTTACTGTCTTGTTTTAAACAACATGATGAAATAGGACGAGTGATGATTAAAGTAGGACTGTAGGAGCTGTGACGAGCGAGGGTTCTCTCTCCTACTTGGAATCCCGGGACAAGCACAATAATTTACGTGAGTTAATTAAACGAGGACGGCCACCGACCTTTCGATGTGGACCGTCCGATCCAGGAGAGATGCACCTCCATCCGACCGTAGCTTTCGCTCTCGAGCTCCTCGACCGGGGCACGCGGAAAGTGATGGATGCTGCCCGCGTATGCTTTGGTGCCACTTGATTCTCGTATACATGTGTCTGTCTGTATATAAATATATATACATATACATATGTATATATATAATATTTTTGATCCAGCTTGGAAGCTTCGCCAAGCAGCCATATAGAAGAAGATGGAGGATGAATGATGCACTGGGCAACCACAATAACTAACGACCCAGAATGAAAAAGATCTAACATGTGCATCGCAAGCCAACGGCTGAAACCTTGTGTGCGCTTGTTAGAAATTAGATTTGATATCTTTTTCGAAGTGAACGATGTGAGGCAACCAAGGTTTGGTCGAGTGTTTTGGCTTTCTTTGGCGTAGATGATTCCCCACTTCAGGTTTCCAAAGGCATGACTTGGGAGGCACGGGGAGTTGGGAGTCCGCACAATTATTTTCTACGACTTGAGAAGCAAAGGATGAGTGTGGACGAATCTCAACGTGTTAGGAAACGGGGAAAACATGAGATCGGAAGTCAGCATTTTTCCGGTCTTGGGTTCCTCACAGTATTCTTTTCCTTTAAATAATCAAAAAAGAAGGAAAGAAGGGTCAGTTTTCTTAGATAGAGACTTTCATGTCCAAAACAGGTCAATGCCAACCACAAAACGTGCTTCTCAGCCCTTGATCGTCATCTTGCCCAGCAGGTGAGTATATGTTTATCACAGGCAATCAAAGTCTCTGCTACTTTATTGTCTCGGGTTCCTGTCCTATGCCTAGAGAAGACTTTCCTAGCGGTCCACGCCACCCTTTTTTAGTCTTTCTCCCGTAATGGGAAATGCTTTTCTGCGGAATATTATCCCCTCCCATGTGTCTCTCTGGTTGGGTGAGCACCGACCAGCTTTTCTGAGATCAACCCACATCCACATCCTATCCAAGTTGTCTCGTGCTGCTGTTTCTACATTATCTTTGGTTTAGCAGCGTCGACCGCCTATTAAAAGACATTTACGTGCCGGAAATGTCACCTAGCGCGTACGTATTACGTGCACATCCTATTTGCCCAGTGGAACCTATTGGCCCGTTTGGTCGATCCAATAGCATGGACATGACGGATCATTAAAGTTAGATCCATTTATTCATTGGATCTTCACACATGGCCCAATAAGATAGAATCCAACTTGCACTTGGCTTAATCTCTGATAACTTCTAGGGTTGGACATGCCATTTCCATGGCTTGTGCCTTGAGGTCAGGCACCCGAACCGTGATATGCAGCATGTGTGGCTCTGACTCATTTGGCTCCCTTTACCATTTGATAATTATAACTGGAGACGGAAAGACTTAATCCCATTTAAAGCCGACACTCAAAACAAGTCGTCTATCGAAAGTGACATGACCCTTAAGTTGACGTGGATAGCCTGAGTTAGTGAACCTAAATGGCAGATCTTGTGGAACCTTATCTGAAAACTAGCTTCGAAGCTGCTGTAACACCAAACTAGAAGATAAATTAACCCTAAATTATTCATGTAAGGATTACTTTGCGAAAGAAACCACAAGTGGAAAAGTAGTGGCTGTGCGCGAGGTTTTGTTCCATACCCATGCGCCTCGTGATGTGCTGCATGGACGCTAGGGACGGGATAGCTGAGCGAAAGTGCCACGACGCGGACACACACAATCCTTAAGCACAGAGAGTCTCCGGAGGCACACGCCACTTTTCCTGCCAAGAGAACCACGCCATTTCATCAGAATCTAAATCATGAAAGCCTCTCCAGAAAGTGCAATATAGAGGATATGCAAATGTACAATTTCCCCATGTTTCAACCATAGTTTTATGGAATTCAAAAGTTCGAGCTGCATATCAACATAAGAAGAATAGCTACACCTGTAGATGCTCAGACTATATGACAATAGATCAAGGAGAAGCAATGGTCCCAAGTCTGATATTATATGGATCAAATCTCTGGTTTACCATTTTCTTCTCTATTCGAGGGAATAGGCTCAGGTTTTCAGTTTCCACTGTAGTGAACAGAAGAATTCTGTCCTAATACTAATCATATTCTTCTCCACTGGCAACAAATGAGCAGCCCATCAGATCATTAGTCTCAAAACAATTGAAGCTCCTTCTTGATCTCTTGTTTTTCCTCTTCACTGAAGTCGTCATCAATGCCTAACATCCCTCGGATTTGTTCTGGACTCTTATTCTTCGTCAAGTCAGCAAGCTTCCCACATGTCAGGTTGCGGAGGCTATCGATCTCAAGATCATCTGCAGCCTGCATAATTGGAACAATTAATTCTTCTGATAGATTTGGTACATATAGCACCCTGAATTGGCTAAAAGGAGTGGTATGACCTCAATAAGAACAGTTTCATTCGAACTCCAAATTCATAGTCTAAAGGCAATGTTTCTGACGAAACACAATGGTGCATGTACTACCAACAGTTGAGCAAGGGAACAAAATGAATCTACTACCAGGTATCCCCCACAAACCTGTGACATTATTACTCTTGGGAAATCTTCAGTTTAGATAGTGATTTCAAGCAAGAATGAGCAGAGATTCAATACAAGGGTTCCAAGTTCTCAGTTTCTCTGGACAAGTTAGAACAGCAGTATCTAACAAAGATTATATAGGATGACAATTTGAACCACTACAAAACATAAAAAAAAAATCTATAACATTGACAACACAAAGCAGAAACTTCTTGTATTATCCTTGACAAAGTTGTCAGACAGTCCGATGACATACTACATCTTAATCAAGGTAGCAACAACAAACTGTAATACATACATGTCAAGAAAATTAGAAGAACCACCTAGTAAAGAAGTTCTATTGCAGCAATAAGATTCAAGAATAAATTTCCTTGTTCTGCTTCATCTAATTCTATTAGCTTCATTCCCAACATGAACTCATCATCCTAGGACTACATTCCATCAGCTCTTCTATGCCAATGGGTCGTGAAGTTAATTGTTACTCCCTAAGAAACATCGACATTTGGTGCAAGGTTTGGGGGGTGGGTTTTCCTCTTTACTCCTTAGAAAAGGTCAAGACTGAGGCCTATATCTTCTACTCCTTCAAAATATCAAGGTAATTCGAACCTGTTCTTTACAAGCGATTGCCATCAAAGTACTACAGAAATCAATTTCAAGAATCCCTAAATTTCCATAAATAACTCAAAATTGAGCTTAAAATAACCTTTTTCCAACAAGATCAAGGGCAAACTAGTAATAATATATTATATAATGACAAAACATCCACCAAAAAATCTTCCGCTAAAATTCTTGATGTCGATCCCATTTCAGTAAAGTTAGCTTCAGGTCCACAACCTAAAGCACCCACCCGATTCCGTCCTACTAAATCAACGTTTCTTTGCTTGATCTTGGCTTCCGTTCGTGCCTACTCCTAACATATCATGGTATTCCACTATCCAGGTCAAAGCCTACCCAAACATAGTCCAGCAGTGGCATAAACACGAGGGAACAATCAAGAATGGCTCAATGCATATCCATAGGAAAGAAATGAACACAAACTGCAGTTGATGGAGAAGAAGAAGAAGGAGAATGATACACCCATGAATCGTAGCATACATGCGGCGGAGCATAGATATTGGAGGTCGATCAAGATCAAGAACAAGGGACATCAAAAGAAATCAAGCAAGAGGCTCCTCACCATGATGAGGTAGTAGAGAACGTCGTGGTCGACCGACAAGAAGTCCTCCTCCCAGTCCCTCCTCTTCTTCTCTATGGCAGCCATGCCATTATCGACGGCGATCGCGTCCTTACCTTCTGTAGTGTTGTCTACGGAATCGACAACGACGCCCTTGGCTTTCTTGCCTGCAATGGCGGCGACATTAATCTCGGCGGTGAACTCGGCCTGCTTCTTGCAGAATTCCATGACCAAATGGAGGACGCTTTCGGTGACGGAGGGAACGTTGAGAGCAATGTCAGCAGGATTGGAATTGATAGCTTTACGGACCACGGCCGACTGCTCTGCCAGGAACTCGTCCGCGGAAAGGAGTGCGCCGTCTGAGCTTCTCAGGGTAATCTCCTTCTTCTTCTTTGCAAGAGGCGGTGACTCACTTGCCTCTCCCTCTCTCTTCATTTTTTCCCCCTTTTATTCCTCTTCTCTTCTCCTCTCCTCTCGTGTGTGTTTATTTATAGAGGGGAAAATCGTGTGAAATAACAAAGAAGAAAACAAAATTTTTATTTACTGACCTCAATTGCAATCTGATCGTGATTTGAGATGATCAGACGGCTAATTTGATAATTCCAGACGTTTCTCATGAGCAACCGTCCTAAGCAAGACACAGGTGATGTCCTCAACGGGTCTTTTTCCCGCCTTTTCTCGTAACACATAAATAAGGTGAGGGTGCAGTGAAATAACAAAGGAGAAAACAAACTTTTCTATTTACTGACCTCAACTGCAATCGTGATCGTGATTTGAGATGATCAGACTGCTAATATGATAATTCCAGACGTTTCTCATGAGCAACCGTCCTAAGCAAGACACAGGTGATGTCCTCAACGGTCTTTTTCCCGCCTTTTCTCGTAACACATAAATAAGGTGAGGGTGCAGTGAAATAACAAAGGAGAAAACAAAATTTTCTATTTACTGACCTCAACTGCAATCGTGATCGTGATCGTGATTTGAGATGATCAGACGGCTAATTTGATAATTCCAGACGTTTCTCATGAGCAACCGTCCTAAGCAAGACACAGGTGATGTCCTCAACGGTCTTTTTCCCGCCTTTTCTCGTAACACATAAATAAGGTGAGGGTGCAGTGAAATAACAAAGGAGAAAACAAACTTTTCTATTTACTGACCTCAACTGCAATCGTGATCGTGATTTGAGATGATCAGACGGCTAATTTGATAATTCCAGACGTTTCTCATGAGCAACCGTCCTAAGCAAGACACAGGTGATGTCCTCAACGGTCTTTTTCCCGCCTTTTCTCGTAACACATAAATAAGGTGAGGGTGCAGTGAAATAACAAAGGAGAAAACAAAATTTTCTATTTACTGACCTCAACTGCAATCGTGATCGTGATCGTGATTTGAGATGATCAGACGGCTAATATGATAATTCCAGACGTTTCTAATGAGCAACCGTCCTAAGCAAGACACAGGTGATGTCCTCAACCGGTCCCGCCTTTTCTCGTAACACGTAAATAAGGTGAGAGTGCAGCTTGTCGGGCAAGCAAACAAACGAGATATCCGACTTCGCCGGCAGAGGGGGTAAAGGGAGAACGACGCCATATCGCAGGTCCCTTGATCTCTCGTCCTCTCATTCGTTTGTTCTATGAATTTCCTTTCTTGCGATCGTTGGATCCATGAATTCGTTTCTCTGTCGGCGATCTTTGGTGGAGTACCGATCTTCTCTCTCTGTTGTTTTTACCAGGATCCCAGGTCCTTCGATCTCTCTCCTTCTAATTGGCTAGATCATGATGTAATGATCTCCTCTTTCTGTCGTCTTCACCAGGACTGGAGCGGAAAGAGAGAATGACGCCAAGATCCTAAGGTCCTTTGATCTCTCTCCCTCTCATCGGTGAGATCTAAGTATTTCCTGTGGTGGGATCATCGGATCCGTATTATTTCTCTTTTGGCGATCTTTGATAGAACACGATCTTCTTCCTCTGTTGTCTTACCAGGACAGGAGCATAAAGATAGGAGGTGGCACCACAAAGATCAAGGTCGTTGATCGCTCTCCCTCGCTAGTTAGATCTCTCGTTGTGGAATCCTACTTTCACAAGATCGTGATAACCCTAGGTTTCGTTCTCGAAATATCATAGAGGAAAAATCGTGTTATGTTTTCCATCGGATGGACTTTTCCTTTTCTTTCTTCTCATTTATGATCTCGTATATAAATATAATAATTGGGGTTTGATTCTTCTTTTATATTCACTTAGCTATTGCATGATGTCCTAGATTTGTTTCGTTAGCTATCCGATGTTATATAAATGTTCTGACTCCGGAATTGGGTACAGTTTGTGGTGCTCTGTGATAGGCATTATCGATTAACATGGATAATATGCTTAAATATTGCCCTAGATCCAGTTTTATTCATGGATTCCCTGCTGTTTATTGTGACTTCAATATGAAGTAAATGTCCATACTGAGAGCACTTATTCTACTTCAAAAATTATCAGAAAGTCTGACTGTTTGTATGGTCAGGCAATACAGTTATATGACCCAAATTGCTTTCTCCGTTTACATCTCATAATGTTGATTGTTGGCCTACAGACTATAGTGTGTCTGGGTCATATCTCGATCCTTAATATTGCAATGTATCATCTAGTCTCTGATACCACATTGTGAATTGATTATTTCTGCATTCTTTTTTCTTTTTTTTCCAAACTATTTCTGCATACTCATATGATCATGTTTGCTTATGGAAACTTCTTGCTTATCTCTCGACACAGATGGTCTCGTAGGAGTTGTTTCTTGAAGTTTCCTTCACATTATTACAAATGCATGTTAAATTGGGAATTTATTATTTCTTTTCTGCAGAATAGCTTTTGATGATCAAATTCCATTATTTAACAAACTTGGTATTATTTTAGCAATGTATTTAAGCAATTCAGAATAACAAGTAACAGTTCAAGGTCCATTTAAACTTCATTAGGAGAAGAAATTGTTTCTAATCCTCTTCAGTGTAGGGTATAACTTTAGGAGTTTATAAGCTTTGCTAGTAGCCAAAAGTCAGTTTGAACTGCAGCCAAGAGTTTCAGGATAGCTCAAGTTTGGGCTTCTATCAATAGTAGGTTATAGTATACATTACATAACCTCATATAGGAAATTGTAGCTAAAACCAGATATGTTTTCTTGTGTGTTATGTTATGAATTATTAATTATATGGCTTGAATGATTCAAGAATGCAGCAGATATGCTAATAATTTTTTTTGGTAAATAATATCAGGTTTAGTTCATGTATTGTCATATTATTATACTATCTATTTTCATTTTAAATGTTGATTAGTATTTCTTTGAATATCTAAAGAATTTTGTAAGTGTATGACAATGCTGGACTGATGCTTGTGCTATCGTGAAGCAACATAGATAGCAAATAAATGGTTATACAATCTAAAGTTATCTGCAAAAGCAGCATATTTGGTTCATAATTCATCGTTGATCAACAACATATAAAAGTAGATAAACAATCTCTATTCCTATAGCTTTTATCTCTTCGATTGACTTCATTGGTCGACTTCCATTTTGTAGTTTCAATCTCACTACAGTCTGGCCTGTTCAAGCAAAGAAATGGCAGAACAAGAGAGAGGCGCTCCTACTTCTGCTCCAAAAATGAAAAGTCCATCAATAGGTAGGTTTCTACTGATGCATGCTTATATCTTCATTTTAGGCATTTTCTTGAAGTATATGCTTTCTAGTTACAAAGTTTATTCACTATGGACCTTCTTATGAATGAATTGACTGTGATCTGGCAAATGGTGGAAATATTATTCAGAAAGTTATGCAGAAAACAAGGCTGTAATTTTACTGTTATTGGTCTACATTTCCTTGAATCTCTCTACCAATGGTGAATCAAGTTTTTGGCCTTTTAACTTGTCCACATCTTGCTTTACTGCAGAAGAAGACTTTGAAAAGGATTTCCTCATCTCATGGAAACCATCAAAACCAGGAAAACAGACGATGGATCTTGATGTGGAAACAGTTCCCCAAAATAGAAAAAGTTCCTTTAACTTTGACAAACTGTTAGGATATATTTTGCATAACTTTTTCACTTGTTCCTACATAATGTAATTCTCCACACAGCATTTGATAAAGTAGTGAACTTAATGCTAACTTTTTCCAGTGATGACTTTGATCTTGGTGGTGACTTTGGAAAGTTGTCATCTTTTGGAATGGATATCTCTGATCTGGACTTCTCTATTCCACTCAAGAAGACTGCAAATGCCAATGAACAAGAATCTCTTCCCAGAAAGCAAGACCTGAAGAAAGAGAAATTCTCCTTTGCATTCGATTTTGATGTGTATGTGTACAGGATGCCCGTATAATTTAAATTCGTTTTATAATCCATCTTTTGTATTTCATTGGTGAAATACTTTGGTCCGTACCTCTCTGATCATCTTACATATTTGATGCATCTGGGTCTTATTGTTTCTCATCATGATTTGTTTTGACCAAGACAATTGGGATCTATAGCTTTTTCTATTGCCAAGTTGTTGTTTTTGTGGCTGTAGGTTGGATAAGTTTGATCTTGATACAAAATTGGTGAAACCTGCAACGGGTTCCAGTAAATGCATGGATGATGGCGGGCCTAATTGTTCTGATGAAATGCATAAGCATGGTAAGCATTTTGATTTAAGAAACCATTTGGCTGTGAGTAACCACTCACTTGAAAGTCATGGGAATAAAATATTATCAAATACAGAAAGTTTATCCACTTCAACATCTGCTCATATGTTGGAGCCTGATGGACCATATCATGCTGTCATTAGACATGGTTCAGCACAAGAAGCACTTCGTCAAGGCCATAAAGAACTGATCTGTCTGGATTCTGTAAAGAATGACAGCTCCAAAGAAAAAGATAGTGGTGTGAGATTGCTTGATGGTTTACAATCTGGTAACTCTAGTCCTCTAAAGTCATCCAACTCAAGGTCCTGCCCACCAAATAATATCACAGGATCACAAGATTGCAGTAGCACACTTCAGAATCATGAGGTTGATGAACATGTTATAACTGAAGGAAGTAAACCCACAGATCATTCAATTCAAGTTGACAATGAAGCTTCACGAAATTCTGTCAAAGAGGTCGCGAATAAACATTTTGTTGCTTCTTGGTAAGGATGTTAGTTGACATGTATATTCTTTTAAATATTGATTTCCCTTTCTTTGATTGGCCTCTATGAATTTCTTGATGTAATTGACTTGTCAAGAGTAACAGCTGCTATTGGCTAAATTAACATATCACCATATACAAAATGATTGTAAGCTTGATTGTTGGACAAAGTTATAGTTAGGAAGTTATTGGCATTTATGTTCGGTATCCTTTGTCACTTATTTCACTGTGTCAAAAGCATTTGTTGGAATTAGGATTTTGCATTTTGTACATCTGGCAGTTGGTGAGAAACTTACAGAAGAGGCAAATAGTATATGATTCCTGGTGATTATGAATATTTTGCATTAATCTTAATTCTTAATTTATTTGAGATTTTTTTTTAAATTGCTTGTCTACTCTATAACCTTAAACATATCCTTGTTTTCCTTCTACCTGGTGTAATTGTATCTTCAGTGAATTGTTTATATACATATTATACTAATTTGCAACTCCAATTAGTTTGGTTTTTTGAATTTTTGCTGGCTAAGTAGATGGTTTTTTGGCATGTTAATCGTACCTCTTTTTTTCTTCAGTTTTCAATTTCCCATTTCTAAGTTGCCTGGTGGGACTACTTCAAGCAGTAATGCAAAGAGTGCCATGCCTAATCTTCTTTCAGCTGCATCTGTGAATAGGCCTGAGAACAGTTTTCTCGAAGTCCAGAACATATCGCAAAAGGATGATAAAAATCATCTACCTAACTCGATGAGTTCAAGGTGGAATATCAGCATCCTTGCTTATGACTACTCTAGTTTGTTTATTTGCAAGTTGTACAAAGTAATAACTGAACTAATCTATTCTAGGATTAAGGAAAACAGCAATATAGCAAACTCTTCATCTAATGGAGTCATAAATACAATTATAGTTTCGGAGAGAAACTTGACATTGAAGAGGAAGACTTCCAAGGTCCTTTCTTTGGCTTATTTTCAGATCCATGAATGGCGGATGAAACTTTTCTTCTCGACATCTGTTTTAATGACTGGATGTACTTGACAGTGTGAATCTAATGTATAGGCTGTCATGACATAATTATACATCTAAAAAAAATCCCAATTTAAATTGATGTTAGTTTCTTGTCCTACTTTTATGAGTATAACCAGCATTTAGTATTGAAAAACTAGGAAAGGATTTCATAATCAGAAGTTCATTTATATAGAATCTCATGTAGTGTCATGCTAGGCAGAAGCTTTAACAAATACATGAAATGACAAACAACTCTATAAATCAGATCAAATTATCAAAACATTGAGCAATAACTTGTAGGACCATGTCTGATATTTTGCATACTGAATATAAACTTTTTTTTTTTTAAAGACAAGATGATACAGTGCTCCAGTGAAACATATGGTTTGTAGGTTGTTTCTGTTAAACAACTTAATACACATAAAAAACCCAACATTTTAAATATCCCTAATCTATTTGATTCATGAATTTCACTTAAATACATACCTATTCTTTTTGTCAACTTGTGATATTATATTATTTCTATACTCGTTGCTTTAAATGCAAAGATGCAGGCGCAACACTTCATTAGCAATATCCGCTGTTTCAAATATTCAAACTTCATATTTAGCTTGCTCTCTATGTTGCATATACAGCCTTTTATTAAAAGGTTAGAACGACTATGCTACATTTTTGAATTGGTGTTGAGGATGGCATTTGATGCTTTTCAAGCAAGGCAGTAAGCTTACTTAGTGTTACAAAGCACCTGAAATACATGCCATGTTAAGTTTTAGCTTTCCTTTTAGTGTCATGTAACCTTGTTGAAGCAGGCTAGTTTGTCATATCATATTCTTCTTCGCTATTGTATGCAATTTATATATTTCTGAAGTAGAATTATGCTCTTGAAAGAAGCAAACACTGAGTTTCAGGCTTTTTGTTTTGTTTCTGTAATTTAAAATTTAAAATATAACCTCTATCATTTATATTTTTTCAGGAATCTTTGACAGATCCAAAGGCCTTCAGTACATTAAAACACATCAATTCTTCACCCAAGGGAAGGTTCATTGACAACACCAAACCTCATTTTGTTTCTTGTATCTCTCTTTGTTTATCTAATTATGATAAACATTTATGATAAATTAGCAGCCAAAGTTAATAGTTAGTTAACATGATGGGATTCATATAGAGAAACAGGCTCCATAAAGGATGCTTCAGTAAAAATACAAATATCTTGTCAACTAATTTTAAATTGATCTGAGGGAATAACACTGTTTGTTATTCTGAATGATCAATATGTTCCATAAATTGGTTGGTTAATCGTTTTACATTAGACTTTTTTTTTCCCTGTTCTTCTGCATACATGTATACGGGACATTGTTTACAGAGATGCTGTTGATACATATATTATATTCATAACTTCACTATATTGTTCAGTCACTATTGTGGTTTTTGTGCATCAGATTATGATAGCTTGTTTTGCTCTTGGGGCTGCAAACCTGTTCTTTCAGTTTCCGACTCTCAATTTTCATGTTCCCTGGCAGGGTTACTTCAACCAGTTCTGCAAAGATTATCATGCCCAATTTTCTTTCAACCACATCTATGAGTAGTTCAAAGAACATTCCTTTTGAGGGCCAACATATATTTCAGAAGGATGGCAAAAAACATCTACCTAGCTTGATGACTTCAAGGTGGAGTATCAGGATCCCTTTCATATGACTATTCTAGTTAGTCTCTTTACGTATTTAGAAGTCACTTATCAACTGAATTAATCCCTAGAATGAGAAAAGAGAACAGCAGCATAGCAAATTTCTCAATGGGCAAAGGAAGAAACACAGTTGGAGGAACAGAGGGAAACTTAGCGTCCAACTTGGACATCTCTCTTATGACAGACAAGCCTGTGTTGTTAAGCCCATCTCTGAAGATGAAGACTCTCAAGGTCCTTTCTTTTACTAAAAAGTCTCATAAGTATCTAGATGCCATGAAACATAAATAGTACTGCTTTTTCCTTATTATCCTAGATCTCTTCACGAATGGATATGCTTGACATGTTGAGAAGCTTTTAATTCATCATTCTGATCTCTTACTTAAGGACAATTTTGGTGCAATTACAGCATCCTAATGAATCAAGAAGCTGGTTGTTTTTCCTACTACTATGAAGACAAGTAGCTTTTAGGACAAAATAATTAGGAAGATTTACTACATTTTATGTCATGGTTCAATCCGATGGGATTCGCTTGAGCCCAATTTTAATACCCAGACCCTTATAAACTGATTCAAGTTTTCAGTCACTCTCATTGTGTTACTAAACTTGATTCAAGGATTAAAATTTCTCCCACTTAAAAAGATGACATCTTTGTTAAAGCCAAAACATTGTCCAAAATTAAACTATACCATGGTGCACGTGAGACCCATGCTTAGTGGTGGCTTTGGCTCCACATCATGATGTGTCACTAGTGACATCCATGGATAGTCATTTTTTATTTGAACCACTCACAATGTACAATACTAGATCAGCTTTGATAGCAATGGAATGAACCATTGACTCAAATTACTGATGATAGTGTACTAATCAAATCCTTATAATCTGGTTCAAGTTTTTTTAGTAACATAGAAATTTAATGGCATACTACCATAAAAATTGGATTAAAGTTCCAATTTAGTAAATAAAATTTCTAATTTCTAAGGCAATCTTGTGTATCTCCTACATATAAATATGTGATTAAGCCTTATAACTGAGATATTTTTTTTTGTTGTTGTTCTAATGAAGCATTTTATGATGAATAATGGCGTGAACTAACTCATCAAGCCCAACACTCCAAACAAACATTGCCCCATATATTTATGAATTGTTTTTTGTGACCAATGGATGACCTTCTAGAAGATCTTTCATGAATTCAACCTATCTTCCATTCGCATTTTCCTAATCTTTCCTTATTCGACCAGATCTTTCAAAAAAGAACCTGCTAATGTACCTTAGTTATTCTTAGTCTTGCATTTATAATGCATTTTTGCACATGAAACAATTTAGCCTTAAGTTTTGCTGTTGTTAAATTCTAACTTCAGTTTTTATTATTTTTGTTTTGCATATTTATATTTTTATCATTCAAATAGACACATGCTAAATATCTGAACTGGTGTCAATCATGGGCAGTTGATGTTTCTTAAGCAAAACAATCAGTTTAATTATTATCTAAAGGCACTGTGAAGGCATGTTTTCTTTTTTTGTTTAATTTTCAAAATTAGAGCTTTTTTTTTTTTAGTATTATGTTTCTCTAAATGATTGCACAGACATGATTTTTTCCTAATTTCCCTTATCTTTACGTTGGTCTTTTGTCAGTAGCCTTCCCTAGTAGAAGGCTATTTAAGAGATGATAATACATGCCATATTTCTGTCATATTTGGGGATCACCTGTTGTACTATTGTTCTCTTGAAACAATGATATGTTCTTTAAAGAAGATACTTTATTTGAAATTTTCTACTCATTTTCCCCCAATTCTGTAGTTGTAATATAGAACTTCCATCTTCCTTCAGGAGCCATTGACAGATCCCAAGGCCTTCAATACATCTAAACAAATTGGCTCTTCACCTGAAAGGTTTGTTGATGGCATTCTGTCTATTTGAATTGTTGTCATCACCGAGTGTTTAATTTATGATAGATGTCCTGATATGCAGGATATCATTAGTAATCTCCCCAAGATCTGACACTGAAATGGTACATATTAGGTTTTGCGAAGGGCTATCTTTTAGGATCCCATTTATCATACTTCTTTTTAGTTGAAAATATTTTTGGTGTATTTTATCATATGGTCATGTCTATTTTCCCAATTCTGATGCTTAGGTACAAAGGGAAGAAAATCCAGAAAGTTCTAGAAATGATGCTTCTGAGCTAGAAAACATGGACATTGAAGTGCCTGTACAAATAGAAGACCATGGAAATGTGGAGATAGCTGAATCTTGTTCGAAGGAGCTTGATGATGTAAGTACCATTATTCCCTTGATGTTTACTGAATGATTTCAGATGAGTTATCATTAAATTGGTCATATGTGCTTATTAGTTCATCAGTATGCAACGTTAGTTGGTTTTGCCTTTTTCCTATTTCATTGTCGATAATTGGAAACTGCAAACTTGTTTGATGCATGGCCTAATGTCTCATATTTTCTGTGGTAATATTGTTTGTGTGTTCATTTGTTCATTTATTATTTATTGCAATCTTATAGCGTTATCAACATTCATTCTTGGCTAGATGTTATGGTTACAAAATCCAATGTTTACTATTTGCAAACAACTTGAGGAGCATTTAGTACCTGTAAAAAGAGTTCTGAAGCTTAAACTAAGGTCTTCAAAATAAAATGGAGGACCCAATATTGAAACGAAAAAAGAGGAAACAGGTTAATGTTTCAAATAGATGTTTCTAGTTCTAAGTTGGATTAAGACAAGGAAAACATGTGTGGGAAGTATCAATAAACATTCTTAAAGATTGTTTTTTTTGTCCAGAGGAAAATTGATTGGTTACTTCAAGGGATTTGGTAAGAAATGAAAATTATCTGGCAAATAAATATTGAATGCCAATTTTCGTGTTGATCTTTTCTATGGAAGAAGGCCTACGTCAGTCAATGACATGGGAAACATGTGATGGCCTCATTAGTCTTACAAGTGTGTGGCAGGTAGGTTAGTTTATAAGACTTTGGGACGTATAATAGTATTGCACATGGTTTATAATAAGCTCATTATATACAAGATATTGGACATTCGAGCTATGCTGAAAAATGATACTACGCAGTGAGTTGTTTTACATTTTTCACATCATATTTGTTCTTTAAGAGAGTCGAAAATCTTTAAATGAGCTAATAGGACCTCATATTGGCCAAGAAACCTAAGTATCCAGGCAACAACATATCAACACTTCTAATCTATTAGTTACCTGAGTGTTGCAGTGTCTTTTGTTTTAGTAAAGGGTAAGTGATAAAGGTGGGATTCAAGCCCAAATGCTTGTGATAAACTACCAAAGTCTTTATCAACTAGACTAGTTAACACATTTGTGACAGTGTCTTATTATTATATAATAAATCAAAAAAATAAAATATAATCTGCTCAAATAAAGAAAGACTGAAAACAGATAACGACCTGTGTTACATATTTCGGTTGGAAAGGATAAAGCAGCTATCTTGGTGGATTTAAGTTAATGATAAAATTTATAGGAAAGAATAGTTATAGAAATTGCAATCAAAGTCATGATGAGATTCGGACACTATGTTGTGAGCCACTATTGAGAGAATTGGTAAAAAAAAAAGGTATGCAAAACAACAACTATCATGAAGGACCTGGGTAGAAGCATTGAGGATCCGAAGAAGCCTTTCATAGTAAACCTTCTAGTGAGGTCCGGGAAGATTTTATATTGTTTGTTTCCTGATGTATTTATGCAATTGTCAAAGATCAGTTGAATTGATGAAATACTACTCATCATCCTTAGGATTCTTTTCTAAATAAGAAAGGGCAGATCAAGGCTCCCTCTAATATAGGCTCTTTTCATGACTTGGAGCTCCAATCCCCCAGGTTAAGAAATGAGCAATGGTCCTCTTGTATTCTCTTTCTAAATAACTTCAATCCAATTTTTATTGCAGAAGTTATTTAGAAATTGGATTAGTACTATATCTAATTATATAGAAGTTGAAGTTATTTAGAAATAACAGTAATTTATATTGCAGACTTCTATATCTGAAAATAATTTAGGATCATATAAGCCACGATTTTTTTTACTTATTTAGCTAGTTAGACCCTGCAATTAAAATGTTTTCTGATGAGGTAAATTAACTCTGAAACTCCAACATCATGTCAATCATTGAGGTTCATTCTGATGAACCAAAGTGAGATAAGCATTTGGACAGTGAGTACGTTGCCGGAAGTTGAAGCAAAAGATAGTTGCTTGCGAAAAATGCGTATGTCATTAATCCCCAAGGTATAAGTGCTCATTGGATGGTCATTGCAGCTATGCAACATGCTCAAAAAGAAACATGAAGAAGCGAAGGAGTTAATGGTTCGTGCTGTCGTCATCAACAACGAACTGCTGATGCTGAACCATCCCATGATCGAGGAGAAGATATCCTTCTGTCTCTATGATCTCTTCTTTCTCGTTCCCAGGTACGCCTCTATGTTTAGCTGGACTCTTTTCCTTGACCGTCAAAACATTCGTGCGCTCCAGAGGCTTGCTACCAGTTTACAGTCCAAAGATTACTGGAAAACATGATATCCTATCGTCGACAAGCAAACCATCACTAGTCTCTATAAATATCACTTTCAACGTCTTCATTTCCGGTACTTGGTCCGGATGAAGTTGCATTTTTTTCATAACCCTAGGTAAAGATCAATTTGTAATGGTACTCGGACACTTACCCTAGGAAAAGCAAATTGTTCATGGTTTGGATTTGATGTCCTATCGTGATTGATCTGTCGCTGGCATTTACATCATTGCGGAAAACGTACAAGATTTTTCTTTTTTGGACCAAATTTTATTTTTGTCGTATACTATGCTCGTAAACTAGCGAATCAGATAACCAAAGCTGGTTGCCCGGTTCGTTGGTTTGATGTGAGAGTCATCTTCGCGAAGTAGTCCATTAATTTTTTTTTCCTTTTTCCATGCACTAAGACTCATATTGATGGAAGATCAGAATTAATGATGCTGATAAATTATCATCAGCCTGTAGTGCACCTAATCATCAGCCTTAGTATGATGTCTATGTTCTATCCTCATCCAACACCACAACCAACACCAACTATTTAATACAGCCAAATTATCAATGACATATCAACATCCCCAAGTAAAAAGTTTGGTCCAACAGAAATAGGTCCGCAACACACAACCCGTTGACTAAACCGTGAAATAGCTGTTCAGTTTAGGAACTTGCGATTAAGCGCTGCTCCTCACTCAAAGGCCCATTGGTTTTCTCTCCGGATCTCTTCCTCCTCTTCAGGTGTGAAGTCATTCTTGATATTGAAGGTCTTGCGAATCTCCTCTGGAGTTTTGCCCTTTATCATGTCAGCCACAGTTTGGCAAGTCAAGTCTAGCAAAGATTTGATGTTGAGATAGTTTGCAGCCTGTAGATTCCAGAACAGAAATATAATCAGCCAT
The DNA here is from genome assembly GCA_004837865.1 of Musa balbisiana. Lineage (NCBI taxonomy): Eukaryota > Viridiplantae > Streptophyta > Magnoliopsida > Zingiberales > Musaceae > Musa > Musa balbisiana. The sequence continues at coordinate 11,680,295 of CM017195.1, read as the reverse complement.
GTCAGTATGCAAAACCTGAAAACTTAAGCCGCAAAAAGGTGTCATGGCATCGATATCTGACAAAAGATTGACGGACAACAAAGACAAAAATAACAGTGTGGTGTGAACTCAATGATTTTCACTAACTACAGCTCAAAGGTTGACCATGATTTTTTATATGAAAAATTCTACCACCACATCCTATGACATACATTCATCGACATACAATCAAGCAGTCATTTATGAAACAATCATGATCCTCTGAACTTATGGCTTGCTATTGAACATAGAGAGTGCTCCCACATCATTGCCAGCTACAAGAAATCACCTTCTGCCACTCCCACATCATTTGGTACCATGTGCCACCATTTTCAACCATTCATCTCTATTTTGGATATTTGAATACTAGATCTCAGAGAAACTAAATTAGTTAGCAGGTGAATCATAACATCCATGTGATAACAGGGGCAATTATAACTGGGTGGCTCACCACCTCGAGAAACCCACAACATGAAGTGAAGATGAATTGGTCTTCCCCTAGCAATCCACCCAAAGAAAAGTGAAACTCTAGAATTCGCTTATCTGATGAAGTGTGCTCAGAATTGATATATCTTCAGGTTTCAGTGATGACATTCGGATTTGGAAGTACCACCAAATCTGCAGCTCTATTCTTGCAATCTCTACGATTTCATTCTTTAGAGAATTGGGATGCACAACATTGTTTGTGGAAATTTCCAATCATGCCCTGTATAAAGCTATTCTGCTGGTAGCTTTTGCATCACTGCTCCCAAACTCTAATAGGTCAGAACATCATTGTATGTGTGTTTCTAATGTCCGTTCTTTCTGTATCAACTGTAGTGAGTCCACTGACCATATCTTCTGATATTTCTTCGCTATCAACAGTTGGCAACTTTGAGAGTATAGGCTAGGTATCAAATTTAAATTTCTTGCTAACTAGGTGGGTTGGGGCCTGGCTCATAGAATGAGATGGTGAGTCACCTTTTATGTATGCTGCTTGGAAGGCTGTTATTTATACATCTTTCAGATGCTATGAAAGCCCGAAACAAAGGTTTATTCAAAGGCTCCTGTTGTTCTCCTGGTATTGGCAAAGTTGCTCTCCTACAGACTATGTTGATAAACCCTTCCTCTAAGGGACCCCCTGAGAAAGACATTTCAATGTGAAATGAGAGAGACTATACTAGGCTAGTACAAACTAAATTGTGATGGAATGTCGGATCTTGTAAATGATAGAGGTATAGGTTTTGTACTGCAAGAGACTAATGGACACTGTATTTGTATGTGGCAATTACCTAAAAAAGAGGGATAGCTTCTACTTTGATGTAGCTGCTGTTCTTGAAGACTTGAAACTGGCACTTGAGGAGCAGGTCCCAAAGATTCAAGTAGATTCTAATTCTACAAATACGATTGAATTCCTGACCAGAAGAAACTATTCTCTTTGGAGGATCAAGAATGTCATTTGGAATATTTGTCTCCTGGACAAGTTCAAAGACTGTAATATATCCCATGTATTCTGAGAAGAAAGCAGATCTGCCAATTTTGCTGTTTGAGTAAAAAAGAAAATGAAGACCTGCCTCCAAAAGACTACCGCTTCTGGTTCAATTTCATCATAAGGCTACCAATGACCAGTGCATAAATTTGTGAGGTATGTGAAGACTGCATTCGGATGCACTAAGAACACACTTAAAATAAACCCATTCCATCTGGGGAGAATTAAATCAAAATCATAAAAAAAGAAACTGGGCTACTCAATCAAAGCCTGAAAGAGTTTTTTTTTTTTTTATGCCAGCCAAGTCAATAGAGTTCCTTTTTCCCTTTTAATTAATCCCAACTTGTACCCTTTTTTAGTTTATACCAAGTCCTCAACTCTTGTCAATAACACTCCCTTCCCAAATTAACAGATCCCTTTCCTAATCTATCTTTCTAAATTTTCCATGATTAACTTTCCTCATCCTTTATCGACTGATTTGATTTACCAATGACACACCTCATGAGTCTAATGATGGCCTGATACATAGGTCATAGCATGGGAACTTTCTGGCTGCCACACACCAACAACAACATGGTATATAAACACACTCAAACATGCCAACATTCTCTGTCCTGAAACCATATAACATGCTGACCAGAAAGGATCATTATGGACCCTACCAAGAGATTAGGCAATGAATTCCTTTGCCAAATCACCCTATTTCATCTTCTAAGCATCTATTTAGTGCTCTGACCAGGTCTCCCCGTCTAATGCTCTAACTCTTTTAAATATTTACAACTTGATACTATCACATCTCTTTCACCAGCTGATCTATCATAAAACATGAGTAATGGAAGAATACTCTTAACTTTGCCTTGACCTTGCATCAAGATAAAAAATCCTAATACAAAGATTTTCACCACAGCATATTGAATTCAAATTTATTATATTTATATTTTGCTGTTTCATTTATGCAATAATAGCGTCAAGGATAACATATAAATGCAGAAGTAAAAAAAGAAAGGAGAAGCACAAATCAAGATTATAGAAAAATAAATATTGGAGAAAAAGAGAATAATAACAACAAATTGACAAAGACAGGTGAACACAAGAACCACAAATCAGATCAACATAGGAATTCCATTCACTAGGAATCAGTAGTCAAAAGCAATATACTGTGTAGTGTGTACAAAAAGCCATATACTGATATCATATATATTTTTGTTCCAATTTTTCAAAGTCAAAAGATGAATAATCTTCTATAAGTCATTGGATATATCAACAGATCCAGTTATAACAAATTATTTGAGGGTTCAATCACATATAACGGCTCTTGTCCAATTCCAGTAGATAGCTCGAGTGGAGAATCTTGAGGAAGAGAACGAAGCATAAAGAATTAATGCAATAAAAAACCATTCACACATGACCCAATTCACAGACCTTTTTTGGTCCAAGAAATGAATTATACACCATCCAAACCACAAAGAATCACGAACCATGTTTATGCTTGAAGACAAGAAGAAAAGGAAAAACAGGTGGTTCACGTGGACACTGCCCTTTTGGAACCGGAGATGGAGGACAGGAAAAGGAAGAAGAAAAGTGAAAACAATGGATAGGTGACAGGAGGAAAGGGGAGCATACCTGATTCACCGCAACTCAAGTTCCCCGTGTGTGTGTGTGTGTGTGCGCACGTGTGTGCAAGTGTGTGTGTGTGTGTGTGTGTGTGTGTGTGTGTGTGTGTGTGTGTGTGTGTGAGAGAGAGAGAGAGAGAGAGAGAGAGAAGGGGGATTTACATCAAGTGCCCAGCTTACAGGATTTCAATTTTATGACATGAAATTTTAAAAGAATAAAAGAAAAAGGGAAAAATGAGAGGAAATTTTAGCAAAGATTTTTTTCTTGAATTATTTTGAAATTTATTTTTGATATTGATACAGGAATAGCAATACACAAAGTCATTCAATATACATAAATATACACAAAGAATGATCCATCCAACCACAACCTGTAGCCGTGTTGAGAAAAGTCAGACCTTAAAAATCAAATGGGATCTAGAGTTGAAATATATGGTTTAGGCTTAGGTTTTCATCTAGATATTATATCGTCAAATTTTCTAGATGTTTTTGGTGTTCTTTTAAAGGTTCAAAAATTGCCGAGATTTGAATCTTTTTTTTTTATAGCTCAGTTATATATTCATCTTAATTTGAAAGAGCTGAATCAAGACTATAGATATCTAATAAAGCAAGTGGCTACAATATCATTCAGTATCTATTTTCAACTATCCTATTCTATCTAAGTACCTAAAACGCTCAAGATCCTTATCGAATCTGATTTAGTAGAGATCAGATGCAGGCAGTTGGTTTCCTTCATGTAGTCCCATAAGTCAACTAATGGTCCAATCATACATATACCCGATGAGGCCAGAAATGCATTACTCCAGAAGCACTACATGTTATTTCAAAGTCCAAATAGATCTTGTGCAAATGGAGATCGGAGCCAATGCTACCGGTTTAGAACTCACGTAGTTGCTACTTCACCGTGGCAGAAATTACGGATTCAAGTTGTCGACAAGAATTGTATGTGGTAAATTGGGTTGGCTGACCAAAGCGGCGATCCGCTGCCAAAATTATAGGCTTGTTTATGTCGAAATATGGGGATCAGCATACACCCTCAGGAGTCTAAGGTAAAAATCAAACCTCTCGTTTGCATAACTACTTTGAGCCCCGATCTGAAATACCACAGAGAGCAACACATCCTGGATTCTCATGGATCAATCATCACACTAGCAGCTAATTACCCAACATCGATGTATGCAGCAAGTCGACACATAGTCATTAACCCTACCCTGCTCCTGGTAAAAATCCGTTGAGATCAAAGATTTAGGGCTTCATCAAATGGTCCATATGGCTCAAAATCAGGCAGCACAAGTAACAAGGAGCACACTCTAATGCAGAATCGAGAAGGATAAGGTGTCGAACTTCGAAAAATCGCCATAGATAATCGCAACTGAGGTGCAGACTCAAAAATTGAAAGGGCAAAGGGAGAGGATCAAACCAGAATGAGATCGAAGAGGGTGGCCTGGTCGACCTTGACGAACTCGGCGTCCCAGGCCTTGAGGTCTTCGTCCGCGACGCTTCCGGTGGCGCCGTCCTCGCCGGACTTGGAGGAGGCGTCGACGTGCTTGTTGCAGTACTCGATGACCTTCGCGAGGATCCTGGAAGTGACGTTGGGAAGGGGGATACCGCTCTCGGCGCAGCCGTCCTCGATCATGTGGCGGATGGTCTGCGACTCCATGGCCGCCGCTTCCGCCACCTCGAACTCCTCCCCGTCCGAGCTCTTCAGCGTCACCTTCCTCTTCTCCCCGTCCGCCACTACAGCCGATGCCATCGGATCGGATCGCTCGCTGCGCTGGAGATCTCCGCTGACTTCGCCCCGGAGAGTTGCAAGTCTCCGCTGCTATCGATTTCCGTCAACTCTCAAAGAAAGGCGTCGATGATGAAACCCACTAAAAGAAAAGTCCACGTGGGAACACGAAAATGTTTGGAAGCCTCCAGACAACTTCCTGGGCCCCAGCGATCATTTATCAAATATTATGAATTTTATTTATTCTAATCGAAGAGATAAATCTGTAATTTGGTCGCCAAATCGGTTCAACGAAATTGATGTGACAACGTGACATATTTTTGGAGTAATATCGCGTGAGTAATATCATTGAGTATTCAAAATATGAATAAGGAAAATTTTTACTTCAATTAAAAACGAAAGCTACTACTTGTATCTCATTTTCCTATAAAAGATTATGTACAGATTTGTCTAATAATTTAACTTGACAAAATTGACCTAACCTAATTTAATTTTCAAGTATTATCATGTTATCTGGAGAAAGATTATCAAAGTATTCAAAAATTAAAAGTAAAAAAATGTTAAAGATGAAAAATGTTTATTACCCATGTGTCTTGTCGATTAAAATTTTATGACAAATTATGCTAATATCTCATATCTCACTTTGCAAAAGACTCGTTAGGGATCTGTAGAACAAAAACTAAATATAAGATCATTTTATATGACCAAACCTTTGTATATTCATACCCTTTAGATGTTATATTAATAAAACATATTTAGTAGACTTTTTATCATATCTCACAATGATATGATATGTTCGAAAATAATGATCATATCATAGGTTGACAAAGATTTTAATAAACATGTCTCAATCTTATTGTGTTAATCGTAGATTGCATCTTAAACCATGATTTCAATGATAGTAATTCGAAACATAAAAAAGTTTGATCATGGAGTAATTACAAGAATATCTTGTTTGCGATCACTTCTTCCTTCTATAAACTATAAAAAAATATGCTCCTTAGACTACATTTTTCTTTCTTATTACACGACGAGAGGCATATGTCCAAAAAAACCCAAGATGAGATGATGGACAGCAATTTTACAAAAGCTCCGCAATGAACCTCCAAAATATTGCGACAATAATAACACACAAATCAAGATTTCAAAGAGCAGTTGAACTCCTCACAATATATTGGATAATATCTCAAAATCGATATCAGAGTGCGATTTTAAACATTGTAATCAATCATACAGCTCAAATGCGAGATGAAGAAACTGCAGCAGTGGAACGAACTTCTTTACAAAGTTGGTGCCACCATAACTGCAACAACATCAACTACAGCGACGAGAACTTTGGAAATTATTACAAAGACCAGCTTGATTGACAAATTAATGCAGGAGTTCTAGTTCTCCCTTCCATCACATATACTAGGCCAGGTTGCAACACAAAATTTCCACCAAGACAGAACATGAGAAACCCTTCCATCTGAAGGGTCAACTGCTCCTTACTCATTCCTCTCAGTTTCAGACCCCATCCTAGCTCACCAGAAGGGGTATCAGATAAAGACACACCCCACTTCAGTGAACCTGGGCTAGATGTCTGCACCTCCAACCAAAATCCTAATTTGTTATTACCGTCGACCTCCGAATCCAACATTATAGCGATCGACCCAGCAGCAGAGTTAGCTAAGAAGCCGTCTGCTGTTTCTGTCACAGCAATAACATGAGATGCTTCGGCTCCTGTCTGTTGTTTAAAATTGCTCAGTGGTATAGTAAGCGTACCAAGTTTGATAAACCCAGATGCAGGTTTTTGCAAGGCACCAGAAAGATTTACTTTTACTCGTTCAAAAAGTTGGTAAGAAACTTGCCCAAATGTGGTCAAGCAACTGCTCTGCCCAGTGCCATCACGTTGCATTCCGATCCCAGAAACCAACTCGGCTAAAGAACCTGCTATCTTTGATCCTTTAAGCACTATGCCAGCAGCACAACCATGATTCTGGTTAAACAAAGGTGGCCCAGATGGAATAAACCCATTAAGACACTGCTCCTGTGTGAAAATAAAACTCATGTATGTTAGCACTGATATACGTGAACTCTTTTAGATCAATCTAAACATTTCAGGAGGTGTTGTTACCTGCATACTACTAGGACTGATGGTAAAGTCGTTGCATTCGGCGCCTAAGGCTATCGTGGCTGAAGAAAATTTATGGATGTGTGCTGAGTACATCAATCTTTCCAATGACAGAGGATGCTCTCGGCTGGTCACAAACTCTGCGACAAGATCATTTTTCTGCCCGACAACCTTCTCAAACATTAATCTTGAATGGATGCCCGTCTTGATTCCTGCTCCATGTAGAACACCACAGGACTGTCGGAAATCATTTTCTCCAAACAACAAAAATCCAATCACATTGATTATTCCCTTCATCTGTATACTGACTTCGTGGAATGGCTTGTTTTTGCCAAGTTTAAAGGCAAGCAAGTGATCAACTTTATCCTGCCTCTCCATTAGCTTCACTAATTCAGAATGTGCTTCTTGTTGTAAACTTTTCACTATTTCAACCTACAAAAGTAAACAAAATTAAACATAATAACAGCTGTCGGACTGAGGAGTTTTAAATACATCCAAAGTGATGAATACTTAGACAAATAGCAAAAGTTAGAATATGCCATAGACAATTAATTAGCAGAGATGAGTAGACCCAATAAACCCTTTAACTTCTGAAATCTACAAGAAAAAAGATGTAAGACCTTTATGTGTATCAATTCAAGAAATTACTGACTTTCCTGCTTCACAGTTACAGATGCTCCAATGTGTAATTTCTTAGAGCTACTACTAAATTAAAATAAAAAAAAAAAATCTTCATGTATCTAGTAGATATATTAACTCACTCAAATAGAAAAAAGGGATCTGACTATAATGTCACTTGGTCTCTCTTCTTCAAACAATTAATATGGTAGATCCTTCTCACAAATGCCTGATCACCTCGGAACTACTGGATGCCTGCAGTTAGACCTGGCAATTTCTCCTACAATGAACGGGCAGTAGATTTATCTACACATGAAGAATCAAAAAATGAGAACAAAAGAGGAATGAAAAATGACTTCAGAAGACCAAGCAGTGATGCAGCTTCTCAATTTTCGTGGTGGGCTTGGGTGCAATGAAAAATGACTTCAGAAGACGATAAAAGAAAAGGGCATTTCCATCATTATTCGCTCAAGGCCAGGCTTGGTGCCTGATACACTGCAAGGACTGAAGAGAGTAACCCTACCTTACAAGCAAAACAGCTCAAGATCGCAATGATACAACTGTACCAATGCTCGTTATTCGCTCAAGATCGCAATTATCGACTTCAGAAGACGATGAAAGAAAAGGGCATTTCCATCATTATTCGCTCAAGGCCAGGCCCGGTGCTTGATACACTGCAAGGACTGAAGAGAGTAACCCTACCTTACAAGCAAAACAGCTCAAGATCGCAATGATACAACTGTACCAATGCGCCGCAAGATCGATCGACATAAAGCTACCAGCTTAGCACAACTAAGCTTCCACAAATTCGACAACAATACCATGCATCGATCCAAAGAACGGGAATATTTGTTTGATGCGATAACAGGAAACCAACCAAAATCGAAGGAGAAGCAGTAAATTACAGGATTTTGCCTGAGCGAATCCAATCGCCTGGTGAAAACCGCCTTCGCGAACCGTTTGATCTTGTTTGCGACGAAAGACAAGGGTTCCATTTCGGCACCAACAAGCGGCTCGAAACGGACAAAAGAGGAGGGCAAGTGTTTGTTCCTTTGTTTCCGCTTCAAGAGGCAAAATGGCGGCATGTGGTGTGTTTGGGGTTGAAGCCCGTTCATTGTCTTTTCCTCTTTATTCTTTGGTTTCTTTGGCCTTTAATTCGTCTTTTCTTTTCTTTTTTTTATTTTTCTTTTATCTTTATTCTGCCGAATTTTGACAGCCTTGCTGCCAATGAACTCGGTGCAGTGTTGCTTTTCCATGTCTTCGACTTTGTGAACATTATTTGTACGAATCCCCAAACTTCTTGTTCATTCATGAAAGAATGTGAAGAAAGAAAAAAAAAAAAAAGGTGTGAGAGGATTCTTTTATTTTATTTTAGCCATTATAATTTTAACATGGGGTGATTTTTATAAAAAGTCTCTTTTTTTTTTTATAGACATCTCTAATTTTTGTTTTTCAAATTAATTTTTTTTAAATTTCATAAATATCTCTCATCGCTTTTCCCATGTCGTCGAGTCCTCCCCATATATCATAATTATCAACCTTAACGTTTTCACCTTACTTTCGGGTGCTAGACATAGGTGCTCTACAAGTCAATCATGTGAGTGATGGTACGTGTAACTTGATACGCGATCTTTTTACTTATTATTATTATTTAATATTTTATCACTTTATATTACCTATTGCTTGAATATATTATGATGTTCATGGATTTGTGCAATGGGAATCGGATCGTGATGAGATCACGATAATGAGACCGATTCGCCTTTAAACATAGATCATAAATAATCTAGGTCATAGGTTACTTAAGAGGGACATCGAGATAACCGGACATACTAATATATTATATACCCGTCCATATGATGGATGCAGTTGGTCTCATAGCTGCTCGTGTGGGGATACTAGGGATATAATATATGTGCTCATTGGATAATGAGTTCACTAATTGATCCGCTTACGGAATACTGAATGGTTGATGATGCCTATTGTCAAACAGCGATTACATAATCCTAGTGGTGTATTTGGTTCTTAGACTTGAGACATCAAGGATGTCCTGTATGAGTACTTTATTCTTTGATACCAGACTTATAGGTATAGAGGTTCCAGATCTAATATAGCCGATCATCGGGAGTGGTAGCCAACTTTACGAAGATTATTGAGTGTTGATAGTGCCCGTCATAGGTGCCCAACAAGCCAATCACGTGAGTGATGGCACGTGTGACTTGACACAGAATCTTTTTTCTTATAAAATTTTGGCATTCATCACTTTAGATTGTTTATTACATATATGCATGTATATATTGTGATGTCCTTGGATCTATGCAATGGGAATCGGATCGTGATGAGATCACGATAATGAGACCGATTCACCTTTAAACATAGATCCTAAATAATCTCGGTCATAGGTTATTCGAAATGGACATCATGATAATCGGATAGACTGGTGTGTTGTATACTCATCCATATGATGGATGCAACTTGTCTCATGGCTGCTCGTGTGGGGACATTAGGGATATAGTACAGGTGCTCATTAGAGAATGAGTTCACTGATTGATCCGCTTACGGAATACTGGATGGTTGATGATGCCTTATTGTCAAATAGCAATTCCATAGTCCTAGTGGTGTATCTGGTCCTTAGACTTGAGACACCAAGGATGTCCTGTATGAGTGCTCCACTCTTTGATACCAGACTTATAGGTTCGGATGTCCCAGATCTAGTACAGCTGGTCATTGGGAGTGGCAGTCGACCTTACGAGGGCTATTGAGTGTCGATAGAGGACCATCCACTCTCAGCGTCATGAGAGGAATATCCCATGTATTCTTGCTCAAACAAATCGCTAGCCAAGATCATTCGGATTGAGAGAGAAAGAGTTCTCCGGGAGAATCCGATTAGAGCGAGACTCGAGTAGAAACCGTATGGGTCTGACGACACCATGCATAATATACAGTCTTTGGGATATTAGATAGATGAGAGACTATAGGTACATGGTAACTGAAGACAGACAGGTCCAATGAATTGGATTCCCCTATATCGTCTGGGGACTACGGCGTAGTGGCCTAGTACGTCCCTAGTCGATGAGTCGAGTGAATTATTACAGAGATAATAATTCACTAAGCCAGAAGGAGTTTTGACAACTATGAGTCACGGCCAGCTCGATATTGGGCCTAGAGGGTCACACACATATGGTAGGCATTGCGATGAGTAGAGGTTCGGATATGAGATATCCGCCGGAGCCCCCTATCTTATTGGATATCCAATAAGCCCATGAATTATTGGATCCTATAGACAAGATCCAATAAAAGCCCATGAGAGATTATTGGATAGAGATCCACTAATCTAAAAGGCTTGGGTAATTGAATGCAGATCCAATACCCACTATGAGAGGATCCATTAGGGTTTGACAGGGGGCCTCTATAAATAGGAAGGATTCAGAGCCTCATAGGCTAGAGCCTTTATTTGCCTCTCATATTCTCCTCCCCCTCTCAACCTCAGAGCAGGCTTGGAGTTTTAAGAAGCATCGTCGCAGCCCTGCTATGTGGATCACCGCTAGAGAGGATGAAGCTTGACCTCCTTCACCCTCTCCTAGAGATCTGCAAGGAAACATGGATATACGATCTCCCTAGGTAACACAATCTATTCTATACGCAGTTTATTTTGCGGATTTTTGCGCACCAATCTTTGCACGACGACAAACATCTTTTTGGGAAATTGGGGATTTTGTTTTTCTTGTTCTTCCGTTGCGCATGTGATGTCGCCCCCAAGATTTCCCAACAGATAGAGGATCATCCACTCTCAGTGTCAGAAGAGGAATATCCCATGCGTTCTTGCTCAAACAAATCTCTAGCTAGGGTCATTCGGATTGAAAGATAAAGAGTTCTCTAGGAGGCTCCGATTAGAGCAAAACTCGAGCAAAAACTATATAGATCTAACAGCACCACGTCCGGTATACGGTCTCTAGAATATTATATCCAATAGATTGGATTCCCTTATATCGTTTGGGGACTACGACATAGTGGCATAGTACATATGCAGTTGATGAGTCAAGTGAATTATTAAGATAATAATTCACTGGGCCAAAAGGAGTTATGATACATATGACTCATGGCCAGCTCGATATTCGGCTTAGAGGGTCACACACATATGGTAAGTGTTGCGATGAGTAGAGATTCATATATGAGATATTCATCAGAGCCCCTATCTTGTTTGATATACAATAAACCCCTGAATTATTGGATATATAATACTATTGGTGAGATTCAATAAGAGCTAATAAGAGATTATTGGATAGAGATTCACTAATCTAAGAGGCTTAGGTAGTTGTATTGAGATCAAATACCCAATAGGGCACGATCCATCAGGGTTAAGTTGACAGAGGACCTCTATAAATATGAGAGAACCAATGGTTCATGGGTTAGAGCTTCTTTGGATTGTCATCTCATATTCTCCTCTTCTCCTCCTCAGAAAGCAGGCCTGGAGATTTGCGGAGCATCATCGTAGCCCTGTTATGTGGATCATCGTTAGAGAGGAGGGCGCTTGACCTCCTTCACCCTCTCCTAGATATCTGTAGGGATTCGGGGATATACGATCTCCCTAGGTAACACAAACTTTAATATATGCACCTTTTATGTTTTACGGATTTTGCGCACTAATCTTCGCACGACGATGAATACACCGATGGAAATTTTGGAGATTTTGTTTTTATATTTTTCCATTGCGCATGTGATGTCACCCCTATATTTTCCTACATCGGGTAATATATTTTCCATTGCGCAAGTAAGGGAGCACGATGTAGGATAATGTAGGCAAAATAGACATCACACACAAGATTAATAACGCATGGCCCACATGAGTGGTGCTAGAGGATGCCATGGGCGATCTTAAGGGTAGTGTAGGAGGCAACTGAGGCAGGAGGCATATGAGTTCAAAGGGCAAATCAGAAGCGAAAGGGATGGCAAGAGTTCAAAGGGCACGAAGGTTAGGGGGAAAGGAGGGAGAGTGTCATCACCAATCATTTTCTCTCTTAACATAAATTAATCACTATAAATAATATATTATTTTATTTTAATTATTAATTTTTTATTTATGTATTATGGTTAAAGAAATGATTAAAATTAAGTTTCTTAATCATATGAACAAGTTAAAAATTTTGTCAATCTAAATTATTAATTAATTTATTTCCTAATGAGTAATATGATTTTTGGGAAGTAAATAATTTATATTTTTTTATATGTGATCCATAATAAATGAATATTATATTTCTATATTTGTATGTGAAAACAAAAAATAAATAATTAAAAATTAAAAATTAAATTATTTCTTGCCGTTTAAAGAAAGGTTATATTCTTCTATATAAAGGAGGTTCTTCTTTCCCCATTTCTCATTGAGCCTGGTAACGAGAGGATTAAAGAGAAGATTCATCGGAAAAAAGGATTCCGACGAGAGGTAAGATCTTCTACTTTTTTCTAATCAACTTTAATTCATATTTTAAAATATTTGATATTATTATTATTATTATTTTATAATATATAATAATATTTTAATTTTTAAATTTTATGATTAATAAATAATGATAATTGATTTATGATATTAGTATAATTATAGAATTTATAATGGTCTCAAGTGAATTTCAATATTGATTTGATTATTATAGTTTTTATTTTTAGATTAACATAATAGTTTTAATTTATTTAAATATATATCTCTATTTTAAGAATTATGTGTGATTTTTATTATTTAATTACTTTTAAATTTAAGATCATAAATTTAAATTTAAATTTAAATTATTTTTTAATAATTTAAAATATTTAAATTTAATTTGAGAAGAGGAGTCTAATATGAGTTTGGCTTGAGATATGTTAATCTATTAGACCGGGTTAACCTAGCTCATATGATCATGTACAACCTAGCTCGTGTGGCAATATATGACCTAATCTGTGTTGTCAGGCATGGTCTAACTCATATTGTAAGGTACAACCCAGTCCATGTAGTTAGACACGACTCAATATAGTCCAGTTTCTTTCTTTTTATTGGTTTGAACTTATTAATTGATTGAATCAAACAGGTTTGATTGATTAAAACTAATTTAGAATGATTCCAGACCAACTTCATTAGTTCAAAGTTATTTAACATAATCAAAATTAATCAAATCTAAATTACACAAGTTTAAGGTGATTTCAGACTAGTTTTTTAGGGATTTGATGTTGGTTTTGTTAGGTCATAATTGAATTGAGTTTGGCTCAAGTCGATTGAGTTATTCTAATTAGAGTTCTCATTGATGGAGGATTATTGATAGATTGATGTCTCGTGTCTTTATAATTTGATGAACTTCAATTTTTTTATTTGAAGGTATAATTTAGAAATAATTATTATTTTTTTATTTTTTAAGTTTATAATATTGATATGAATATTATAATATAGTATATGTGACTATGCTAGTGGTTCACATTGAAAGTACAATATGTGAAATGAGTTATGAGTCATAATAGACATAATCTAGTAAATCATATATCAAAGCATGGTTCATCGTAGTATTTTATCACATTATTCCTTGATACATGCATGAATGAATAGATAATATATGAATAATTATAGTTATTTTATGTATTCATACTAAGAGTAGGTAGGGTGATTCTCTTCGAGATTAGTAGGTCTTCAGACGTGATGATTTCTCCATTTATTATTGGGAGGAACATGTTCTCACTTGGATGGGTGAGGAATACTACTTTATGTGAGTGCAATATTTGTTATCTCCATTCACTATTGAGAGGAATTCATCCAATGGAGTATGTCTTACCATCCGTTTTTAGGAAAGTATATCATCAGGTGTAGCGTATGTCTTTATCATCTGACTATTATGTATGTATTATATATAATTTATGTATAATTTTATTTATTATATAAAATTATTATTATTATTTTGATGTATGAGTTTTATAATGAATCGATATATTATTATTTTTATATTAAAATTAAAAATTTTAAATAATTTTTTTAATATTTCTATCAATATATGAGATTATTGATATATTTTATCTTATATTTATCTTTAGAGTAATTTACTACTTTGTAATCAGAGAGGTTTGGATGGAAAAGAATTTTTTTACTTATGACACTAGCGAGAAGATATGATTTCTAGTTAATAAAATATTTATTATTATAAAAATAAAGATATGAATATAAGAATGAAAAAAATATTATATAAATTATGAATATAAAATAATTTTATTATTATAAATCTATGATATGATAAAGAGTCCGACGTTAAGACGGATGAACTCTAAGTTTAGAAAAGCCCGAGTTAAAGGAGGACAAAAGAGGGCAATACGAGAGACAAACAAAAAAAAAGGTCAATGGCGTAATTGCCATGAGGAAATAAAAACACCTTATAAAAAAGAGAAAAACAGGAGATATCTTCCGTGAAAAAGAAAAACCAAAAGTAAAAGTGTTTAACTTTTAGATGGTATTTATTTTCCGGTCATCAAATGTTTTTACTAGCAAAGTTCTCCGTTAACAACTGTATTTTACTATGACGACCGTGGCACTCACCTCCTGATTTGTTATATGAATCGCAATTGATTTTATTTATGTAATTTATTTTGAAAAAATAATGTTAAACTTATATTTCGAGGGATAAATGCAAACATCATTCATTTTTGAAGGGATTTATGTGTAATTTGTATTTTTTGTAAAATCATCACGTAACAAATTTATAATCATTGAATTAATTAATATTCACTTCAGTTTCATTTGTTCATTCTCATGGTAAATTAGTCTATTTTCTTATCCTATTATATATATACATACATACATATATATATATATATATATATATATATATATATATATATCTTATCCTATAATATATATATATACACACACACACCTGAAGAACTGACATCGGATTCCATCGCTGTCCTGGCTACCCACCAAAGCAGGAGCATCCGAGGCCTCGCGGCACCTGTCCGGCCCCTCGGGTCCATCACAGCCGCCCATCGTAAGAAAAAAAATCTCAATGTATCACTTAAATTTGGGCCCAAAAAAAATGACTAATTCGGGATTTTCCCTCCACGAATGATTTTCGAAAAATCGGAATCCCCAATTTGTTCCCTCTCAAAATACAAGCGGAAAAAAGGAAAACAAGAATTAGTTTAGGAGCCGCGGTCTCCGCCGTCCGACGCGGACGAGAGACGCCGTCCGCGGGCCCTAACGGCGTACCCTCGATGACGTGACCCAGACCAATGATCGATCGCCACGTCGGAGTCCACCCACCCGTGGGCCGAGGATCCGTTAGGGTTCTGTTTCCGCTTTTTGCCCCTTATCGCTCCGCTTCGTTTCCCGAGTGGCGACTGTAGTCGAAAATGTTTGGCGCGAATCCGCGGGGAATTCGAACGAGGAGAATAAAAAGTTCCCGCGGCCCCCCCATGGCTTTCTCCCATCCTCCCTCCCTTTCCCCTCCCGACGCGAGCGGCTGGCTAGGGTTCGTTTCGTGGTTTGTTGCTTCGTTTGGGATATCTGGATTCCAGGATTCGAATTCTGGCGCTTGTTTTCCGGTGCGGAGGTAAGCCGGTTCCTCGCTCGCCGTCCTTGTTATATATATATATCATCCGATGTTGTGATGTGCGAGTTTTACCGATGTCTTCGGTTGCAGGTGAAGAGGGCCCGGAGGCGGATGGTAGAGCTATCTTGTAAGTCATGCTTCCACTGTTATTGCCGCATCATTTTTCATTCATCAGAGAAATGATTGACTGTTAGTTGGAATGCCATCGATTCAAACTGGTTTTTTTTGACTGGAATGGATGAATGCTGTTGATTACGCTAACCAGTGGTAGCTAGTAGCGCTTGCTTGTTCGCAGTGTGTGGTCTTTGGGATGGGGTTTGTTCCAAGTGTAGTGAAAAAAATAAAAAAAAAGGCGAGGATTAAAGAGTCTGGGAGTCGATCGGGAAATGGTTATTGTTTGCATTTTTGCAACATTGGCGAATTGTATGACAATGAAATGAGAGATTTGTACAAGGGAAGAGTGAAGAGTAAAGATTGGCCACTTTTAGTTTGCTCACAGAATGTAGTAGTAAGGGACAAACAAGGTAGACATCGATTGTGGTATGTATGCAGTGAGTTTTATTCTTAGTGACTGGTTTTTTGTTTTCAGTTGCCTTGATAGCTATGATTGGTTTATATGTTTCCAATTGGTTTGTGCGAAGATGAAACCAATATTAGTGAGTGATGAAGCTGTTTCTCTAACCATTCTATATTTTGGTGTAGTTTTAAAGAGAGACATGAATCACCAGATTCAACAAGTTTTAGAGTTTATTGTAGTTTATTTGATTTTATTAATTGATGCAGATTTGCTTCCTTGATAGGGTTGCTGAACTTTATCCATATTAACAGCTTTCTTGGTGTATTTTGTGCTTTTACCTCAAATACTTGTAAGGCTTCTACATTGAGTATATTAGATCTCTTCATGGCTCATTCATGACCATTTTCTATATCTGTAGGGTTTAATCTGCATTAAAAACACTGATGCTTTATCCATCTTTCTTCCTCTTTTCTTTTATTCTATAAAAAATGGTAAGAATCAGACTGCAAATGGCTCTTAAAACATTGCCTTTATGGATGCATATGAAGTTACCAATTTTTCATTGCAGATACTTATCTTGTGTATCAAGAATTTAGTATTATCAAGAGTAGAAATGTGGCCTTCACTTTCTTATGTTTCTGTGTTATAGTTGTTCCTCATGTATCATGATTTGTTGCATCAGGCTAAACCTACCTGTCTCTTAGTTCTCTGTTCGATAAAAGTACCATAAATTTATTTTGGGAATTATCGAGTGACCTATCTGACATGAAATTATGTATTTTTTGGCTGAGTTAAATTGTAGCTCAAAGTTTAGAATGGTGGAAGGGATACTGAAGAAGCATAAGGATTTCTGATTTATTTGTGTATTCTATGAGTGTTGAATCTATGGCTTTCAAACAAAAGAAGCGAGTGAAGAACACAAAGAACAAGTACCTAAAACCTGGTGCACTTGCTCAGATCCGATATAGCAGGAGCTCAAGCAAATCGTGCACGGATATTGGGAAGAAAAGGATCGTGTTGCAGTCAGAGAAGGTGAAGATTGATCTACTTAATCGGGATGAGGTCATTCAGAGTGATTCACCGATCGTGTCTCCCATTAGGGTCAGCTCTCATCTCGCAATAGATGATGCTAAGCAGCAGAAGCTTCCTCTGACACCTAAAACACCACAGAGTGTAGATTGTGAGAGTCAATCAAGACTCGAATCTCTTCCTATGGATCTTCTGGTATGTAATGACGAACTTGAAATATTGTTTCTTCTCAGGAGTTGTATTTGGCTGTACTGGAATACTAACATGATTATTTTCGTTGGAAGGTCAAAATCCTCTGCCACCTGCATCATGATCAGCTACGAGCTGTTTTCCATGTTTCCCAGAGAATTCGAACAGCTGTAAGTGCTCTCTCATGCTTGCTTCTTCTCCCCTTCCAATTGCATCCGTTAGCTGCAGCGCAACTGATCAACCGATAGATGATTAGAATATATGAAAATCCAACTCTAAATCATGGCGGCTATGACATGGATAAAAAATTGAAGTTGTGCGATCGTGTTACTTTTATATAGGCGTTGTGTGTTTGAATTGCATAGACTTTACCATATCTTTTTTCAATTGAGATGGCTGGTGCCTTGCATCTGATTCAACGATTACTCAAAATTGAATCTTGGGCTAGGTCCTACTGGCCAGGCAATTGCATTTCAATTACACAACCCCAGACCGGTCCAGGCAAGAGATGCTCAACACCAAGACTCCGGTGCCGACCGAACATTGGCCTTTTGTGAGGTACATGACTCGATGGACACATTGAAGCTCGTTTTTCCTACTCATTTCATTCGTCCTCTTCTTCTCGGCTTACTACATCCTTGTGGATTTCCTTCCAGCAAGGCAGATGGAAAGAGGCCAACCCCGCACACACCGAAAGCTCCTAGACACGGCCCTCGTCCTCGCCTTCACCTGATGGACATGAGGCAGATCGCAGCTGTCCTGTTCCAGGAGTCGACACTCCGTCCGGGGCGAATCATGCCACCAGGTCTGCCAAGGCCAATCTTCAAGCCCGTAGCTTCCACTCGAGTTCTGTTCTACGAGGACGAGCTGTGTCAGGCAGTAGCCCAGAATAAGCTTCGCTGAGGTTTTCCCTTTATTTCCGCCTATCAGTTCCCTATATGTATATGCCTTTTTGGTCGTTCATAATCGGTAGGTGAGGTAGGATTATGAGCAAAGAACAAGTTGGCTACAAGTGCTTTAAAGAGGCATCTGTCTTATTTGTATAGGTAGTTCTTCCTATATATATATATATATACACCATGTTTTGCTTGGATAAAGGCTGGGTTCTTGTATAGATCTTCCTATATAAAGTGTTTTGTTTGCCTCTTCTACTTGTTCCCAGGATGTTCTAAATGGCTTATTTCCATGCTTAATAAATAATGCATCTGTTGATATACTGGTCAAGTGGTGAATATGTGGATATACCTGAAAGAAGCTTTCTAAAGGATCAGCTTTGTAATGTTATATTGAATGACTTATTTCTGTGCTTAATAAATAATGCATCTGTGGATATACTACTCAAGTGTTGAGTATATTGTGAATATACCTGAAAGAAGCCTTTTAGGATCAACTTTGAAATGTTCTATTGACTGAAAAAGGTCATAAGACGTCACCACCAGACATCTCGCATCAATATCTTCTCTTCAAATCCTCTCTTTTATAGTTTTCTTTTCCTTTTTATTGATTCAACCTGAGGCAAGCATAACACTGATTTTAAACAAAGATGAAAAACGTTGTCAATTATTCCATTTGTGACAAGTGAACTTCTATATAGCGGTAGCTCACAAGCATTAACATAGAAAAGGTATAAAGAAGGTACCTGTACTTCGACTACAGATGACAACTGCAATATATCCAACATGAATTTTTTGCTGCTTGTTGTTTGTCTGATCTGAACAATATTGCAAGAGCAATTTTTCAATACTGCAACAACATATTTGGGCAGTGAATTGAAAGAAGATTCAAGAAACAGTAAGCCAATAGAAACAAGTTTAGACCATATTAAACATCCATAAAAGATATCTGATGCCTAACTACACAAGCAAACTAAGACTGGAAGTTCATGATAATATCAGAGGATTCAGTATCGATGACTTTTAGATCAAAATGCATTAGATCGACAGAAACAATGTAAATCGATTCAATACATGCATTGGCCAATAACTTTGTACCAATCAGAGCCGTTGGTAAGTCACCTTGTATCGACCGGAGCTGTCTGTTATATTGACGTCAATTAGAACTCTGCCCAGCATATAACCTGTATATCACATCAGCCAATTAAATCTTGGACCTGTAGAAACCATCAACGAGGAGGAAAAAGACAAAGTCCCAGCTATATAAAGTCACAGTTAGACATCATGAACCCTTATCGAATATATGTCATCGTTACACAACCATGGTATATGCCTTTCAAATCATAAACATTATAGATACATATACAAAGTTACAAATATAAAAAAGTACCCTAATTCCATAAAAGATTCCATGAAAAATATTCAATAACTAATGGCTCATTATATGATTTCTAATGAAAAAAAATCATGAACAAGAATCAACTAAATATGTTTGAAAAACACTTGCAGAAATATGCTTGATCTCAAGTTCAAATGAGTATTAATCAGTACTCGATTTGACTGATTACCAGAATCAGTAAAAAACAATTCCAATGGCCAGATTCAGGTGACAGCCAGAGGTCAGAATGGAGGAATATAGCAACAATTTTATCTTCATCACCAGAAAAATATGCCAATATTAAACCAGCACATAAAATATAGGCACAGATCCCTTAAATATGATCATTACAAGTTGTGAACCAAATATTCACCTGAAATAGTAATCTATCTGCTTCAATAGATTAGCACGTTGCGGTTCAACAGCTGAAATAACAATTGCAAGGAGCACTGCCGGATGAGCAACAAAGGGCAGACCCCAGAAGGTGGCTGGCTGAGTGGCAACATAAAAGATAGGATAAGGCATATCTGAAGGTAGATTAAGAACATTGTCATCATCGAATGAACCAAACCAGGAAGGCCATTGGATTCTCATAAGGCTGCACCTGCCGGATGAGCAACAAAGGGCAGACCCCAGAAGGTGGTGGCTGAGTGGCAACATAAAAGATAGGATAAGGCATATATGAAGGCAGATTAAGAACATTGTCATCATCGTATAAACCACACCAGGAAGGCCATTGGATTCTCAAAAGGCTGCACCTGCGGAGGACCGAGGAATGACAGATGGTGCAGGCGGTCCAACGCAGGGCCGGGCACCCTGTCACCGTAGTTGTTGTGTTGATCCCAACCCGGAACCATGGTCCCAATTGGTCGCGTTCTTGGTAGTTTGGTCTAGAGCCGAGAGCTCCGTGGCTGCCAGCTTTTTCGAGTTCGCTAGAGGCATAAGATACGACGTCTGTGGTGGTGAGGGCGACGCCACTCTACCATCGGGAGGTGCACCATTGTTACTATCCACGCCGCCACGTTCCAACGACGTCTGGCGTGAAGATACCACATTAATTACGGTTGAAGATGGATTCGAGTTTGGCTTTGGTGAAGAAATCGAAATCGTTAGCCCCCAAGTACAAAATAGAATCATAAATTAGAGTAACTTACATAGGTTTAAATCACTTCCATCTAAAACTCGTCGAATTCTTGACCAAAACCTGGGAAATCCGAAGAGGATGGCGTTCCATCGGAAAGGGGTTTCAGAGCATCGGAAGGGGATATTTAAGGGAGTCGGAAAGGACGAGCCAAGCGGCGGCTCTCCCATCACAGCTGCGCCCACCTCGATCGAGCCATTGGGCGGCCGCTTCCAACTACGACGGCGCCACGTCCTCCAGAGGATGCCTCCGATCGGATGGCTCCGGAAAGGGGATCAAAGTGTCCAGCGGCAGCGTAGAGGTGGGGTCGCGGCGGCAGAACCCTTAAGGTCGTTGAGGACGACGTGGTTAGCCCAAGGGTGGCGAGCGGCCCATTCGGAGCGCAGTGAACGGCAGGTCGAGGGATCGGCGGCGGGGGAGACAGCGGCCATGAAGGGAGAGGAGGGAGGGGACGGGTTAGAGATAGGCCTGCGAGTCGGGGAGCTTCGGCGATCGGATGAGGGCGAGAAGGGATTCGAATTGGGGGCAGGCGCTCGATAATTCGTAGTTATCCTCGTTCCAAACACACGCCGAAGAGTGAGCGCGAATGCTCTCTTTCCCGCTCCTCTTTCTCTCTCTAACATCTTACATCAACGAGGACCACAAAATCAATTTTCTATTCTCATTTTTTTTACTAATATTTATTTTTAATTAACTACTATAAATAGATCAAATTTCGTAAAGTAAGTTGTTATTCTTTTTTCCTTCCTTCAGCGATTTTCGTATTTTAGGTATTTAACAAAAGATGCCATCTTTTATTTTTTTTCCATACAATACTTTAAATTTTAAAAAAAATCTAAAATACCCCTAAAATTTTTTTTGTCAAACTTTTTACTTATTTTTAAAATCAATTTTCAACCATTATAGTATTTTCATAGAGCTCATTTAGAGTGTTATTCGATTACATTTATAGTGTTTTATCGATATGCTAAAAACACTACAAATATTATTAAACAAATTATAAATGATATCATATTATAAATTTTTTTTTATTATTGCTCATAGATCATTATAATATTATTTTAAAAATTTATAATTAACTTGATTGACGTAAAAAGTCTATTTAAATCAATGTTTGAATAAGATTAACAATCTATTTAGATCATTTATAATATTTTAAAGTAGATTTTACAGTAGTTTTTATTGTAGTGATCAAAACATTATAACTGACAAAAAAATTTGAGAGATAATTTAAATATTTCTTAATTAGAGGCACTGTTTTAAAAAATAGTAAAAATGAAAGGTATCGATTGAGAAAAATGAATATTTTCTAAAAATAAATGTATGGTCGGATCCTTATTACTCGATGAAAATGACCAGAAACCAGTGTTAACCAACGGAGTTCAACGTTCAATACAAAATAGAGGTCTGATACAACCTTAAGTCGGATGCTAATCCATTGGAGAGAGAAACAAGTTAAACAGCTGAAAGAACCTGAAGGGAGCAAGGTGACATGTTTCAGCATGCCAGTGCATTAAGGATTCTGATGCCGTGTAAATTCATCAAACACTCAAAAGCAGATGAGTAAAAAGGGGGGGAAAGAAACAACAGCAAAGATAAGTACCTCAAACAGGAAATTCAATTAACAAAGAGAGGAAAGTAACTATAAGAAAATATTATGATTTCCTGATCAATAATACTTATTTTTCTAAACCAACTACCAACATTCACTACTCAAGCTAGTATTTCAAGTTTTATCCTTAAAACGGCGGCGTATCTAATGGTGGCACCAAGTGCAAGTATGCTTGTAGAAAAGCCATCAGAAAACTCCTTAAACAGCATGCCAAACAAGTTAAAATGCCATTGATTAAAGCAAACTAAAAGAACAAATTATCTCAGTCAAAGGAAGCCACACATCTTTAATAAAGAAAATGATGAGATCATTAATTCAGCGTTTTAAAGAAATCTGATGTCGACCATCACATGCCAAAAGCAAGCTTGGGGTCTGAAAGAAGCAAGGACAAAAGCATTTTGCAAAGAACAAAGTGTAACTTGATTCCTTTTCACCATCTCATAAAGCAATGCAAATTCCAGTACAAGAGATGCACCTAAAGCACTTGAATTACCTTTTCTTGGGACTCGATTAGAAGTCGTCATCTTCCTCTGCTATATGCTTAGCAAGCTCTTGCTCTTGCTGTTGCCTCTCCCGTCTCTTCTCTTCACTTTCTTTCTCCTTATTGGAGTTTGGTGGGAACCTCAGTGCTCTCACGGCCTCATTGTGCATGTTTAGGCAGAAGGCGATCCTGGAATTGAATGCAATCTGAGGTTCATTAGTCGAGTAGACATCCCCAGTCTCCTTAGAGACCATCCATCCATTGGCATGATCAATAGTTGCATCTATTGCACCATCTCTGATGGCTTTGGCCACTATGCTTTCTGCATCAGCCACAGGATTCTCAGAGTCCAATCTCAGTTTTCTAGCTACATCAGCAAGGGAAATCCGAGAGTATGAAATGCTAATATTGCGGAGTCCAGTCCTTATCACATTGTGGCGTAGTCTGACAATTAAATTGCGGGTCCTGTCTGAACTGAAAGTTCCTGAATATTTATCTGCAACACTTCTAAATAGCTCCAAATCTCCAATCCGCACAGCCTAAAACCATAAAAATAGAACTCCCAGTAACTAAGGTTGCAATCAAATATTGTTTCTCAGTCAGCAAATACTCACATTAGTAAGCTCAAAATATGGTGTCAAAGCTTTCTTCATGCCTTGCTGCATGAAAACAGTTCTCTCGGGGATCTCTCCAAGAAGTAGACGGACAATGACAGCCCACTTGTTGCACTGGATCCGAAACCCACGTGCAGCAACTGGTGCTTTCCGAGCAGCTTGCAGGAGGCTCTCTTTGGCATCCGTATATTCCAACTGAATGGTTCTAATTTTTCCAAGGTAGAGTAGATAACGACAGAACTGCAGGAGAGAAACACAGAAAACATTAACATTATGCTCTTACAATGATCAGTGTCGTGATATAAATACATAAACATCATATGAATGTCATCTAAGGCAAAAAGCATAAAGCCAAGAAGAAAAACAATTTCATTCATGACATTTTTTCATGCAAAAGTTGAAAACATTAAGTTCTAAGAGGTTTTTGCCTGTTGATTTGAGTGTGCCTCAAAACGTGGTGCTTTTGACCTCAGCTTCTCAGCCTGGTCGTACAAGTTGTAGTGAAGATAATTGCGAAGTAGAAGATTCAGAAGGGTTTCCTGCAATCACCCATTATGGTTAGCCAATATGAACTTCATAATAGTTCACAACCTTCATGTTTTACAAGCAACAAACCTGACCCAACTCATCACGCCTTAAAGTTGCCATCCTATGCAAAGCAAGAAGGGTCCTGATGGGAAGAACAATGTTATGGAAACATCAGCAGTAGATAAAATTCTGATTTCTTAGCTATCCTGCAGTCCTACAGTATTCCACTAGACAAGTACTATTTCATGAGGACATAAAAGTTCATTATACGCACCCACGAATTTCAGCTAGACTATTTGTGAGTTCATAAGTAAATGAGTAGTAGAAATACAGGCGAGCAGCTATAACATCCACAGTTCTTCGGTTCATGTTCCTTAAGCGAGCAATACTAGCAGAAGAACATGCTTTAGCCTGGTACACAATAGATATAAAATAATCAGAAAATTTAGCATTTCAATTTCAGCAAAAAAATGAAGAGAATTACGATGTAATGAAATCACCTCATTGTATCTCTTTTGGTCAATAAGAAATATGAGAACAAGCAAGTAACAGTAAATTTCAAGTTCTGGTATAGAGTGCTTGGCTGGACCTTGGACTGCTGATGCTGCCGTATCCACATCCATGTCATGGTCATCATCCTTTAAATGGGAAAAAAGACAAGCCTAAATTAGTAAAACTTTCCAGATGCAGAAATATGAAGTGGTCACCGACCTCAGTTTGATGCATCACAAATAAACTCCATGCATCATAAAGCACATCTATCTTCTAACAAGACCTCTATAAATGGAAATAAAACTCCCACAAAATTACACGGGTAAACCTCTATAAAGCACATTTATCAAGCCCTTCTATGCATGTGGACCATCCGAAATTGAGCGATCCATGTGCCAGTTCCCAGTAAACCCTGTCTCGCACGTGGACTGTCAGAAATTGGGAGGTCAGCATGCCAGTTCATGCTCAAACTGGTAGGTACTGATATGTATGTACTGGTTCGAGCAAAATGACATTCCTTGCTTCCATCTATGCTCATTTAATACACAATCTTAACTGGGAAACTTGATAAAGTAAAGAATAACATCAATCAAATTATGCCAACAAAGAATCAGGATGAACCAATTACCTGACAACGTGACTACGGAAAATTTAATAGGTCATTTATCTGATCTCAAACTTGTTTCCGAACTAAAAATGAAGTTCACGAAATGCTCAAAACAAAACAAATATGTGAATTTTCCAAAAAAGCAACAACTTTATTTTTCCCTCATACTGCTGTAATTTCTCCTAGAATCATGCAAATTGTTGTATCTTAAATCAAAAAGCCCTTTGTTCAAATCTATAGTTTGTTACTAACATGGGGTAAAATGTTCTGAAAAAGGCGAAGAATGAGTTCAATAACGGATATCTTATAGAGAAAAGAAAAAGAGAGAATGGTCTGGAAAAAAAAAGGTCAAGAAATTTTTGAATAACAAAAACAATTTAACAGGAAACATGAATAATTAATATTTGGTTCTTACATAGCAGAACTAAGGACAAAAGTAGACTTCAAAAAGACGAGATTGGGTTGAAAGTGTTGGCACATAGGTATCAGCCTTCTACAAGCCAAGAAAAATGTATGTTGTTTTCAAGTTCAGGTTTTCAAGTTCAGGAGTAGAAGACAGAACACAAACTGGCACCTTCCAGGCATATACAATAGAATCTAAAGTACATTTTATTTGGTTCTTACGTAGCATAACTAAGGACAAAAGTAGACTTCAAAAAATAGAGATTGGCTTGAAAGTGTTGGTACATAGGTATTGGCCTTCTACAAGTCAAGAAATATGTACGTTGTTTTCAAGTTCAGGAGTAGAAGAAAGAACACAAATTGGCAACTTTCAAGCCAACACAATAGAATCTAAAAGTACATTTTTTTTTTGTGATTAAAATTACTTAAAAAATTAGGATGTCTAAATTTTGTATCATGGTTTGTTGGAGAACTGAACCAGTATAAGAACTGCCAAAAGTCAATATAATATGGGTTCTTGACATAGGGACATCCTGGATCAATGACCATAGTTGACCAAATATCGATTAAAATTGATCAAAATTCATTGAGTATAACCAAATCAGTTGACATCATATTTGGACCTTTCTTCAAATGTTTTCTCCAATGATCACCAAGGACACAAGATTTCCATATTGTAATAAGCTAAACCTTTCTGCAGACCATTTTCATGAATCTTTCTAAGAACACTGGAACTTTATAAGATAAGTCATTCTGAAACCAATGAAATGACTAAACCTTATTTATACAATCCATTTGACCATCTTTTTCCATACTCAACCGGCTGATAGAGAACAAAGACATCTGATGTTGGTTTCTATGGTCAACCAATTGGAAATTTAATACTAATATCATCCTGTAAACGGTAGCCATGCCAACATACAAGTAGCAGCCAGCATCAAGGTGTCTTACACATAGAGCAGACAATTAACCTAGGTGTGGACAACTAAATTTCAGAATTGAAAGATATCAAAAATTGCCATTTTGATTTCTTTCTCTAACCCAAAAAATTGTAGGTCACACTTAAGACTTAGACAGCCTGAGAGATGGAAAAAATTGGTCAACAAGCACCGCAACCTCCATTCCACCCTTTTTGAACCTAGTTGACAAGACATTTAGTCATGCTTCCCATAAAATCATCTAGCTGAAGGTTAACATGTCAATAGTTGACATGTTCTGATGATAGAAAGGAGTTTTAGGGTTAAAAATGAGCATTGCTTTTGCTATAATTGTTTGTCATGGAAACAAAAATTATCTCTTTTTACCTCTCTTTTTCGCTCAGGTAAAGATTTTAATATCATGTCCAGCATCAACTCTTGGCCATGAACTAGATCAGAAATCAAATCTAGACCCTAAATTTGGACCAAAAATCATCTTGCTTCTACTGCTGATCTATGATTCTATCATCCACCATTCCCGTAAGAAGGCCAAAAACAGCTGAGCATTCAACATCCGGAAGAATTAAGTTTCCAGAATGCTGTATATCACACAATCTAGCATGATGATGCTTTCAAATGTTCATGACTTGAACTTTTTAGTCATTTTTGCATCCAGGTAGACATTTGCTGCTATCATACAAGCCAGAAATAATCTTTGTGATCTTACAACCTTAAAATTGTTACTAACAGCTAAGAAGGATCTCCATGACCAATGCCTGGCCGCAAGAACACACTGAAGCTACATCGAGCAAAGATACGACTAACATCTCATAGGCACAAATTTTTCCTATTACTTGAACAACCTTGAAACATACCGACCAGCATAATTTCTAGCCACACAAGGAAAAAATTACGCTAAAAAGTTATAGACCAAAGAGGGGGGAAATAAGAAGAGTACCTTGGGAAGATAGGACGAGAGCTTAGCAAAGACCTCCGAGGCCGGGGTAAGAACGTAGCCAAGGAACGCGGCTACCAGGGGGGCCCTGAGCTTCCGACGGAGCATCATAGTGAGGCGCACTGCACGCACGATCCGGCGCACTTCCTTGGCCTGCGCACCGGACTCGATCAGGGAGGCGATCTCCTTCATATCTGAACCCAATCCACATCACCAATTACATTCTTTTCTATCAATAAATCAAAACATTCGAATTAACTGCACGCAATTCGAACAAAAATCTTCTCTTTTAGCATTCGCACGTTGAAGAGTGGAAGGAACGCCGGCGGAGGAGACGGAATTGGACAACGCCTGGACCTCTTTCATCTCCACATCGGCAGTCATCTTTCCTCGTTGAAATCCCTTAAGATTTCGCGAAAATCAGAAGAGACAAGAAAGAACAACAGATCAGCGAGAGAGTGAGAGAGAGAGATGGGGGAACGGAAGTGGGATCTGGGAACAAGAGGTCGTGAGAATCTCACAACAAGGCGAAGAGGACGAGAAACTGAGCTTGGGGTTAGGTCACCAGGTCCTTGCTTTCGTCGCAAGTAAACTAAGATCCAGTCTGCTTCTTTTCAACGTCTTTTAACGATGATTATTTCATCGAGTCGATCGGGTTAAGATGAACCCCGAAAAAGGTTCGACCGAACCGATTTTGGCCTCCGGTTTGGCTTGAGTTGAGTAGAGCCAAAACCAAGAGAACCGAACCATCCGACTCTACTTTGGTTCGTCTGACCATATTGAGCAAGAGGGATTTCTTTCTTCTTGCGTAGAGATGATCGAAGAGAGACAGCCGAGCCCAGTCGATCACCCATATGGTGCTGATGAAGGCCCGAATCTTAAAGCAAAATCCCTCCGTTCTCTCCGGTGTTTCCTGTTTCCAATTTTGAATTCCTGTCTGCTATAAGCCGACCAGAGAGTGGGGCCTCCGAAGCTTGTCGTCGCTATCGCCAACGACGTCTGCTGCCGTTAGATCGTTACGCGAATCTTGAAGCGAGTTCGAAGAAGATCCCAACGTTAAGAAAACTGTAGGCAACAGCTTCCGGCCCCAACGGTCCAACTCCAAGCCCTATTTAATATCCCTCGCTCTCCTCTCTCCATCCTTACTAGCCGTTGCGACTCCTCGATCTCGATCTCGATCGCTTCTTCGTCGCACCCATGGAGGTTTCTGCGGCTCCTGCCATCAGCCCTTCCTCCGACGAGCGGCTCTGGAGCAGACTCCGCGACCGCGTCGACTCCATTCTCGATAATTGTGGGCCCAAGATCGACCTCCCACCTTCCTCTTCCGTATGGAATTCGACCTTTTCGATCCTCTGTTCTTTTGCTTCTGATCCAGTTTCTTGAGCTAAGAGAGAGAAAAAAATAATCTTTTATGGGATTCTTTTCAGTGTAGGGTGGAATCGGAGTGTGGGAAGAGGTTAAGGGAAGACTCTGAGCTTCTAATAAAAGGATTCGATTCGGTCTCTTCGTCTTTGTCCCAGCTTTCCAGCACTCTAAGCAGCACGCAGCAGGTACAAGTTTGAGTACTTAATTTAGGGTTTCTACCTAGAATGGGTCAAAGAATTACGTAGATGTCAAATTTCCAATTAACTTTGTTCTGATATTTATGTGATTCGACACCTTGCTTATATTGAGGGAGTTTGGTTTACGTTTTACAAAAGAAGGTGAACATATATTGGTTAGTGGGAATTTTTGTAGGAGAAATAGCACGATACAAGTGATCGATGCGCGTGGCAGAAAGGCAACTCGGATGAATTTGACTCACCATTTATCACTATAAACATGCTTTAGACTTCATTCCTTCAAGGTTGTATCGTGCTGTTCATTTTCGTCTGTCACGTAGATACAATGATGCATTAATCATCCCACTTCTACTTTAAATCATCAGCTTTGTAGCCGTAGATATTGAATATTTTGTTATGGCTTGGTTAACTCGTTTAGCCTGACAGTCAAAAGTGCAGTCCCTTTTTTCTGAGTGCTCCCATATTTCTGTTTGACAGAGAGTAACTTATCTAACCAAATCCTCGGTAGCAGAAGAACTACCGAGAGAACGTCAAAAAACAGAAAGTGAAGAACCAAAAGCCAAGAGACATTGTGATTCCACTGAGCAGACCAAGTACGAAGCTAATTCCTCTAATAAGCATGAGGCAGCTGCTCTCAAAAGTTCTGCAGACAACAATAAGTTGGCAAATTCTAATGAAGGAGATAATGAGATTGCATCATATCCAATGCAAAATGCAACAATGAAGAAGGCCAAAACTGTCAGTCGATAGATAATATATGCTTTCTCCAATTTATCTTAAAGGTTGCATGTTTTGTTAATTTTTCTCACCTTCATATGCTTTCAAATTTGCAAATTGCAGCTTGCGGTTATGACGGCCACTAAGGCATCATACCTCTCAAGAGAACTTAAAACCATAAAGTCGGAGTTATCTTTCATGCAGGAGAGATGTAACCTGCTTGAGGAGGAGAATAGGAGGTTTCAAGAAGATTTTGACAAAGGTGTAAGACCAGAGGAAGATGACCTGGTACTCCACTTTTCTTCTCTTGCTCATACATCAGTTCTGAATAAATAATGTTTTTCATGGAATGACTCCTATATCTAATGCACATAGTCTAATTTTACTTCTGCTGCTGACAAGGACCGGCAATGGTTAACTTTAAATCATTCTTCCCAGTAGTCCATGACACATTTTTCTTTATTACTGGTTCATGAAGAAAATACATTCTGGTTGATGGATACCATAAGTTGCTAGTTCTAAAATAGATTATGTCGGTTGTATTAATGTTGACCATCCCTTTTTAAGTGTGAGCTTGATTTGCTAATGAAGAAAATGATATGTACAATATAAGATCTGAATTGTAGGATGAAGTATATACATGAGCATTGTTTAAAACACCAATATTTGCTAATCTTATATTGTTTTTGTTACATCAAATCTTAGCATGTGTCTCTAGATCCTATTACTTAAGTGGACATACTTATTTTGATAATGTCTGCTCCCAGTTACGGTTTCAATGGAATCAAGTATTTAAGGTTCAAATTTTGACAGTTATTAGGAATTTCACTGACTGCTATGATGTGAGTAAGATAATGAAATAAACCTAGGTTGATTCAGGTGGCTCGAGTTTAGTTGTTGATTAATTTAGTCGTCTCTGTTTTACGTCCCAATGGATCCGGACAATGGCATAGTATGCATCATATGAGTTAACATCTAATTCGCTTAAATATTGATGGACCAACTTAAGTCATCTTGTTTTTGTTTAACAATTGCTTTATCTGCTTTTGGAACTGTAGTTCCCAACTTAGTCCCAGGAGGTAAAGGGCACCAATTGTCCTCCACTGATGTTCAGATTTCCATTTCTGCACCCGTATTAGGTCAAAGCAAGCATGCTTTTAACGGCTTCTGTACTCAGACAAACTATTCCTAACATTTGTCACACACTGTTGTTGGTGGATTTACATTCTTGGTTTCCTTGTGGAATATCTCTCTATTTTCTGTCTTTAGTAAGTTTTAGAGCTGACTGGTTTGTTATTAGTTTGGTTCATTGTGTAATATATTCATTATCTTGTAGGTGAGACTTCAACTGGAGGTTCTGTTGGCCGAAAAGTCCAGATTGGCAAATGAGAATGCTAATCTAATGAGAGAAAATCAATGCCTTCACCAGCTTGTAGAGTATCATCACCTAACATCTCAGGATCTATCAGCATCATATGAGCAAGCTGCTTTACATGGGATGTGCCTAGATTTTTCTTCTCCTATGCCAAAATCAGACATAGATGACGAGAATGGCCATAGTGATTGTGAAGTTCCCCTTACTCCATCAACAGGTAAGTTAGGACTATTCTCATCTCTTGATGAGCACTTGGAAATCCATCACGATACGTAAATGACGTGCAGAAAGTGGCCTTTCCATGAAAATTGTGATGATTGTTTATTATTTGTGCCATGGACTTGTTTTTTCATTTCCACCTACTCTTGTTTAAAAACGTATTTACTGTCCTAAAAAGAGGATAATTGTTTGCTTATTCAGAAATCAGCAGATATGTGACCAACACTGTGTTGAAAATATGTATTGCATAAACTTGAGTGGTATTGAGATAGAATGCATCTATCTATGTGACCTGTGTTTGCAACTATGCTTTTAACTCAGAACTGCATAAATCAAATTATCAGGATCGTCAACATTGTGAATAGCGAGAATATTTTCTTTTACAGATTATGAACTTTGATTTGAAAGCTGTTGTATTGTTCCATTGGATGGCATTGATGCAGTAGCTTGTGAGAATGTGCAATTTAACTTTTTTAACTCCTGGAGAGCTTGATGGATTATTTCTCAGATTGCTAATCATTAATGACTATCATAATCTTGACATTTTAGATTTCTAAAACTGATTCTTGAATCTTTAGATCAGATGCTTGTCATTGTTTGAATCATAACACCACCACCACCACACAGCCAGCCTAGCCATGTCACCAGCTATCGATTGAGGCACTTGACAGGTCATAAGTTGGTTGGATGTACA
The DNA here is from genome assembly GCA_004837865.1 of Musa balbisiana. Lineage (NCBI taxonomy): Eukaryota > Viridiplantae > Streptophyta > Magnoliopsida > Zingiberales > Musaceae > Musa > Musa balbisiana. The sequence goes on along the minus strand of CM017195.1, from coordinate 11,647,859 downwards.
TTTTTTTCTGTTTTGATGTCCATGATTGACATAAGAGATTAATATGTGGAGTAGCAAAAATGCCAGTCTGATTGAAATGTTATATTGAAGATGTTTATATTGAAGATGTAGCAAGGTTTACTTGAAACTTGAACAAAGTATTGCTGTGTAACTGCAATATCCACAGCAGAAGCATTATAGACTGTAGACCAGAGAATAAGGCTTCTTTTAGGCATGTAGCATTATAGAACAAAGTTTGATGTCCATGATTGACATAAGAGATTAATATGTGGAGTAGCAAAAATGCCAATCTGATTTGAATGCTTTACAGTCACTAATTGGAGCATGTTTATATTGAAGATGTAGCAAGGTTTACTTGAAACTTGAACAAAGTATTACTGTGTAACTGCAATATCCGAAGCAAAAGCATTATAGACTGTAGACCAGAGAATAAGGCTTATTTTAGGCATGTAGTATCATAGAACAAAGTTTGATGTCCATGATTGACATAAGAGATTAATATGTGGAGTAGCAAAAATGCCAGTATGATTGAAATATACATTCACTAATTGGAGCATGTTTACTTGAAACTTGAAAAAAGTATTGCAGTGTAACTGTAATATCCAAAGCAAAAACATTATAGACTGACCAAAGAATAAGGTTTCTTTTAGGCAAGGGTGGGAATAAAGCAAAGTTTGATGATTCCAGATTGCATTTTTTGGAGATGATTGTATTTGTTATAGGCAGCTGCAGCTTATGTAGTAGAAAGGAATCCTGGAATTACAAAAGCTATTGTGATAAATGCTCTATGTTTGCTAGTCATTTTATACACATAAAACTATTGTGTTCAAATAAAAATGGATGTCCTTTGCAAATACATGATAGCAAAGTCAACCACTATTGACAAAATTAGTGGACATATATATCTCTTTTTTTTTATGACACAACATTAAAATCCTGATCACACAGGTTTTAAAAAATATATTATATTTCTTAAAAAATATAATATGTTACCGAAGAAATCTAATACAAGCTAAGTCATAATCTCGTGGCACAAAAATGGACCAAGCTTCATCGATCAAGAACTCCAAATATAAGAATTTACCATGCTGAAAAAGTTCAATCAGACCAAAAAAAAAACACTCTTTACACAATTCATCAAATTCTAAAAAGGTTTTTTTTTCTTAAATATAAAAATTATTATATGCTATATATAATACAGAAATAATCTTTTGTACTATGATTGAAATCAAATAATATTAGATCTGATTTTACAATGCATACCTTTTGATGTCATCTGAAAGGAATCTCTGTATGATTTGTAAAGACACAATCTTTAGATCTAAAATCATTGTTAATCTGTAAGGATAACTATGAAAATTGAGAGAGAAACTGTAATCCCTAAACTGCGTCCTTTATGAGATGTGTAATATATCTCATATAGTCTCTACAGGTCTTGTCTATTTATAGGTCAAAACGATCTAGGATAAATTATTACGAAAGTTTCTCCTATCAAACACGGGATTCTCCTAAGGAATTCTATTATAATATGGACTTCATCAATATTTATCATCAAAATTTAATTAATTTTATTATATATCTGACATCAATTTTACTACAATATGAACTTTATCAATAATTTAACATTTTCCACTAAGATAATCATTTCAGCGACAACACAGTGTTCGAGGGCATGTTTTAAAAGTCTAATAATTCTTATTTTCAACAACTAGCATAAAGAAGAAAAGTACAGTCAGAATACAAGCTCCATTGTTCGATTGAAGCATAAAGTCAGACTCGTTATAATGATTTGATATCACAAGGTACCAATCGGATGATTGTAATTGTTTCGCAACGAGTCAAAAGTTGTTGCTCTAAGAAGAACAGGGAAATGGTAGCTCTTTAGTTCATTGTAGGTTGTCTTGCTGTGGACATTTTAGATCAACTAAAGACAATAGATGATGCGGACTCTTAACAATTCAACCACTGGAGTTAGCTCTTTAGTTCATTATAGGTAGTTTCATCGTGGACATTTTAGATCAACCAAACACACTAGACGATGAGGGACGGCTCTAACCATCCAGAGTTAGCTCTAAGACAGTAGTTAAGAAATAATTTGACGAACAAGTATTATTCTTCGATATCATTAATTATAATTATATGTTGATGGATGAATCATCGATGTCACATCCTAGACATTTTTTATATAGAATTGTAATATGAGTAAATCGAGAGTCAAGTAAATAAATATTATTTTATTAATATATATATATATATATTATAATTTATTTATTCATTAAAATATAAATCAAAAGTAGTTATGAATTTTATTGAGACACATAATATTGTTGACTCAAAAATAGAGTTGAATTGAATTTACTTAACAATAATGGATGATGTATTTATTATTAGAATTTAATCTAGTGTTATTGGAAGGTTGTTCTAAAAATAAAAAATAAAATAAAAAATCTCAGTAACATTGAGTAGGAACCCTTGTAAGTTAATTGCAAAGCAAATATATGTTTAAAGGCTAATTATTTCACTAGCAGATACTCAAATAAGCATTCTCGAGAAGTTTTTTTATATAAGATGAGTTTATGTCTCCTCCCAACAACATATGAAGATAAATCCATATCAAACTTCCAACAACATATGAAAATATATCTTTTACCTACTAAAATAGGAATACGTTCCTCTTAATAGCTATAATGGAGGAATCATCCGATTGATATATTTGATGACCCATTAATTCTCAAAGTAAATCGCCCTACTAGAAATAAAATAATCTCATATTGATGTATGTCTACATTGAGATGAAATAATACATTTAAACATCTTAATTTATTTTTCAAATATTATTGATGTCAAATAATATTAGTTAACCTTGAATTGACTTGAACCTTAGTTCAATCGGTCTAATTAAACTCAATTTAGTTAGAACATAACTGAATTGATCCGTGATCCTTATTTAACTGGTTTAGAACCATCCTAAACTAATATAATTTGGATCAGATTAAACTTAATTTAAGTTAGATATACTTATAATAAGTCAGATCAATTCAGAACTATTCTGAGTAGATCTAAACTGATTTAATTTAATTAATATTTGAGCCTAAATCAAACAAAATAATGACAATAAGCTAAATTGCATAACATAGAGTTAGGTTAGGTCAACTTATGTACTACATGTAACTATATCAAACTAGACTAACTCATAACATATTGATTGATCATATGCATCACATATCACTACTCATCTTAGTTGGATTTAGCAACAATACGAGTAGTGATAAGCTAACATACGAGCTCGGGCTAACTTGTCGATTGGATTTAGCGTTATTAGTTGGGCTAGTTGATTTCAATTCAAATTCTAACTAAATTCTTAAATTTTAAAATACAAACATTATGAAATTATAATCAAAACATTTATACGATTTTTTTTATTTTTTTATTTAAATTTTATTTTCATTTAATTTACTGATAAAAATAATATCCCTACTTGAGATATTAAATAATTATTTTTAAAAATTATTAAAAAATTATGCTTAAATTGGAGATTTGATTACAATGGACATTCTAATTTTTTTCTCACACAGAAATTTTGAATACTGTAGCAACCCATGCTTCAAACTCATCGATCATCAAAATCAAATGGAGAGAAAAACAAACAAAATGGAAACATTAGTCGTGTTTTTCTATTTCTGAAAGCAAGAAAAATAAAAACATGATGGTGCCGAACGTGATTATATATCGCTCTATAAAAAAAAAATTTCAAATCTACCAGACATTAATTGTAAATCGTTCTATAAAGTGTTTTCTTTTTCTAAAAGCAAGAAAAATTAAAAACACGATGGCACCGAACGTAATTATATGTCGCTCTACAAAAAACAAACAACAAAAACTATATATCGCTCCATAAAGAATAATAAAAAGTAGGACGATGAGAAGCGAGAGCGAGAAGGCAAAAGAATGGCGGCCCCTCTCTCTCTCAAGGGTCCGGTGCTCTGCGTCCACCCATTGCCGAAGACGGCCGCGACCTTCCCCGTTGCCGCCCGCGGCGTCGCGCAGCAGTGGCGGCGAAGACGGTGGTGGGGACCGGGGATCCTCCACCGCCGGATCGGCCCGGCTGGCCGGCCGCCAGCGGCGGGGTCGAGGGCCGACGACTCCTCGGCCCCGTACGAGATGACAGTGGAGAGCGCGCTCAAGCTCCTCGGCGTGTCGGAAAACGCCTCCTTTGACGACATCCTTCGGGCCAAGAACGCCGTCCTCGCCTCTTGCAAGGACGACGTGGAATCCGCTGCCCAGGTTCCTTCATCTTTCCTTCGGAATCTTTGATATCTTTTAGCATGGGTCGTATTTTCGTGCCTCACTGGTGGGATTTTGTTGTGATTGCTGGCCATCGAGTGAAAGTGATCCCGGCGAATGCAGAGCATAACGCGATGAGAAAGGGTTATTGTTCAAGTAAGAGGGTAATATTAAAGCAGTTTGCTTTCATTGAGTATAATTTTGGGTTCCATAAATCATTTACGTTGGTTTCCTGATCGGTAGTAAGTGGCAATTTTGGATAATTGCCTACATTTCTAGTTTGCCTATTAGCTTCTAGGGTATCTATTGGAACGTGGGTACGATCTATTTCGCCATGTATGGGTTCTTTGTAGGGTTGTAATTGCATAATTTAGGTAATGGTCAATGTTAATATTCGATCTTTATCTATCAGTTGGGAGAAGTAAGTAACTTCAATTAGCTGATAATTGGTATGCTATAAAGAGTGAAACCTGTAAAAGATATAGTTTAGGTAATGGTCAAAATGCATAACTCAAATGATGATACATGTAGTTTAGGTAATCCTCTGCAATTCTAGTTTTCTTATTGCCTCAGGGTTTGATCTAATTTGCCATTTATGAGTTTTTTGTGGTTTGTAGAGTTTAAACGGGGTATCTCAGGTATGACACAATGAAAATGTTCTATTTTCCTCTTATCATTTGCAAATGATAGAAACTTTCCCTTGATTTGCTGATATGATAGTGCTTATATCAGTCATTTGAGTGATGAAATATGTGGCCCAATGTTAATGTTGTGAGTTGGTATCTCCAGATGATGCCTTTTAGGTTTTAAAAAAGAGACTTCCATTGGAGATGAAACTGAGTTATCTTTCATTTTGTTCGTTGGTCCAGTGGATGTTTTTGGGATGCTTGTAGGAAGGGAAGGAATAAAGCTTACCAATGCTTTTGTTGTTAAGTCAATTTTGTTAGATAAATTCAAGTGACATAGAAAAGTTTATAGATAAGAAAAATCATCTATGTCATATATATGTAATAATTTTCTGTTGTCATATACCTATCGTAGTGTATCTTTTTTTCACTTGTTTACATTGACATACCATGAGTTTGGATCATGTTTTTTTCGTATCCTGTGTCTGTTTATGGTGACTATAAGGATTATGATCTTAACACAAGGAATTCAAGAATTATGCAAAGGCAAACGATCCATGCACAGCTAAACTTGTTGAAATTTCTCAAGGCCAGTTTCCTGCATAATTGTAGTCAACAAAAAGGAAGGTTTTCTTTGATAAGCTTTAGTGAGTTAGGTTACATTTAAATGAGATTTTTTTTCTTTTATTGAAATTACTGCCATAGTGCAGGAAACCCCAAGCTTTGCTATTGTACACTGCTCTCTCTCTCTCTCTTTCCCCCTTCGTCTGTACGTTTACCAATACCACAGAGTGCCTTAGAGTATTTTTCTTTAAAGTTGAATCCTGGAACAACTGTAAAGTACTCTACTGTTTCATAGCAAACTTCTAGCATTCCCATTCTTACTAGCATGAGCTGGTTCGGATGGTAACAAGCTGATAGTATGATACAAGCTAGTTTCTGATTATATCTACCCTGGTCTATAGAACTGAACATATGTTGCTTAGACTAAGTTGCTATTATTTCTTAGGTAAAGCACTCTAAAATTGATGTTGCTCTTTCTTCATTGTGTTAATAGTTTTCTCCTAAAGCCATGCTAGTTACTATGTTTTAGGTGGAGGCTGCATATGACATGTTGCTCATGCAGAGGTTGTCACAACGGAGAGCTGGCAAAGTTGCAAACAGTAGTATTAGATATGCCGATGTTAAACCTATAAGAAGTACAGTAACAGGTGCAATGCCAGAGTGGCTGCAGAAGATGGTCAAGAATATTCCTGTTTCTGTTGAATCTCCATCTGCCAACAATTTGGGCATACAGGCAGGTGTTTATGGAGCCTTGATGATTTCTACATTTGTTAGTGGCGCTTCCCCAACTTCTGCAGGTCAATACATTGGAGCTGATGTTTCTGGGCTACTATTAGCTACAAGTTTTGGAGCTTCCTTGTACTTTTTGTCAAAGAAGAGAATGAGCCTAGGTAAGTAACTGTAGATTCTTATTATCCTAGTCATTTTAGCTGAAGTCGTGTTTAATGCAAAGAAACTATCTGCAGTGTCTTGCTTAATATCTATAAAGAAATATATATTACATAAGATATAACTAAATGTTGGAGTTTAAGAGTAAAGCCTTGAAGTATAATTGTCTAAAATTCAGTATATATATATATATATATATATATATATATAGAGAGAGAGAGAGAGAGAGAGAGAGAGAGAGGTTTATATACCAGTTGGATTGGTACATATTGACTGTTAAGTACCAGTCTGACCAAGTACTTGATGTTGATCGATACTGGCAGATATACAGTTAATCTTTTTTTATTTTTCAATTCAATGATACCAAGAGATACATGTCGGTGTACTGCCTGATATACCTGGCCGTATTACCAAAACCAGTATCAGACTGATATTTAAAACCTTACAAGAGCACATAAAGTTCTCATCTGTTACAATAGGAATTTAGATGAAATAAACAGGAGATGCAAGGAACTTTATTTATCTATGTAGGGCCTGTCATACAAGATGTTGGAGAGAAGAACTTCACATATACATAAAAGTACTAGAGTTAGATGGTCATGTTAATATATAACAGACTAAAGGTGCTCCTGGCAATTGAATGTTACATTATGACAGCCATAGACCACACTGTTCAGAATGTTGGATGCTGAAGATGGGCCTATGAAAAAATGTATATAATGAAAATGAGAAATTTGTGATAGATATTTTGTAGGAATAATTGTAATTGATTAAACTCATGAAATAAAGCTCATTGGGAACAGCAATGAAGATGATATTATATGCATTCAAAATCAGAATTTTCCTTTGAAAAGCAAGGTGGTTAATCTAGGGAGGGTGCAAGATTAGTTGCAGTGACATTTGTTGAATCTCGGATTTTGATGATAAAACCAATTGATAGTGTTTATCTTATCTACGTTTTGAGTGACGGAGGAAGTTTCGATCAGGGAGAGACAATTAAAAGCAGGAAGAATCATATTGGGCCGGAGTAGAACATGTCAGAAGATTAGACGTCGAGTCGGAGGATCGGTCGACGTATCGGCAGAAGGCTTCAGGTTATGGGTTCGGGCATCGGGCCAAGAAGAGCAGAAATTGCGCTAAAGAAATCGGAGTTGCGGAGGTCAACTGGTCGATTAGGCAATAGGTCGCAAGAGAGGACAATGCACCGAAGAATCGGATAAAACGTCGATGAATTAATGACATGCCGGACAACATTTGATTCAAGCTTTATAATAATGTTTAGATCGAAGTAGGTTTTAAGTATGCAGGATTAACTACGATAGCGATCAAGGCATAAAGCAAAATGAAGTCCCAGAGCCAAAAATGAGATTTCGTCGGGAGTTCGAGAGTTCGTCGGAAGTTCTACCGGAATTGACCGAGAAGTCCAGGAGCTTGCCAAAGAAGCTCGTCAGAACTCGCCAAGAAGATCGTCGTGAAGTCCAGGAGGTTGCCGAGAGTCTGCTGAAACATTGCCGAGAGATCGTCGGAAGTTCGCCGACAGATTGCCGGAAGCTCGTTGGAAGAAACCTAGACTAACCGGACTTGATTTGCTTAGTGTATGCCTTAAAATTCGTAGTTAGCACATAATTAGGTTGGAATTGGGCCAACTCAATTAAGGGCCAATTAGGCCCAAGTTTAGGCTGTGTTAGGCCAAGTGAAAGGCCTAAACATTGATCCAACATGTGGCACCATCGATCGCTCAGTCTACGAGGCACAGTCTCCGAGACTGTGTCAGGCGGTGGTACTGCTAGACTGGGATTGGGCGGTGGTACCGCCTAGTGTCGGGCGATGGTACCGCCCAGACATAGTCTTCTAGGCGGTGGTATCGCCCAGTGTCAGTGCTGTAGGCGGTGGTACCGCTAGTACCCCGAAAACCGGGGATGAGACACTTTTAGGCTTCAAGTTTGAATCCACTTAAGGCCTATAAATACCCCTCTTATCCCTGATTAACAAACACAAGAATTGAGAGCAAAAAAGAAAAAAAAAATGTTGTTGCAATCTTGTGAGAACTCCTCTCAAAGCTCTAAGTGTTAGTGTAGTTTAAAAGAGGAATAAGTGGGGGTGTAAAGGTTCTCTCCTGAGCTTGTCAAAAGGAGAAAGCACTGTAAAAGGGTAGTTGATCTTCGCCCGTTGAAAGAAGATCGGTAGTGGAAGCCGATGGTCTCAACGAAAGAGGAATTAGGAGTGGATGTTGGTCACGATGACCAAACCACTTACTTGCTTTACTGCAAACTGTCTTGTTTTACTTTCTCATTACACGCTTCCGTACGCTTTCAAGTTAACATCTTCCGAGATCGATTTTAATCGAAACGAAGATTTTTCAAAATCGATGTTTTTATCCGCTGCATTAATTCACCCCGCCTCTTAGTGTCGTTCTAGATCCTAACAATTGGTATCAGAGCCACATTATTTTTCGTTTGGTTTAACACCCAAGAGAAATGACTCTTTTCGGCTTTCAAGAGGGCTTTTCTATCGTTCGTCCTCCTATGTTCAATAGGATGGACTACACTTATTGAAAAACTTGGATGAGAGTTTTCTTGCTTTCCTTGAACCTTGATTTATGGAATATCATTGAAAATGAATTTCAAAAGTCTTCTCTTCTAATAAACAATTGAAATGATTTGGAGAAGAAGACTTTCTCTTTAAATGCCAAGGTTGTGAATGCCTTGTTTTGCACTTTAGATAAAAATGAGTTTAATCGAGTGTCTATTTGTGAAACGGTTTTTGATATTTGGCACACACTTGAAATCACACACGAAGGCACAAGTAGGGTAAAAAATTCTAAAGTTAATCTTTTGATGTATGATTTTGAGTTGTTTCGTATGAAGTCAAGAGAAATTATTGTTGACATGTACACCCATTTTACAGATATCGTTAATAGTTTAAAAGCTCTTGGCAAATGTTTTTCGAATTTTGAACTTGTTAACAAGATATTAAGATCCCTTCCAAAAAGTGGGGATCCTAAAATTACGACAATACAAGAATCAAAGGACTTGAATCATTTTCCCATTAAAGAACTGATTGGGTCATTGATGACCTACGAAATGAGTTGTATGACTTATGAAGAGCTTGAGAACAACCTTCCAAAGAACATGAAGGATTTGACACTTAGAACAAATGAAAACCACTCGAGCGAAAGCTCAAGTGATGATGACTTTGAACTCTTGACTATAAAACTTAAAAAATTCTTAAAACAAGAATCTAAAAACAAAAATGAACCTAAAAAGAAGAAGCTACAAAAGAAGAAGAAAACACTCAAGGTGGCTTGGGATGAATTGAGTTCATCCAAAGATGAAGAACAAACCAACAAAGGCGAGGTGGCAAACTACGCCTTAATGACTTTTGTCAACAAGGTAAGCGACTCAATCGATTCTTTTTTTTCCTTACCATGAAATTACTTAGTGTTTTTCATGAGTTGTTTTTAAATTAGTTTAAAAAAATTATATGTAAATTATTAATAAAAAATAAAAAATGGGGATAATGTTAGTAATTTTGAAAATGATAATGACAATTGCATGTTTTATGAAAATATAACAAAATGTTAGATATAAATCTAATGCTTGTACACCTAATAAGATTAATCTTATGTATGTTTTTAAGAAGCAATAATGTGTAATAATGTTGATTTCCATATTGTTTTTCGATTTTGATTGAAGATGCCTTATGTTTAATGAAACCATGCTTGATGTTTTAATGAAAATGTTAAGAGGTTTGATATCATGCTTAATGAGTTTATAGTTTGAAATTGTGCATGTTATACCTTGAAAACTTGAAACCATGTTTTGGTATCATGCCCAAAGTAATGATACATAATGATCATGCTTAATGAGTTTATATTTCGAAATTATGCATGATGATTATTGTAATTTATGGCTTATCGATCTTTGCCATAATGAAAGTTGCTTTTTCGGTTTTAAACATAATGCATGTTTTGATTTGGCATAAATGATAAAGGCATGCTTGTCTGAAATAAAAAAGAAATACATTTTTCTTGAAAACTTCTCAATCCCTATCTTATCGAGTTTTTTAAAAAGAGATTGATGAATCTATTGGTATGAATCTCTTGGACTATGAAAATTACTTTGATGATTTGACAAATTGAATGAGTTGAAAATAATGATGGACGTTATGAAAATAAATATTTATATCATATTTGATGATTTTACATGATGAGTCGAAGTGACGATGGTTTAAAAAATATTTATTCAAATGCATGAATCGACAATCTTTTTGTCACATGAATCGTGATTCCTTCACTTGATGAATCGATATTCCTTATGCATGATGATTTTTTTTGTGATTTGTGGCTTTTGTACGGAAGACTAGAGCATGATATCAATAACAAAATTTAGAACTAAAAGAACTTTAGCTATTTTTAATCGTATAGGAATCTATCTACGTTGCTTTCATTGAATTTTCCGAAAAGTGATTTTGATGACGATTTTGGATTTATTTTTGCATAATTTGTTTTAATAATAAGATGATATATCCAATCGAATCATTTATCGATGTTTACGACTTGAGATGTATTTTATATGAAACATTTTTTCTTGATTTTCGTATAATTCACTCTTTTAAGAGAACATTCATCTAAACAAATCATGATTTTTTTTTTTTGATGACTTGAAAATTCTTATGCATGAATCAAGATCATTTATTTGTTCTCCTACAACTCTTTTGTTATTTACTAAAGAGGAGATTTATCCAAATTAACTATGATATGTCACTTGAGCTTTTAAGGTTTATGACTTAAGTTTTATTATGTAAAATTCCTTGTATTCATAAAGTATATCTCATCATCAAGTTTTTCTTGATATTTTTCAAGTAATGATATGAAATTATGCAATACTCGTGATATTATGTTGATGCATACAAATGAGAAATTATGATCATGCATGATAGGATGTAATATAATTTGACATGTTGATGCCATCATGATTTGAAATATTCATGATTTGGAATGATGCATGCAATACTTATGTTTTTTTTAAATGAAGTGAAAGACAACAATTATCATTTTATGAAATGATACCTTATTTCAATATATCATATTGCAATAAGAATGACACTTTATCTTTGTCATAATTTGAAAATTGATATAAAGGGAAATGAATTGCACCATTGTTTTATTATTCCTCTCTTTTTGTCAATGACAATGGGAGAGAGAATTACTAGTGTGCACATCTTAAAAGAGAAAGATTTGTTAGCTTGCACAATTCAAGAAGATGCAAAAACATGCTAACTTGCTCATCTCAAAAGAGAAGCAAAGATTGTTAACTTGTATATTTCAAAAAGTAAAAGTTGCTTTCTTGAACATCTTAAATATTATTAGCTTATATTTTCTAAAATGATGTAAAAATTTGCTAACTTACATGATATAAAATTTGTTAGAATTGTTAGCTTAAACATTGCAAAGGAAGCAAAAATTGCTAGCTTAAACATTGCAAAGAAAGCAAAATTGTTAGCTTGCAAGCTCTAAAATGATGTAAAATTTGCTAGCTTGCATGTTCTAAAATGTTGTAAACCTTGCATATCTCAAACACTTGATAGTTGCACTTTTCCTTTTTGTTGATGATAAAGGGGGAGAAGTATGATGATGTTATGCATGATTTTATGATGACATGATGTTATGCATAATTTTATGATGACATGTTGCTTGGATTTTTGAATCCAAAAGTTCTATCAATATGACATATAGATAGGGGGAGTTAAGGTTAACTCCGTCATCAATTAGTTGTCATCATAAAAAAGGAAGAGATTGTTGAATCTCGGATTTTGATGATGAAACAAATTGATAGTGTTTATCAAATCTGCGTTTTGAGTAACGCAGGAAGCTTCGATCAGTGAGAGATAATTAAAAGCAGGAAGAATCATGTCGGGTCGAAGTGGAACATGTCAGAAGATTAAACGTCGAGCTGGAGGATCGGTCGACGTATTAGCAGAAGGCTTCGGGCCATGGGTTTGGGCATCGAGCCAAGAAGAGCAAAAATTACGCTAAGGAAATCGGAGTTACGGAGGTCAACTGACGGATTGGGCAATAGGCCGTAAGAGAAGACGATGCACCGAAGAATCGGATGAAGTGTCGATGAACTAATGATATGTCGGACAATATTTGATTCAAGCTTTGTAATAATTGTGTAGATCGAAGTAGGTTTTATGTGTAGGATTAATTACGATAGCGATCAAGGCATAAAGCAAAATGAAGTCTCAGAGTCCAGAACGAGATTTCGTTGGGAGTTCAAGAGTTCGTCGGAAGTTTGGACGTTCGTTGGAAGTTCTGTCGGAATTGACCGAGAAGTCCAGGAGCTTACCAAAGAAGCTTGTCGGAACTCGCCAAGAAGATCTTCGAGAAGTCCAGGAGCTTGTCAGGAGTCCGCTGAAACATTGTCGAGAGATCGTCGGAAGTTTGTCGGAAGATTGCCGGAAGCTCGTCGGAAGAAACCTAGACTAACCGGACTTGATTTGCTTAGTGTATGCCTTAAAATTCGTAGTTAGCACATAATTGGGTTGGAATTGGGCCAACTCAATTAAGGGCCAATTAGGCCCAAGTTTAGGCTGTGTTAGGCCAAGTGAAAGGCCCAAAAAATGACCCAACAAGTGGCACCGTCGGTGGCTTAATCTACGAGGCACAGTCTCCGAGACTGTGTCAGGCGATGGCACCGCAAGACTGCGGGGTGGTACTGCCCAGTGTCAGCCGGTGGTACCGTCAGTTTGTGCAATGGTACCGCCCAATGTCAGTGCTGCAGGAGGTGGCACCGCCCAGCACAGGTGGTGGTACCGCCAGTATCCTGAAAATCGGGGATGAGACACTTTAGGCTCCAAGTTTGAATCCACCTGAGGTCTACAAATACCCCTCTCATCCCTGATTAACAAACACAAGAATTGAAAGCAAAAAAGAAGAAAAACGCTGTTGTAATCTTGGGAGAACTCTTCTCAAAGCTATAAGTGTTAGTGTAGTTTAAGAAAGGAGTAAGTGGGGGTGTAAAGGTTCTCCCCTGAGCTTGTCAAAAGGAGAAAGCGCTGTAAAAGGGTAGTTGATCTTCGCCCGTTGAAAGAAGATCGGTAGTAGAAGCCGGTGGCCTCGACGGAAGAGGAATCAGGATTGGATGTAGGTTATGATGACGAAACTACTATAAAACTCGGTTTGTATTTTTATTTGTGCAATTTACCTTTACTGCAAACTGTTTTACTTGCTTTACTTTCTCATTACACGCTTCCGTACGCTTTCAAGGTAACAATTTCTGAAATCGGTTTTAATAGAAACAAAGATTTCTCAAAACTGACGTTTTTATCCACTGCACTTATTCACCCCCCCCTCTTAGTGTCGCTCTTGATCCTAACAACATTTACAGAAGTTAATGAAAAAAAAAGGTTTTTCAAAATACTCACAACAAGTCTATATATATAAATTCTTGATAGCTACACACATATTGGGATAATTGTAGAAAGATCAAAATGGAACCAAAAGGCAAATATCTGAACACGTTTTCAGTTCTCAGATTCAGACTGGATATTTGGTTCATGGTTTGATAAGCAAGAATTCTTCAAAATACTTGTTTATTCATTCCATATCCATGTTGCTTATAATAACTTGTCTGATACTTCCCAACTCATGTTAGATATTCAAACTATTTTGGTCTATGCTTATTCATGTTATTCATGTGGTGCATATATAGGATGCTACGTTAGGCTTCAAAACATGCTGAATATTGACAATAAGTATGCAGGCTTTTGAGTTACACAGATTTACCTTTAACATCTCTAAATACTCAAGGTGCATTTGAAGTATTTTTGTGAATATTCTGCAATTTATACTAAAGGTTTGTTTGTTATGCATCTTATAAAATTGTATTTTTGATAATCATAGATTGTCTAAATTACGTAGTATAAAAAGTTTTTAAATGAATATAAAATATGCACACATTTGTTCGACAAATCTGTGCCCATGCTTCATAGATCTGAAACCAGGCTTATTTCTAGAGCTATACTTTATTGTTAAGTGGTGGTTGCATTGTGCTTTGCTCTTTTTTTTCTGGATGAGGCATGATAGTGTGAAAGAAAGAGAAATGGATAAGAAAACAAACCAGAATGAAGGAAAATAAGAGGAGAGCCTGTTCTAATCATGCTATCTCCATGATGTCTTATTTCAGCTGATCAGCTTCCACAGAGTCGAATCACCTTTCTTGCAAGAAACAAAATATTTTATTGGTTGCCTTGGTTGCTATTTAGGCAATTACATGTCAAAAATATTTTGCAGTATACGTAAATCATGACTAACAGCAAGGTCGAAACTCCTTATCTAAGATAAATCCTGTACCTAACACTTGAAACCATAGTGAGACTTAAAACTGATTTTAATTAGCCTTCCTCTCATTGCAATTTAACCTTTACCCTTGACATTAGTAGATTAAATATATTTGCAAAGGAAAAGACTTGAAGCATAACGATTGTGACAATTGAGGTCACATGCTATATCAGTTATTGCATTAGTAGGCCTCATGTTGGATCAATCTAGTGGACGTCTTTGTCTGGGATCTGAAAAGGCATTGGATGTTTGCTACAAATAGTTATCAAATAAGTTAATCAAGTTATTACCTACATTCAAACACTGATTCCTGAGTTCTATTTGGGTGTAAAAGCCACATGTTTTTTATTTGAGTTCTGACAATTATGGTTTCATAGCCAACTGAGAACGATGAACATGCAGATAGTGAGCCAAGTAAGAAGAGCTTCCCATGAATGCATATGTGCATCATAAGATGGAGCCGCCTCTATAAGATATGTCCCATGTGCCATCTATTAGGGAATGATTATAGAGATCATGTGAGCCTTGATGATGTTAACTTCCATATTCCAAAGTAATTAAGGAACATGCCAGAATTATTCAACCCTATATGTTTCCTTGAAGAGCAAAATGAACATGAGAAATGTCACTGTGGCCCACTGTTTGGTTCATCAATATCCTTTCAGATGGTAATCCAGCCATATCATGTATGAACAATAGCGTGATTCCACCATCCATATTCTGTTAGACCTATCCACAAGTCCACACACACACCTATCTCACCTTTAATAGCAATCACTTTAGACCCATATGAGTTGTTCCAATGGTATCTGTCATGCAATGAAAAAAAAGAGTCAGTAATGAATAAAACAAACAATCGAGGATCAATTTGTCGAGTGAATTGCTCTCAACAAAGCTCAATGATGGGAAAAATATCCAAGGAGTTGACCCTGAGATTTGGGATGCTTATGATTTCTTGTTGTTGTTTGTTGTGTCCTAAGTTAGGCAACTCACTGATGGCACCTCTTCCCATTCTTCCTCTCCTCCACATGTCAATCAGTAGCCAAAACTCTCCTCCTTCCAACTAGTTGATGGAAGAGCTAAACAGCCACTGGCGAACTCGTATTGTGTTTGGTGAGCCATGGTCAGGGCTGGTGTGGATCTTAACATGGTTCAATCCATCAACCAAAGTTTGAAGTTCTATAGCTGACCATTATGTATATAGCCACAAAGAATCTGCAATAAATTACTGGCAGAGTAAAGTGAACTCGCCATCTAGCAAATACTAGTTACTGTCTAGGTTTCTCTCATGAAGACGGAGTATATTAGCAAACCAACTAGATACTATTACAAAAAGTACTAGTTTGAGGTTTAGGATGTCAGTTCTGCCCACGATAATTCTCCCATTGAGCACCTATCTTTTTTCCATTGCCAAATGCAGAAGTGCCCCATGCATGAAGTCTGGTTAACTTGTAATGACAAATTTTACTTGATCGATCCTCATACAGAGCTTTCTCACCGGTGGAAACCATGAAATGTAATGTTAATGTCATCACATGCTTTTGCTACCTTCTTGATATGTTCCGTGCTGCTGCATATTCTGAATCTAGAAATGAGTTTTTTGAGCCATTTTTTGCAGGAAAAGCGGCGGTAATCACTATCGGGGGCATTGTGGTAGGCGCGGTAATTGGATCAGCAGTTGAGCATTGGTTGCAGGTGGATATAGTTCCTTTCTATGGTCTTCATTCACCTGCAGTAATCGTTAGCGAGTTCATTCTCTTCTCACAGTTCTTGGTGTCTGTGTATCTAAGATAGGTTCAAATAATAGTCTGTGTCCTGCAATTAGCTGAAACCATTTTTCTTGTACATTGTTCATCATGATTAGAGCCACCAACTGTATCCAGAATGTTGAAAAAAATGTGCATAGCAACCATGTAGTACTTGATCTTTTAAAACAGTATAGATATATGCACCTATGTAGATCAAAGGTCAAATTGTGCATTTGTGTTGGCTGCTTTGAATTCTGTAGTTGTCACCTGTATACGGTTCTGCTGAACTTTGGTTCTCTAACTGTGCATTTGTGTCTGTGCTGGTGAAATTGTCACATTATATATAGGCAATCCAAACAGCCTTTTAATGCCGTTTAAATGGTTGTTTAGTGAGCTAAAATAATTCTTCTTTCGGTCTCATTTTTTCCCTACTTTTAGGGACGGGTAAATTACATCTTAACAAGTAGGGTAGAAATCATTGGAAAAGGCCACCTTTTCCGTACCATGCAATTTGTTGAATGATTCAAGTGTTTTCTCTCTGATTCATTAAAAAAAACAAGGATTTGTAGGTGATTTTTGTATGTGTCATTCTACTTTTTTGTTTTTACATATTTGAAAACCTAAATCCTTTTATATACACCATTGCATTTAATTTTCATTAGCTTTCGTAAACTAACTATTGGTTAAAATTCTAATTTATATTAACATCCTTAAACATTCATTATAATGCTAAAAACTTTAAACATATATTTTTTTTGTGTGTGTGTGTATATATATACACACACACACATAATACTTAAAACAAACTAATGTTAATCATGATTAGAACTATTTAACCTGTATTTGTGGATGGATATCAAACAAAATGGCATGTAAAGGATCTTAATATTTGAAGGGATTAACCTGTATTAAACGTTAAGATATATAATGACAACTAATGTTATTCTCAGACTGCATGATAGACATTTAGCATTTACATATTTTGAAAACCTAAATCCTTTTATATACACCATTGCATTTAATTTTCATTAGCTTTCGTAAACTAACTATTGGTTAAAATTCTAATTTATATTAACATCCTTAAACATTCATATAATGCTAAAAACTTTAAACATATATTTTTTTTTGTGTGTGTGTGTATATATATACACAACACACATAATACTTAAAACAAACTAATGTTAATCATGATTAGAACTATTTAACCTGTATTTTGTGGATGGATATCAAACAAAATGGCATGTAAAGGATCTTAATATTTGAAGGGATTAACCTGTATTAAACGTTAAGATATATAATGACAACTAATGTTATTCTCAGACTGACTAGACTCTTCTAGATTAGGCACTCATTTTCAACCTAATGAAGGAAGATTGATATTTAATGCTATGAATTTGATGTACTGCATCATAGATTAAGAGCAGAGCAGTAATTAGCCATAACCCGAAGAACGACAAACCCAAAGAAGAAAGTACAAAAAGAATAACCAGAAGTTCGTAGAGAGACAATGCAACTTCAGACATGAAGCTCTCCTCTGCTCTTCCAAAACCAAAGATTGCATTCCTCTAAACAAGGAGCACTAGAAAGCTGGAAATGATTTGCCGCATCATGTAATTTGCACCAAAGCAGATATAAACAGGCAAAGAGCTGCTTAATCTTATTAGCAGCTCTCATCAACAACGACTTCGCTCTTGAGGGAGTCATGTAGGTGGATCTGCTTTACCATAGTACAGGAAATCAAGAATTATTGTGATGTATGAGCTTGGCATATGGCGCGAGAGAGTTTGGAGGCAGACTGATAGCACCACCTCTAATCGACGTCTTTGGACCTCGGATCGAGCTCGCCCTGCTTGCAGGATTAAAATTGAGGAACACGACAATCACAGTCATGTCATCGTGGAAGTGCCTGCGAACCCCTCGATCGATCTTCTCAAGGTCAGAGCACCTAATCTCCCTCTTCTTTGCGGCTGCTTGCAGTGCAGCTTTAACCAGCCTCCTGGCACTCCCCTGCACCAATCAACCAACGATATAAGACTATCGATCCAACAAAGCCATAATGTCTCAACTCATCACTATACCATAATCATATGAAAACCATAAGAAGCACAAAGATCGAACGTTCAGAGCTGGTCTAGTGGCCAATGGTCAAATAGACATGTGAAGAATGCACAACATACGCTGCGGGGATGGTGTTGAACGATGTCGACTGCTTCCTGATTGCTTAGGTGCTCCCAAAGGCCATCGGAGGCAAATATAAGGAACTGGTCTTCTCGCTGCAGCGGTTGTGCAGAAATGGAGGGTTCAGAACTAAGTATTGGCTTCTTGAAAGGTTCTCGAAGGCAAAACTTGGCTTGCAGAGGCTCCCTGTTGAACTCTGCCCTTTTGAGATATGCGTCTCCGATCGTCCTAGAAACCTGCACCGAAACAATCATACATCCTGTGGAAACATGACCAATTTTTGGATGAAAAGAGAACACAATCTTTGCAGTCTGAGCATTTGGCGTTCAGCTATTTCTGTTGTAGCATCAAGAACATAACCTAGTGTATCGATCTATAGCACCAAAAATAGTTGCATAGGCATCAACATACTTCACTGTGCCGCATGAAGTGCCTTGTAAGATTAATTGATCTTATTTGGCCAACATCACCTGTGTTTTTGTATTCAGTAAATGAACATAGAAAAAGAAATCAGATGTATTTCCTCATCCTCAATCTTTTTCTCAAGAAACCCTTGTCTTTTCAAAGAGTTCATGTCCATCAAAAACTCACATAATTTATACTAAACCCTGTGTAGACAATGACGAACAATTGTATGTATCGATCATTACTAAATCAACTGTGGCGGAAAAGTCAAAAGAAGATAAAGAAAACAGGATCTATACCATCCTACACCTAAGCTAGGCTACAGAAGAAACCAGTGTTAGCTGCATTACCAAGCAAAAATGCGATTCAACTCGAGAAACACTAACATGATAAGGATGAAACATTCAAACGAAATAAGTAGGTGATAGCTAAGATCTAGCAATGTTGAGTTTTTTCTATCTCTGTGCTACGTGAGCAAAGTAGTCCATTACCTGAATGAGGCCTTTGACACGCCAAACATCGTGTTTTAAGACTACAATTTGAGGATCATTCGGATGCAGAGAACACAATTCTTGTCTGACTGACTCCAATCCTGCATTGTGTTCTGCCGATAATTGCACGGCAAGAACTTCTCCGGTTGCCTTCACAAGCCTCCCCAAAACAACACGAGAATCCCCAAGGTTGGCAATGTATAGTGTTCCGCTGCAGATTACGCCGAGCAGGCAGCAAGAACCCACAGCTGCAATCTGAGGCTTCGCAGGCCATTGTTTGGTGACCAGAGCTAAAAACCCCTCCTCTGTAGCTTGGATCGCCTTTCGAATAACGTCAACAGAGATCGTCTGCTGTTCCGACGCAAATCCTGACAGCAATTTGCTGCGAAATCAGTCGAAAACTTGGTGGATTGTTGTTGTTTCTTGAATATTAGAATCAGAACATGTTATATGAAGGTGCAATAACCAGTCTGCACATTTAGTATGCAAAGCTCAAATGGTGATGGTGATAATAACGGATTGAATGCGGGCAGGTTTTCACCAGCAGCAACAGATGCAATGAGAAGAAAAAGTAGCGAAGCAGATGAAGAAGGATGAGCTTCCGGCTGCAGAACCTTACTCTTGAGATGGTGGAACAGATGATCGTTGACATACCGGGAGGTCTCCTGACCACCGTGCCCATCATAGATCCCGACAAATGTGCCATATAAGCCGAACTCACCCGAGCTCAGCGGCCCTGACTCGATCTGGCTCTGGTCCTCGAGCAAGTTGTTGGCCTGGACGACGGCCATGGAGAACTCGCCGCACGCGTGCCGCCCTGAGTCCTTGTACCAGAGCAGCCCGTCCCGCCGCCCGACGGCGTCGGAGCCCGAGTTGACATAGTGAGCTAACGACGGCCCCCAGCAGTATCTGAGCAGGTCCATAAGCGCCTCCACCTCACTCGTCTCACCCCATAACACCTTCCGCTACCCGACAACATCGATCCATTGATCTCGACGATTGCTGCCTTGTCTTCAAATTCCCCTGCAATCAGGTAAACGAGGAAAAAAGAACACTCAAAACCCTGATTTGCCCTCGTTAATGTCAGCAATATCGTTCCTTTCCCCTTTCTTTGATCTTGGCAATGGAGTAATACCACCAAACAGAAAGGAATGTAAGCAAAACTTCTCGGCAAAGCATAAAAAAGGAAAGAAAAGAAAGAAACAGTAAAAAGCGCACCTTTGGGAGCCACCAAATCGCATGGGATGCGTGAGAAAGAAGAAGAAGCAAAGAAAAAACTTGTCCAAGAAATCCTCAGGAACAAACAGGAGAGAACGCAAAGGAGCTTCCTTTTTGCCTCAGTTCTAATCGCTCGTCTTCGTCGAGCTCTGCCGGGGGAAAGAAGCAGAAGAAGAAGCTCGGGATAAATAACAAGGAATCGCTCTTCCGCTACTAAAAGTGACTGAATCACTTCGGAAAAGTTTATGGGCTTATGTTGCCATCGTTCCTCGTCGCTCTCTTTACAGAGTCTCTCTCTCTCTCTCTCTCTCTCTCTCTGTCAAAGGACACTATTTGTCGCAGTTCTCACCATTATCTCTCACTAAAAAATCAGATTTATAATGAACACATTTCTAAGATTAGAATTTGTGACAGACAATGTCATCATATCAGAAACACAAACGCATGATGCTTACCTTTCTGATTCCGCAGAAACAGGGAGGAGAGAAGGCAAAAGGAGCCTCCTTTCCTCTCTACGTCTGATTCCTCATCTGCATCAGAGCTCAGGGGATAACTGACAGGAGACACTCGTCGCACTGATTAGGTTGACTGACTCAGAAGAACGAGTTCATGGGATTATATAGCCCACGAGGGAAGCTTGATGGATGCCGCACAGGAAAATAGGAATCTCCCCGGTCGTAATGGAGAGGAGAGACCGACTGAGCGAAATTCTCGCGATTTAATTCGCGCTTCTTTTTCATTTATGATTTGACGTAAAAGCAATTTTTTATTATCAAAATAACAATTCTCACATGTCGATGATCCGACATTATTGTCACGCCATCCATCCGACATCATGTCCATCGACATCATCTCAATGTCATCCTAGACATTCAGCCATCATCATGGCACATTAGATTAATGTGCCATCCACATAGCACTCGGAATGCTCGAGGGTTCGATCTCGATGACAAAATAATTGATGATTTCAAATAATTATCATATATATTAATTTCTTATTTAACCCCAACTGTAATGCTCCTCGTAAAGAAGGCGGCTTTACTTAGAGCACTCTTCAAACTCTCACGAGCAGTTTAAGTACAGCATATTGATATTTTTTTAAATACTTCTTTCTAACTTAAGTTTCAAGAAATTCTGTTAATATTATTAATAGGATCTCTCGCCGAACTCTCCGACCTTTAGACATCCCAAACTTGCTTAGCTGCGAAAATAAAGTGGTTTAGGTTTGGATGGGGACGTGAGTGGTTGGAGAAGGGTTACATGTGGGCTAAATTGTGCTGGAGCCCACCGACTTGCGACCCAATTGTCCCACGAGCTTGGTCACGCCTATCACAAAGTGTTTGGATACTGACCTAACTATGGTCTCGACCATCTATTGACTTAAGTTTCAAGAAATTCTGTTAATATTATTAATAGGATCTCTCGCCGAACTCTCCGACCTTTAGACATCCCAAACTTGCTTAGCTGCGAAAATAAAGTGGTTTAGGTTTGGATGGGGACGTGAGTGGTTGGAGAAGGGTTACATGTGGGCTAAATTGTGCTGGAGCCCACCGACTTGCGACCCAATTGTCCCACGAGCTTGGTCACGCCTATCACAAAGTGTTTGTTATATATATATATGATATTATCACGGAAAAATGTTAACACATTAGCTCCACACGGTGGCTCCACGTAGTTGACACGTTGAAGTCACTTTCAAACCCATTTGATCGCATTACATTGATTGTCTAGAAAGTGAAGCTAGTTGGTTACACTTAATGAATGCTACATGGAAAAGAATCTATTAGTTTGGCAAGTCCCACATAGTCCCACATCAGGAAAAACAAGTTTGGTATCTCCTGTTTAAACTATAAATAAGGGCCTGAGCTTTGAAGTCAGATACACCACAAGAAAAACCTAAGTGTTTTACTTTGGGTTTAAGTTCACACTCAGTTAAATAGTTTGGGCTTATAGATTTGAGTTTTTCTTGTTTAGTATTTTTGGTGTTTTATGGCCTAGGAACATCTTCCTAAGGCATTTGCTCCTCCTTCGTCCGTGGATGTAGGTCAATTGATCGAACCACGTAAATTTGGTGTTCTGGTGTTCTTGTCTCTCCTTTTATTTGTTTTCCGTTTTATTGTCTTGTTGGATTGCCAAATTACCTTTTTAGGTAAATATCCTGGGGCTAGCTCTAACAAACTGGTATCAGAGCCTAGTTTCGGGATCTTTTGGCAACGATGACAATAACAAAGATCGTCGTCGAGAAATTCGACAGAAATGTCAACTTCGGCATGTGGCAACTTAGATGGAAGCCATTCTGGTTCAAGACGAAGTTGATTTGGCACTATAGGGAGCAAAGAACATTCCAGATGGTACGACAAAGGAAGATCTTGCGGTTATGGATAAGAAGGCTCGATCAAGCATTATCCTAAATCTCTCTGATGAGGTTTTACGGGAGGTAGCTACGGAGACTACGGCTAAGAGCATGTGGGACAAACTTAAAGCCTTGTATATGAAGAGGACAGTGGAGAATCGTCTCTACTTGAAGCAGAGTTTGTATATGCTTCGGATGACTGAAGGTACATCTATACTCTCACATCTTGATAAGTTTGATTCCTTAGTTATGAATTTGGAGAATATAGATGCAAAAATTGATGACGAGGATAATGCCCTATTGCTTTTGTGTTCTCTTCCCCAATCCTTCAAGTATTTCCGTGATACTATGATTTATGGAAAAGAAACAATTTCGTATCAGGAAATTAAATCTGCACTAAAATCTAAGGAGCAGATAGACAGGGATATCATTGGGGAAAGTAGAGGAAATCAGGCTGAGGGTCTGGTTGTCAGGGGTAGAATGGATAAAAGAGAATTTGACAGTAGTAGATTTAAATCTAGATCTAAATCCAGACATAGAAATTTGGAGTGCAAATATTATCATAAAATGGGGCACATTAAGTCTGATTGCTTTAAATTAAAAAATAAATTAAAGCAAAAGGGAAAAAGTGTTAAGAAAACTACTGAGTCCGCTGAAGCTAGTGTAGCAGCTGATGAGAATATTGGAAATATTTTCTTTGCTAGTGATGATAGGACAAGGTCTAAAAATGAATGGATTTTAGATTCGGGTTGTTCTTATCACATGTGTCCCAATAGGGATTTGTTTTCCACATATGAATCTTGTAATGGTGGAATTGTTTTGAGGGGCAATAATGCCGCATGTGATGTTGTTGGTAAAGGCACAATTCGAATTAAAATGCATGATGGTATTGTGAGGACGCTCACTAATGTTAGACATGTTCCTGATTTTAAAAAGAATCTCATCTCTTTAGGCACCCTAGAGGCTCTTGGGTGCAAATACACAGCTGAAGGTGGAGTTATGAAAGTTTCTAGAAGTGCCCTTGTTGTTATGAAAGCTTGTAGGTCTGGTAGCTTGTATATTTTGCAGGGAACTACTGTCACAGGCTCGGTTGCAGTCTCGTCATCATCATCATTGTCTGATTCTGACATCACCAAATTATGGCATATGCGTTTGGGTCATATGAGCGAAAAAGGTTTGAGCATATTGAGCAAAAGGGGTCTGCTTTGTGGACAGAGTACTGGGCCATTGGATTTTTGTGAACACTGTATTTTTGGAAAGCAGAAAAGAGTCAGCTTCAATTCTCCGGCAGTTCACAAAACGAAAGGTACTCTTGACTATATTCATTCAGACCTTTGGGGTCCAGCTTGTGTTCAGTCTAAGAGTGGTACCAGGTATATGTTGACTTTCATTGACGATTATTCCAGGAAAGTTTGGGTTTATTTTCTGAAGCATAAAAATGATGTTTTTCTAACCTTTAAACAATGGAAGGCTTTGATTGAGAAGCAAACAGGTAGACAGATTAAGCGGCTTCGAACAGATAATGGCATGGAATTTTGTGAAGGTGACTTCGATGAATTCTGCAAAAATGAAGGAATTGTTCGGCATCGCACTATTAGGATGACGCCTCAGCAAAATGGTGTGGCCGAACGTATGAACAGAACACTCTTGGAGAGAGCAAGGTGTATGATCTCTAATGCAGGATTGACAAAAGACTTTTGGGCAGAGGCGATTAATATGGCCTGAACCGCGCTCCTTCTGCAGCACTTAACTTTAAAACTCCGGAGGAAGTTTGGTCAGGTACTCCTGCTGATTACTCTGATTTAAAAATTTTTGGGTGTCCAACATACATGCATGTAAATGAAGGAAAATTAGAACCTCAAGCTAAAAAGTGTATTTTCCTTGGATATGCTTCTGGGGTGAAAGGATACAGATTATGGTATTATGATTACAAATCCCCAAAATTTATAATCAGTAGAGATGTTATTTTTGATGAATTGTCTATGTTATCTTCCAAAAAGGAATATACTATTTGTACAAATGGTAGTGCACAGAAGCAGGTGGAGCTTGAGATTGGTAGTTCAGATTTTTTTTCAGTCGAACTCTTCTACTCAAAGAATGCGAGTAGATGGTCCCGAGTCTACTAACGAAGATGATCCAGAGGAAGAATAATATTCCATAGCCAAGGATAGACCACGGAGAGATATTCGACCACCACAAAGATATGCAAATTTGGTTGCATATGCTTTGTCTGTTGCAGAAGAAACAAGTGAAGTTGGTGAACCTACTTCCTACTCAGATGCAGTTTCTTGTGAAAATTCCGCTAAGTGGTTGATTGCGATGAATGAAGAAATTGAATCTCTCCATCAGAATAGAACTTGGGATCTTGTAAAGTCGCCTTCGGGTAAGAAAATTATTGGATGCAAATGGGTCTTCAAAAGAAAGGAAGGAATTCCAGGGGTTGAAGATGCAAGGTACAAAGCACGATTGGTTGCAAAGGGCTATAGTCAGGTACATGGTGTTGATTTTAATGACGTATTTTCACCTGTTGTTAAACATAGCTCTATTCATGTTTTGCTTGCTTTAGTTGCCATGTATGATTTGGAATTGGAGCAACTTGATGTTAAGACAGCTTTCTTACATGGTGAACTTGAAGAACAAATTTACATGAAGCAACCTCATGGATTTGAAGTTGATGGTAAGGAAGACCATGTTTGCTTGTTAAAGAAATCCTTGTACGGATTGAAGCAGTCTCCAAGACAGTGGTATAAGAGGTTTGATTCTTTTATGTTGAGTCATGGTTACACAAGGAGCAAGTATGATAGCTGTGTCTACTTTTGAAAGTTAATTGATGGTTCTTTTGTGTATTTGTTACTTTATGTTGATGACATGCTTATTGCAGCTAAGAATTTGTCAGAAATTCACACTTTGAAAATGCAGCTAAGTAGTGAATTTGAAATGAAAGATTTAGGAGCAGTTAAGAAAATTCTTGGCATGGAGATCAAAAGAGAACGAGGAGTTGGAAAATTATTTCTAACCCAGAAAAATTACCTTAAGAAAGTCTTGGAGAGGTTTGGTATGAAAAACGCTAAGCCAGTAAGTACTCCTCTTGCTAACCATTTTCGGTTATCTGCTGCTCAGTCACCACAGTCAGTTGAAGAGGAACAATATATGCTGCAAGTTCCATATTCCAGTGCCATCGGCAATATTATGTATGCAATGGTTTGTACTCGTCCAGATATTTCACAAGCAGTCAGTGTGGTTAGCAGATATATGTCTCGCCCGGGTAAAACACATTGGCAGGCTGTGAAGTGGATTCTCAGATACTTGCAAGGGACTTCAGATGCTTGTTTGGAGTTTGGGAAAAATCGTGACACTTTGGTTGGTTTCGTCGACTCTGATTATGCTGCGGATCTTGATAAACGAAGATCTTTGATAGGCTATGTATTTTGCATTGGTGGTTGTGCAGTTAGTTGGAAAGCTTCTTTACAACCTGTCGTGGCTTTATCTACTACAGAGGCAGAATATATGGCAGTGACAGAGGTGATCGAAGAAATCTTATGGTTAAGAGGTTTGTACGGCGAATTATGTTTGCATCAAGGTGTTACTACAATTTACTATGATAGTCAAAGTGCTATTCATTTGACTAAAGACCAGATGTATCATGAGAGGACGAAACACATCGATGTGAAGTTTCATTTTATTCGAGATACTATTGTTGAGGGAAAGGTCCTTGTTCAGAAAATTCATACGAAGGACAATCCAGCTGATATGCTTACGAAGCCTCTTCCGGTTTACAAGTTCAAGCAGTGCTTGGACTTGGTTGGTGTTCATTGTTGGTGATTGCCCGTTGGGGCTTTTGTGAAGAAGGTGGAGCAAGTTTTGTTAATTGTTAATGTTGGGACATGCCAATGTGGAGATTTGTTAGTTTGGCAAGTCCCACATCAGGAAAAACAAGTTTGGTATCTCCTGTTTAAACTATAAATAAGGGTCTGAGCTTTGAAGTCAAATGCACCACAAGAAAAACCTAAGTGTTTTGCTTTAGGTTTAAGTCCACACTCAGTTAAATAGTTTGGGCTTATAGATTTGGGTTTTTCTTGTTTAGTATTTTCGGTGTTTTAGGCCTAGGAACATCTTCCTAAGGCATTTGTAATTGTCCCTCTTTTATAATAGTGATTTGTTCCTCCTTCGTCCGTGGATATAGGTCAATTGATCGAACCACGTAAATTTGGTGTTCTAGTGTTCTTGTCTCTCCTTTTATTTGTTTTTCGTTTTATTGTCTTGTTGTATTACCAAATTATATTTTTAGGTAAATATACTGGGGCTAGCTCTAACAGAATCGTATAATACGTAGGCTGATGAAACTTCACATCCTCATTACTATACGAACTATACAATGAACGAACATAACAACCCCAACCGCGTACCATAAAAGGGGGTAAACAGGTAGGTACATATCAACACATTGAATATTTAATGTTTGATTGTTTTACTTATAAACGTACTTAAGCTTTGGAGAGACATTGCTGGGAGCACCTCGATACAATTTCTATAGGGTCCAGACGATACTTGGAGATTGATTTAGAAAGAAAAATATGTTGAATATAAATCGATTTTTAGCTCAAACTAAAATCTATCATAATGGACTGAATTATATTCATGTGCAAACCGAATGCACATTTAAGTGGAAGACGCCTCTAATAGATGGATGATGACGTGAAACTTTTTGATCAGATGATAAATATAAATAAAAATATGTTCGATAAGATTTTACTGGTCAAAATATATCCTGGATATAGGGGAAAAAAATGCGAATAATAAATTCAATAAAGTGTCCCGTTTATATAATAAATACTGAGATCCAACATAAAATATTAAACATGAGAACACTTCGAGCCAACGACGAGAAGTTGTTTTGCAATAATTTTTTCGCTTCCTGTCGATCCGGTGATGAACGTAGGACTCCGACACTGATGGGAACTATAGAAGGTGAGACCACGTGTATTTTTCTTTCGGAATAGGAAGTGTTCCTGGAAATGGAAAGGACCAGTCAGGGTGGCACTGTCTGCTCCTCGGTGGATATTTTGGGTTGGAGTCAGTCATCTCGGGTGATGGAGTGAAACCCTCGCTCCTCTTTTTCTCCAAGGATGAGCAATGGCTGCGTGCTGCTAACAATCCACATGGAAAGGCTCTCTCTCTCGGCGGCCATGTGAGAGGCTCCTTGTCCTCGGTCGCCGCCCGTCTCTGTTTTGCTTCCCTAAAGCGGAACCCAATGTTCTCCTTTGATGAGATGCATCCCGAGGCACGCTGTGAGCAGGATGTGATCACCGTCACACCTCTGCTGCTGCTGCTGCTGTTGCTCCTTTCACCTCGCAACTTTTGCTTGGGTGGCAACTCCGTATCGTCCGATTGTGTTACATTTGCTTGCGGATGCTGATAGCATATTTAGTTTGACCGTTGCAATACGGTGTCACATGTGGCCTTGTCCCTCGTCACGGCTTCTCTTCGATCGCATAGGTTTCAGACGGATCAAGTCGCGTCCCGAAAAAAGGAAATCCAGAGAAGAAGAAGAAGAAGAAGAAGAAGAGGCAGAACATTTCAATCGAGTCATACCATAAAGTCTTGTCGCTACTGCAACCGCGTAGAGGAGCACCAGCATCGACATCTTCGCATCGCCAGCAAACAGACATCCCGACCACCGGGAGGCTAAAACCACAATCACCGTGAGCTCAATCTTGTTATACGGTGACATTATAACTGTCCTGTCCGACTTGGATCAATGCATCTGGCTCGTCACTGAATCACAACCCAAATCCATAGACCCACATCCAATAAGTCCTATCGAAGCCCATTTCAATCCACACTGACAGGAAAATCGATAGATATCACAAGGTTATATTCCCAATCCCGGCTGAGCCCACAAGGAAAAAAAAATTAGAGCTGAGATTACGTGATCTTTCGGGCTGATGAGTTCCACCATGCTGGCGTCTGTCTATCTCGGTTTCAAAAGAAGAAATGACCATTCGTATATATGGACAAATGAAGAGGAGAGAAGATAAAGCAGTCGGGGTCGGACCGATTCATCGAAACAATCTCTCTACGTCCATCGTCCCCTTACCAGTTGACACACTTCCGTATATGAACTGCTTGCACCATAGCTTCGGCATCCACACCTTACGATGTCATTCTAACTTCTCTGTCACCGTCCCGATATCCTACCAATACACGAATGTCACAGAATAAAGCATCTCCAGGATTTCTAATGCAAATGCTAAGAAACTTGTAAACAAGAATGATGCACTGATTAACAGGAAAAAGATGCAAATCAAAGGCGTACATTAAACGCGTATGTGCAAATGGGTTGGTGGTTCGGTTGGTCACAATTCGTGAAGCCAATAAGAAAGCTAGCTCTGGCATAATAATACAAGAATGAATATTAAGTTATTTAAAAAATATTATAGAAATAAGAGACAACAGTTAATTGGCAATCAAGGCGTTGATAAAACTGGTTATAATTGAATCAAATGTTTCCTTCCCGTCATATGCAAATGAGGACAGTGATTATAACTTACACCTCAATCTAAAATGTAAACTGTTGAGCAGTATAGTAGCAAGCATTTCGTACTAGTAATGAAGATTATAAATATGTAGCCTTACAAGAAGAAATGCCTTCGGTCAAGGGATAAATATTGTACAAGTTGCATTTTCATAGTCTTGAAAAGTGAAACCGGTAAGACTTCCCAGTGCTCCATTGACATGCAATCTCGTAACAAGTTGCAGCAAATCTTTGGATGAAAATGGCGTAGTTTACTGTACTTTCTTCTCTTTCTTTGCATCTGGTTTTTGGTACACGAGTATTTGACTCAAGATGGTGCCATTCGTCGCAATACCAATGACTGAACCCATAATCACTTGGCATGAATTAAGGGCAAACTGAGGCAGCTCATTCGTCAAAGCAAGTCTACTATGAATATGATGTTTGAATATTTTTCCTGTCATGGACTTGCTTAAATTGGTAGCAAGATGCACGGCACATAAACATACATAATTACGTCTTAGGATGGCAAAACAATTAACCAATCTTGTATGTAGTTTGCACATTCAATGGAAAAGATAAGGACAAGATAAATAGGCAGAAATACTACTAAGATTAATAATCTCTTGACATTCCAGGAAGTTGTAATATGTGAAAGGTAGCATTGCGCAAGAATTTATACCGTGTGAAGCATGTCCTGCTATACCCTTTTCAAATTGTTGGTGTGTGCCAGCCAACACTGTGATCCATGTTGGCACGTTGTTGGCACACAGCACTGTTAGAGAAAAATCATGCTCCGTTGGCAATACTTTCTTAAGAACTATTTATGTAATTCATAGATATATAGGTATATAATTAGTAAAGAAAGCATTCAGATGATAACAAGATTCAGTCATAATACCAACCGGTTATCAAGGATTTAGAATATCAGCATTTGAAAGTGGTTGAAGATACTTGCTTTAAGCGGTTCTTTGAAGCAATGGCCTTGATATTCCTGCCATCTTGCTGCTCAACTTGAGATGCAACTTAAATCTATATTAAGCACAGGAGTAGTAACCTTTGTTACACAACCTTCCAGTGTACATGTTTTCCCATCTCTTTTGTCTCTTTTTCTTCTTTTTCCAGGGCAGTTAGGAGATCGAAGAGATATTGAGCTCCGGTTTGTTATAATTGCAAGGATGTATAAGAAAGAGAAAATAGAAGGTGAAACTTTAGCTTCTTAAAAGTATTGGAAGAGACAGGAGAGGTCAAGTGAGAATCATAACTATTCTTAAAAATATGGGTCAAAAGGCAAAAGGCCTCCATTTTAGGCAAGAGTCATGTAAGCAAAAGAGCAAGAATTTAGTTACTGTTCTTAATCATTCCAATTGGAAACTTTTAAAAATTCAACATAAGTATAATAGTTATTGTGAATTTATGACAGAAACTCGTTAAGAACTTGCATCTGTTTATGGTGCGTATTTGTTATGGTTATTCTTGTGACAGATATGTACAGTGTTTGGTTAGCATTGTGCGGACACTACAAGAGATCTTTTTTAATTAAATAGGAGAGAACCCAAGTATTCATAAAACTGCATCAAAACAATTGCTGTGGAAAGTCATAAACAAAAGAGAACAATTTAGAGTATCATATAAATTGCATGAAGGGAACAGTCATGAAATTTCTATTAAACTGAAGCTGCAGCTCAAATATCAGGAAAAGAAAAAAGAAAATTGGATGTGAGAGTTCTTAGGCAACTAGTGCAGCACTAAAC
Source organism: Musa balbisiana (assembly GCA_004837865.1). Classification (NCBI taxonomy): domain Eukaryota; kingdom Viridiplantae; phylum Streptophyta; class Magnoliopsida; order Zingiberales; family Musaceae; genus Musa; species Musa balbisiana. The sequence continues at coordinate 11,616,492 of CM017195.1, read as the reverse complement.
TATTTTATGAAACTAAGCATATGAAATCAGAGTATTAACGAATTATGTTTGCAAGTTGAAGGATACCACTAAGTGGAGCATTTTCCTGAATGCTAGTAAAGACTCTCACTGCAAAGAAAAGAAATAGAAGGTTCACATAAGTCATCAAAACCGGAAGAATAAAGCAGCAACAGTTGCAGAAAAAAACAATAACCTATTCTCAGCAGTTTAAGCATATTATAATAATCCATGACCTATCTGGTAAAGGTTCTTAACCAAAAAATAACCAATAGAAATTCAGAAGATATTAGATACTGTAAGCAACATATTACCAGTGGATATGCAAGAAAAAGAATGATTGAAACATGGTTAAAAGATGGTATAAGGAAATTTCATTGGTAATTAGAACAGTCAAAATTAGTTTATCCTAGAAAATAAAAGAAAGATGTCATTGTCAGTCACCGCAATATTGTAAAATCAAGAAAGTTGCAGCTCAGGGAGCGCTTTAGGGATGAAAATGAGTGACACAAACTCATTAATCTCTTGTTAAGAACGACTTACCAATAGAGCCACAAAAGTTCATAAAACATGTCAAGAAGCTCAATTCCCCAGTACTCTTGTTCTGCACACATGTGACACAGATCATAAAAAAGATGCATTCATTCTCTGAAGAATAAATGAAACCTAAATTAAACATATTTTGATTAAAGTTTACAATATAAGTTCATAATGAGCTAAAGAATATTGGCAGTAACCTGGGATTTTTTTGTCCTGTTCTCTCATAATTTATGAATGAACTTTAAGAAAGACTAGTATATAAACTTAAACCACAGAGTAATAACAGAGGACAGAAATGACAATGATCTTGCACTGGAGCCTATTTCTTGCTAAGGAAACCAAACAAATTTTGCAATAGAGAAAAAATAAACTTAAAAAACTGTGGTAGCATACAACACAAGAAACATGACTATAATGATGGATACTCTTAAAACAAGAAAATATGGAGTATAAACTAAAGTATATCAGATGAAGCATCGGTGTGCACTTGTGTGAAAAATTTAAAGAAAGAAAAGAAAACAAAAATCGTACAGCCATTATACTCTAAAAACAATAAAATATGGAGTAAGGAAAAAGTAAGCCAGTGGAAGCATTGGTGTACAATTGTGCAACAGTTGAAAGAAAAGAAAGAAATAATAATAATAATACAGGCATGTAAAGAATTTATCGCAGATTTAAGAAAAAAATACTAGCTCAGATTTGTTGAACGTAGTTAATAAAGAACACAGAACATCTGGCCAGATTTGACATGCTTGATGCAGAAAGGAGGAAAGGACCCATCCAACTAATATTCAATACCATGATCAGCAAACTGAATACCCAAAAGGCAAAATCTTCCTGCTCCCAAATAAAATAATATGGATGAATGATTGACAGATACTTGCAAACATGCATGTTGAAAGATGCCATGCACTATGTGCAGCAACCAGTCTCAATAGATTAGCTAAATGCGATAAGGCAGTATTAGTCACTAAAAGCTCTACTATCAAAAAACTTTGAGGGCATGTTTCAAGCCTCAAGACCAATATCATTATTTTAGTGCATAATATCTTATTCTTGGTGGATTTTTGGTGGTATCCATAAAATACATTGAGGGCGGGCCTTGGTATTAGGAAATCATATTCTTTTCAGAGACTAGGCATACAAAATTAGTTAAAAATATGCAAATCATATTCCAACAGAATTAAGAAGAATGACAGTTGCTCCAAGAAATAGAAAAAAAAATGATGAGATAGGAGACACCAATAAAAAATTCAAGTGTTTTTTTACATACCACATATATAAATTGCTTCACTGGTCATGTTGCAATTTTATGACAACGCATCAGAACTGTACCCCTGATATCGAGAACTTTTATCAGCAAAGCACTGGCCCCTAAAAGGGATTTTTGTTGTTATTTATGGGTTTTCGTGTTAGTTCAGATCTCTTAATCATCCGGGAGTTATAGATAAATCCCTTCTTTATTTGTTCTCACTTTTCCCCTTTTTCTTTCTATCTCCTCATCATCCGCCTCCTCCTATATCTATCTGCTGCTATTGGAGTGCTTCTGGAGATACAACATCGTCACATGTGCTGATGAAATACATATCACCTTCTAATGGATCATAACATGTTAGGTCTGTATATACAGTACAATCTACTTAAGTAGTACAACTAAAGCTAGCACAATATAGAAGTCCAATTTCTTGTATGGACATAAGGATATTCCTCAAGTATGACAACTACCAATCCACAAATCATCTGTCCAAGATGTGTACCAGCTCAAAACTAAAGGATGTCCTAATTAATGCAATATCCACTACACAAAAATTATCACAAAGCCTTATAGATGGTCTTGTTCTGAAGATCTATTGCCTAACTTCTTTAGTCAGACCAAGCACTGTATTTATTTTTAATGTTTCGCTATAAGGAAAAGAGAACTAATGTTTATCATAGACAGGAGGATATGTTGATTGAACATCAGAAATTAGAGCTTAAAGTTCAAACCTTACGAAAATGTTTACTTACTTTATAGTTCTCCCATATTTGTGGTACTCTTGCAAAGAAAAAAATTGCATGTTGAGAAGCCTGTAAAAAAATGAAAGTCAGCAGCAGTAAGAGCATATGAAATACAAATGTAATCCGAAATAAATTAAAATATAAAACCCAGAAAATAACATTTAGTGTAACTAAATGGTAGAACTGGTTCATACTTACATATAGGGCTTCAAAAAGTAATGGGTCAATCTGGCCAGCTAAAACAGTTGGTGCTACAGCACAATATCTAATAGACCATTACTTGAGGAAAAACAAATCAGCACATCATGAATGGCAAGGAAGATGTGGAAATTCAAAAGGCCTCTAACAATTCCTTATAAAGTATTAGTCAGCATTCAAATTTAACCCAACATACCAGGCAGCTATTTCACAAAACAATGAATGACATAGTTGTGCAATTATATGCAGGATACAGCAGAGGCTTTATCCAGGCTTTACCTCCCAGTGGCTGGGAATAGTAGTAGATAATTGCAACTAAAATTATGGCTGCAAGGGAAACCATAAAATTCATGAACAACCATAACAAAATGATGCAGATACTAAATTTGAATAAAAAAAGAGAATTGCATGGTTTTTAGCAAAACATCCCTTGGATAATGAAGCATATGTACCTTGAATTAAGAGAAAAAGTAATTCTCCATAAGCTGAAAAGGGAAGCCCCTTGTGAATACAATATGCCAAAGCAATTGTGTAACCAACAGCTTCTAACTCAAAGGCCACAACACTAAGTCCCCTGACGCTGCTATTTTTCAAAATTTTAAGTATCTGTAAATGGAAAGAAGCATTAATGAAAGGGATTAATAACAAACTAACAGAATATGTACAGATGCTCACAGGTCATAACAGTAAAGAAATAAACAAAGCCTCCAATCAAAAAGCTACTTTGCAACAACTGGACGTAAATGGCAATAAGAGATCAAAAGAAGAATACTGAAGTCAGCCAAAATCACATCCGTGATCATATTAATATAAGTTAAATTCTAGAGATAATGTGGAACTTTCTCCTGGTACTTATCCGCAGGCAACTGCATATATTTCACAAGAACAATGATGTTTTGGATCCTTCCGATCTTGCACAGAGAATTATAGATTGACCATGCCAAGAGTCATTCAGAAAATAAAGAATGCAACTACTACCAATTACCAAACAAAAGGTAATAAACAATTAAGAAGAATGCCGTTAACATAACACTTGTAGATTCGAAGATAAGAAGATCAATGAGATAGCTGAGTAAGTCAGGACATCAAAGCTGTTGACGGACTACAAAAAGTGAAAAATATTAAGATATCTCGGCTTAATATGGTGTCGCTTAACATCTTGTTACACTTTCAGACAAAAAAAAACCCATTTTCATATAATGTCCATGAACTAGTATGCTTGAAATGTTTGACCATTACAGGTCACTCTTTGTCCTGGCACAAGGGTGAAAGTAGAGCCCACTTCCTACTGCTCCATGTGTGAAGAACTCATGGCCTTGCCATGACCATTTGACCGACGGGCTCAGATCCGCTGCCATCCCAAAGAGTGACCGCTCCAAATATTCCTTGAAACGTCTCCCCAGCCAACTAGCTCTCTGGTAAGAACCCAAAATCTCAACACTTGTGCATAATTCAATTCTAAAGATCCATGTGAAAATGAATTGTCTCACCCCCAACCAATCTACAAACCCTAAACACCTCACTCGGTCTCGAGTTCTTTTGTCCTTTCTCCGTTCGCTTCCTATCCCGTAAAATAACCAAGAAGAGGGATCTCCCTCCAAATTATACCGCAATTTGGGTTTGGATATCGGAGGGGCATTCTCAAAAGAATTGAGATCGCAGGTAGACCAGATCCTTAATGGCACCAGTAAGAATTCACAATATCGTATCCAAGAAACAAGAAGTGGGAGATCAAATAGATCAAGGACTATATGAAACGAAGATCAGGGTTCGGAAATCGGAGGGACATTCTCAACCAGACCTGGGGCACTTTGACGGTGGTGGAGGCGGCGACGATGCAGTAGCCGAGGATCTTGGCGACGAGGGGAAGCAGGCAATCCTTCTCCGGGAACTCCCACGCTCGCAGAGCCCCGATCACGCACCCAAAGTTGATGCCCAAGATCTCCAACTCCATCGTCTCCCCTTCGTCGTCTCCTCTCTCTCTCTCTCTCTCTCTCTCTCTCTTTCTGACGCCCCGCTTCGCCTTTGGCTGCGAAGATCCTTAGCTTTGGCTACGACAATCCGTGCCAGGTCCACTGATCCGGGCTAGTATCTTTTGTGGGACCAAAAGAGCCGATCGATTTTGCACGAATCATACAGCGCGAAGGGCGCACAACACACGATGAACGGAAGGAGACTGCGATATACGACCCCAAATCTTTCCACGCTGTCCACGTAGGCAAGACCTGAGCCTAATCATACATCTGCCTCACTCCTCGCGCTGGGGGTGGAAAAAGCGGGTTGATTCCGTCTAGTCCCCACTCATCTCACAATTCATTATTCGAAGCTTTTAGGATCTAAAGATCAAAAAAAAGTTACATGAATACAAATAAAATAATTCATTGTTGTTGATATTGTAATTTTTGATCGATATGACAAAATCAATCTAGGATGACTCTTTTTTTGAGTGGTCTAGAAAAGAGAAATAAGTTCTTTTAAGAGATGTAGTCCAGACGAATAATATTTCTTAAAGATAAAGAAATTCATTGTATCATATTTTAATTATACTTATAAAAATTTATGCATGTGTTCGACATTTAAATATTATGTTAATGTGATACACTCCATACGTGCATTATCATATCTAATATCTAATTATCTATCAAATAATAATAATAATCATATTATACGTCTTATAGTGGATCGAGTTTATTGATATTAATAGAACATAATATTTATCTCAAGTATCTATAGTGTTTTTTTACATAAAAAATGATTAAAAGTACTTGAGGTGCCTTCTTCCTATGTAGGGACATGATTTTAGATATTTTTTATTATAACTCATAGGGTCTTTTAGATATTTTTGATTAAGATGGACACATAGGTTTGTATATCTATGGTGCATATGATGTTTTGATGTTTTTGTCTAATTAAAATGCATGCTTATGTTCTAGATGAATGCTTTCTATTTAAAAAATAATGATTTATTATGATATATAAAGAGTTTTGATGTTAATATTCTAAACAAATATATTATATACAATGATATGTTTTATCTAGCTATGATGTATGGAACGTTATAATTGTTTATGTTTTGGATGGACAAGAGAATAAATATTTTTTTATCCTGAATAAGTTCGATATGAATATCTTAATTGTATTTGGTAATTCGGATAATTTCTTTATATCTTAAATGAATGTATTGAACGTACATAGATACCTTAAGTCATATTAAAATTTTTGAATATTTGATATTTTATAGAATATGTTAATTATTTTTTCTAGACAATGCATCACATATATTAGGAAGATGCTTTTCAAATATCAAATAGTAATATAATACAAATTGGAAACATGAAGCCCAGTTATCTTAAATAATGGCGACACGTCAATCAGCTATATCACATCAATATGATATATAAAGAGAATACTCTATCATTAAATTAAAACCAAAATATTATCTAAAAATGAATATTTTATCATTATACTTAAATATAAGTATTAACAACCGACAACAACTACACCAAATCAATGTAATAAAACGGAATTGTTGGGGCACTTATAAATTTTGAATAAACTAAACACTCGAACCTCTTTCTAGACTTTTTTAGTCCGTTGTGAACAGATGCTATCTTCATCATTAGATAGATCTTGTCGGATATATATATATATATATATATATATATATATATATATATATATATATATATATATATATATATATATATATATATATATATATATATATATATATATATATATATACAGTTATATATTAAAACAATGTACAAATAAAATTTTTCCCACCAAGATAAATTCTCGTCACCGCAAGAAGAACTTATTTCCGTCCTTTTATGACGCCACAATACTTAAAAAAAAGGGGAACTATGTCGGATCAATTTGGCCGCATGGAATTTACAATTAAAAATGATCATATCATTTAAAAATTAAGATTATACGGCGCATCAAATGAAACTATTTATTTGGGTCAATGGATATCATGTGCCACAATAGTGGTCACGTGTCTGCGGTCGATCAAATCTCGACAGGTTCTACTCTGGATTGGATCAGACTTTGGCTTCGGGTCAATTTGATTGCGCGATGACCCAATTCGGTTCCTACACATAGTCAGACACCCACCGCCCTTCCAAAAATCTATTAGCTGTGCCCTCCGCTCCGTGAGGCGGTTCTCGATCAATCGGCCGCTGCCCTCGCAGGATTCCTCTGGATGGCAGGTGGCCGGGGTACGGCGGCGGAGGAAGACGAGAACGTCGACCACTACGCCGTCCTCGGACTCCCCTCCGGCGAGGAGGGCGCGAAGTTAACCCTAAAGGAGATCGAGAAGGCCTACCGGAACCAGTCCAGAATCCGCCACCCGGACAAGCGGCCGAATGATCCCAACGCCACCGCGGACTTCCAACAGCTCAAGACCTCGTTCGAGGCCCTCAAGGACGAGGCCTCCCGCTGCGTCTTCGACGCTCGCCTCCGCGCCCGTCGCGAGCGTCTCGTCCGCGATTCCTTTCTCGACGCCAAGCGGAGAAAGCTCGCCACCGACTTGGAGGAGCGCGAGCGGGCAGCGGAGGTGGCCGAAGCAGCGGATCCCGTCAAGCAGGCCGAGCGTCGGGAGAAGGATGTGGCGGCTCGGTTGCAGGAGGAGCTCGCCGAGTTCCAGGCGAGGAAGGCCAAGAAACCTGCCGCTGCCCCCACTTCTACTTCCAAAGTAATATTTGACATTGCTGGTTTTCCTATCGATTGCATGGTTTGACATCAATATGCATTCAATTTAGAATTGCTTCGATTGTGTAGGACAAGTATATAACATTAGGCATTCTTGATTTACATGTTTATTTTTTTAGGTATCCTTGCTTTGAGGATGATTTGAATATGCTTTAGATGCCGATAATTGTCCGTTGGAGGAAATTAGTATTTTTTCAGCTGTGGTCGTGAGTCAGGTCTTAGATATATGATAGTAGTCATCTTCTCAAAGAACTTAGTGCTTAGGTAGAGTTACAGATTAGAGTACATCGTGTAGTGAATCTGACTTTTTGTTCCTCATCATCTACCATTTTCTGAGTTGTAAGATGAAAATTTATGGATTGAAATTGTCAAATTGTCTAAATTATTTATTTCTGTATGTTGAATTGCAGAAAGCTAGTTTTTATGCATAAAATTATCGTGCTTATGACTTCTTTTGCACATGATTCGTTAGTCATCTGAGCAAGTAAAGAAAGAGGAAAATGGGGGAGTTGCATTGGATAAGGAAAGAATGCTGAAGGTCTCTTGGGAGAGGAACTCGGGAGATTATACTGCCGTCAAGCTCCGGGAGCTGTTTGAGAAGTTTGGAGGGGTTGAAGATGTTGTGATTAGGTCAAAGGCATCAAAAAAGAGAGGTTCTGCCATTGTTGTCATGTCTTCTAAAGAGGCTGCGGTGAGTTTTTTTACGTATCCAGACGTGCTTGAAAATTGCATTACAATCTTTCTCTTAATGATATTATTAAGAAAAGTAGTGAAGCAGATAAGATAATTACCAAAAAAAATGACTATGGTGATGTTGATATACAGTATTCTACGTAAGGGATCGGATAGTTTTAAGTTTAATACCCTTCTAGTTATCTTAAAGTGATGTATTCAATTCCTTACAACTGTATAATTATTTTTGCCTTGAGACTTCTATTCCAAATGTTGAAGACAATTAAAATATTTGCATCAATGTGTATTTGTAGGTGCAATCCCACAGTATATAGAGTCCTGATGATGCACTTTACAATAGCTACTATTCTTGTTGGTCTGCAAAATGTTGTAATTAAGTGGGTTGACAAGTGACAATCTTTTCTTTTTCTCAGTACTCCTTTTGATCTACCTAAATATGTGGATTCTGTTTGATGTTGTCTCGTTCCTTTTGATGGGTCATGACGACAGATGGAGGATGAGGGTCTCACATCAAATTTTATGTCACTCATGCATTTTTTTTTCATTTTCATCACTATTAAAGTTCCACGTTCTATGTTTTATCTCCTTGGCTGTTCTATATCCTTAGATTGTCCAAAGTTAACATTTCACTGTAATATGCCAATTTGTTCTTGTATTATGCCATGATGTTATGCTAATTGTTTTTTGTATTATTCTAGGTGGCTGCTACACACAGTATGTGTGGCAGTCTTTCAAATCCTTTACTTGTTCTTCCAGTTCAAGCTGCTGCTTCTGATATATCAAGTTCTTTTCCCACAAAATCTGCTGAACCTGTTAACCCAAAACTCAGCAATATTATTGGTGCTGGTTTTCAAGACTATGAGGCTTCTATCATGAAGAAACTTCAAAAGGTATAACAAATTACATTGTGCAATTGTATCCTCTGTCTTTTGTGTTTGATGTTATACATGTTATTGTAGCTTTATTTCCTTGATACCTAAGGATTTTGCTTTTGTTGGTACCATTTGTTTGGCCAATGTTGATTCACATGATACAAAGTTTCTCAGCAAAAACAGAAAAGTGTAACCCAAACAGAGAAAATCAAATGGGCCATTTGTTATTATAGTGAAACATGTATGGTTGGCTACATTTAGTTATCTTGATAAATAAACCAGATTATTATGTCCTCTTTATGACCATTTGTTTGCAGCTATAAATGTACTTTTGTTAATTTTCAAAGTCTCATTGGTTCAACAGTTTTGGTTTAACTTCCTATCACGAACGGTCGTCGCGCACCCGCAACAACTCCGTTCAACGAACCGTTCGTTGTTGTGTTTACTTGTACAGTTGCTTGGCAGCATGTTTTGGCTTGGTTTTAGGTCCTTTTGCTTGTAAAAAATGTAAGTTCGAACAAGTTGCAGCGCTACAGTGCGACCGCTCACCGAACTGAGTAAAACAACCCCAAAATAGCTCTGTTTTCGCGTGCTACGAACTGTTTTCTGTAGCCCGCTGCCGCACGCGAAACGTCAGCCATCTCAACCCCTTGGAACCACCTGGGTGGCAACCATGGGGGATGAGGCTTTGGTATAGTGTCGGGCGTTGAACACTCTTTCGCAAGTTCGCATGTTACCTTGACGTGAACTTGTTGTCGCGCCCGACACCCGATGAGCAACTGTTTGTGGACTTGCAGCTGTTCGTTCAACCTTCTAAAGTCCTTGTTTTCTGTCTCTCCCTCTTTTTCCTTGTGCACGCAAGGTGCTGGTTGAATTGCTTGTAAAGCTTCCCTTTTCCGCGAGACTTCGGGACTTGTTCGTCGCTCGTTATTCGAATTAATCAACTTTTTCTTTTACAGGTCCTTCGGGACCTGCGAGAGGTTGCAAGTGGGCTGATCTTTGCGGACGAATATCCCAAGTGCGTAGCGCGACTTAGGCAATGCAAGCTAAGTTCGTGTCTTGGTCGCAAGGGTGCATCACGATTTAGGCAATTCCAACTAAGTCCGTGACATTGTGGTATCAGAGCGGGCAAGCACTTCGAGCAAGCAGCGAAGGAACTTCACAACTTCGCCATAGCAAAGCATCATGGCGAATCAAGCAAGTCGGGGCAAGCCGGACCCTTGCCTCAAGCAACCGTAGGTGGGCTGCAAGTGCACATTCGCTCTCATGCTGTTGGAGCCGCTCAGGAGGAGCGCGGCAGCGAACATGATGAGCGAGAAGTTGTTTACTCTTCGCGAGCGGAGGAGGTGCAATCTGGAGCGCCAATCGGCAAAAAGAGTCATAAGGAAAGACTTACAACGGCGGAAACCCGCTTGGATGTTCTCGAAGCGACTTGGAAGAACTCTACCATGGCCAATGAAGGCTTGTTGGGGTAGAGAGCTCGCAAGAAGAAGCGGAGTCCAGGATCGACAAGGTTGAGGCCCTAGTCGACTGATTGTCAGATGACACCAAAGACTCCGTGCAACACCTGCAGGAAGTTGTGGCGGAACTCACTTCAATGGTGACCATGCTCACAAGAGCGCTAAATGCAGGAGGAAGCAACATCTGCGTTGCGTCGCCACAAAACTTGAGGGCACCCGAGCCTCATGGTTGTGGAGGGGCTAGAGATGCCAAAGAGATCGAGAATTTTTTGTTCGACATGGAACAATACTTTCGAGCTACGAGGCTTGATTTTGAAGAAACCAAAGTCTTCATAGCAATCATGTATTTGAATGGAGATTCAAAACTTTGGTGGCGAACCCATTGGGAGGAGATCCAACAAGGTTGGTGTCGAGTTGACATATGGGAGGACTTGAAGTGGGAGTTGAGAACTCAGTTTCTTCCGGAGAACACAGAATTCGTCGCAAGAAGGAGGTTGAGACAACTCCGCCAAAATACTTCCATTCGTGACTACGTGAAGCAATTTTTTGCACTAATGATGGACATATAGGACATGTCCGAGGAGATCCAACAAGGTCGGTGTCGAGTTGACATATGGGAGGACTTGAAGTGGGAGTTGAGAACTCAGTTTCTTCCGGAGAACACAGAATTCGTCGCAAGAAGGAGGTTGAGACAACTCCGCCAAAATACTTCCATTCGTGACTATGTGAAGCAATTTTTTGCACTAATGATGGACATATAGGACATGTCCGAGAAGGACAAGCTGTTCAGCTTCCTTGATAGTTTGAAGCCATGGATTCAACAAGAACTACATCGAAGTAGTGTCGCCAATGTGGTCGGGGAAATTGCTATCGCAGAAAGGCTCACTGACTTTGTTTCCTCTGAAGACCTGGGAAGAAGGAAATAATCTTCAAGCAATCGCTCTCTAAAATATTCTCGAGGGAAGGAGCTCGGGGGTGAACAACAGAAGAAGAGTTCCCACAAAGGGCCAAACCCGAAAGGCAAGGTCTCGAAACCTGGAGGATGCTTCTTGTGCAGAGGGCCGCACATGGTGAGAGAGTGCCCACAAAAACAGGCACTCAATGCTTTAACAGCTTTCATCCATCCCCCCAGATCGGACAAGGGCAAGGCTGTCGCTCTTAGTTCGAGTATTTCTGAATCCAACAGCGATGGTGAGGAGTTGCAAGGACCTCGGATAGGAGCAATGTGTTTGTTGAACGCCATGCGGGGTCAAGTGGGGGAGAACACGAAGACAAGGCTACAAAAAGCAGGAAGTGGTGAGCTAATGTACGTAGACATCAAGCTCAATGGCCAAACGACTCGTGCAATGGTGGACACTAGCGCTATCCACAACTTTATTGCCGATCTAGAAGCAAAGCGACTTGGGCTTATCTTGGAGAAGAGCCCCAATCAACTGAAGGCAGTGAACTCGGAGGCCAAGCGAATCTCTGGGTTGGCAAAGGGAGTCCCCATCAAGATCGGAACATGGAGCGGGAGCACAAATATGATGGTGGTGCCACTGGATGACTTCCAAATGATTCTTGGAATGGAATTCATGCACGCGGCGAAGTTGGTGCCAATGCCGTTCCTAAATTCCCTATGTATGATGGGAGGTGACAACCCCTGTGTGGTTCCCGTCTCTCGGAGAGGAACCAGGGAACCCCAACATATTTCGGCATTACAACTGAAGAAAGGGGTACGAAAAGGCGAACTAACATTCGTGGTTGCCATGAAGCTAGAGCCACTCGACGAGAAGGCCATTCATGAACCTGCTGTGGTGGTGAACGTCCTGAAAGAGTTCACTGACGTTATGCCACTCGAGTTGCCGAAGACTCTTTCGCCACGTAGAGGCGTGGATCATAATATCGAGCTGAAGCCAGGAGTGAAGCCTCTAGCGAGACCACCCTACCGCATGCCCCCGCCAGAGTTGGCAGAACTCAGAAAACAATTAGGTGAATTGCTAAGTGGTGGTCTTATCCGTAGTTCTAAAGCACCATTCGGAGCTCCAGTTCTTTTCTAGAAGAAATAAGATGGGAGTCTCCGACTATACGTCGATTACCGAGCCTTTAACAAAGTGACGGTGAAGAACAAGTATCCCATCCCGCTTATTGCGGACTTGTTCGACCAATTGGGCAAAGCCAAGTATTTCTCAAAACTCAACCTTTGGTCGGGGTATTGGCAGGTGCGCATTACTGAAGGCGACGAAGTGAAGATTACCTGTGTAACCAGGTATGGAGCGTTTGAGTTCTTGGTGATGCCTTTCGGCTTAACCAACGCTCCGGTCACGTTTTGCACTCTCATGAACCAGCTATTTAAAGAGTATTTGGACAAGTTCGTGGTCGTTTACTTGGACGATATCGTCATCTACAGTTAAACGCTCGAGGAGCATGTCAAGAATCTTCGGACAATTTTCAAGGTTCTCAGGGAGAACACTTTGTTCGTGAAAAGGGAGAAATGCTACTTTGCTCAAACGAAGATCTTATTCTTGGGGTATCGAATCGGTGATGGCTTCATTCGGATGGATAAATCGAATGTGCAAGCGGTTGCGGAATGACAAACTCCAAAGAAAGTGCCAGAGTTGAGATCCTTCCTTGGTTTCGTCAACTACTATCGACGCTTCATCATGGGATATTCGAAGCGTGTAGCTCCACTGATGGAGTTGCTGAAGGAGCAGTCTTGGAGGTGGTCTGATAAATTTGAAATTGCATTCCAAGATCTGAAGGCTGCTGTTTTCGAAGAACCGATGCTCAAATTACCGGACTATGGGGAGCCCTTTGAAGTCTATACAGATGCTTCAGACTTCGCTATTGGTGGAGTACTCATGTAGGAGGGTCATCAGGTGGCCTACGAGAGCCGTAAGCTCAATGAGACCGAGCGGCGGTATCTAGTGCATGAGAAGGAGATAACAGCGGTGATCTATTGTCTACGAGTTTGGCGACACTATCTTCTCGGATCACGATTTGTGCTGAGGATAGACAACATCGCTCTGAGCTATTTCCAAACTAAGAATAAACTCTCCCCAAAGTAAGCACGGTGGGAGGACTTCTTGGCTGAATTTGATATGGCAATGGAGTATAAGCCTGGAAAGGCAAATATCGTGGCCGATGCATTGAGTCGGAAAGTGGAGCATGTGAATGTCGTACAATTGGAGGACAGAGGCCAAGCAAGTCGGTTGCACTCCAACTTCCTTTCCAGGATCAAGGATGGACTGTATAGTGATCCCCAGGCAGTTATCTTGATGCAGCTCATCAAAGAAGGCAAGACACGACGATTTTGGATCCAGGAGGGACTTGTTTACACAAAATGGAATAAGGTTTATGTCCCTCGAGTGGACAATTTGAGGCGTGAACTCTTGAGAGAGTGTCACGATTCCCTTTGGGCTGGGCATCCGGGCATTCATAGAATCTTGTCTCTCGTGGAGAGGGCCTTCTACTGGCCGAAGATGTGGATTGATGTGGAGGAATATGTTTGAATGTGCCTTACTTGCCAACAAGACAAGGTGGAGCAACGGAAGCCGGTGGGACTTTTGGAACCATTGCTTGTACCAGAAAGGCCGTGGGAGAGCATTTCCTTGGATTTCATATCAAGCTTGTTCGTAGTAGGGAGACTGGGATCGATACTTGTGGTGGTCGATCGATTTTCAAAGTATGCAATTTTCATTGCTGCTCCCCTACACTGTTCAGCAGAGGAGGTGGCCAAGTTGATGATGAAGGATGTGATGAAGTATTGGGGAGTCCCGCACAATATCATCAGTGATCGAGACGCTCGGTTTCTGGGACGATTCTGGACCGAGCTAGTCAAATTGTTGGGGTCGAAGTTATACTTCTCCACAAGCCTCCACCCTCAGACGGATGGGATAAACTTGCTCCTAGAGCAATATTTTTGGCACTACGTGAGTGCCAACCAACGAGATTGGGTGAAGCTGTTGGACGTCCAATTCTCCTATAACTTGCAGCGGAGCTTTGTGTCCAACAAGAGCCCTTTCGAGATCATTACAGGACAACAACCGTCAACTCCTCACACCATGGCGATCGGGTATACTGGGAGTAGTCCGTCAGTCTACCACTTCTCAAAGGGGTGGCATCGAAATGCAGATATTGTATGGGCTTACTTGGAGAAGGCGACAAAAAGGATGAAGAAGTAGGTAGACTTGGGAAGGTGACCACAAGAGTTCAAGATCAGCGATTTGGTATTGGTAAAGCTCCAACCAGCATCATTCCAATTCTTTAGGAACAAAGTATATAAAGGATTGGTGTGCAAGTACGAAGAGCCCTTCCCAATTATCAGTAGGGTGGGCAACGTCTCCTACAAGTTGCAACTGTCGGTGTGGTTCAAAATTCACAATGTTCTCCATGCTAGCAACCTAAAAGCTTACCACTCGGATCCGCAAGATGCTTCCCGAAGTGTTTCAACTCGGCTACCCCCCACCAGAGTCTCCTATGAGAAGCAAGTTGAAACCATTTTAGCGGATCGCAAGATAAAGCTACCATCTGGAGCTGAGCAGACTGAGTACTTGGTGAAGTGGCGAAAGCTTCCCCGAACTGAAGCCAGTTGGGAGCCCGAAGACGCCATACGACATGAAGAAGAAATCGTCAACAACTATTAACAAGCGTAGATGGTTGACAGTTTAAGTGGGGGAGAATGTCATGAACGGTCGTCGCGCACCCGCAACAACTCCGTTCAACGAATCGTCTGTTGCTGTGTTTACTTGTATAGCTGTTTGGCAGTATGTTTTGGCTTGGTTTTAGGCCCTTTTGCTTGTAAAAATGTAAGTTCGAACAAGTTGCAGCGCTACTGCTCACCGAACCGAGCAAAATAGCCCCAAAACAGCTCCGTTTTCGCGTGCCACGGGCTATTTTCTGCAGCTCACTGCCGCACGCGAAACGCCAGCCATCTCAGCCCCTTGGAACCATTCGGGTGGCACCATGGGGGATGAGGCTTTGGTATAGTGTCGGGCGTTGAACACTCTTTCGCAAGTTCGTACGTTACCTTGACGGGAACTTGTTGTCGCGCCCGGCACTCGGTGAGCAGCTGTTTGTGGATTTGCAACCGTTCGTTCAACCTTCTAAAGTCCTTGTTTTCCTCCTCTCCCTCTTTTCTCTTGTACACGCAAGGTGCTCGCTGAATTGCTTGTAAAGCTTCCCCTTTCTGCGAGACTTCGGGACTTGTTCGTCGCTCGTTCTTCGAATTAATCAACTTTCTCTTTTACAGGTCCTTTAGGACCTACGAGAGGTTGCAAGTGGGCTGATCTTTACGGATGCATATCCCAAGTGCATAGCGCGACTTAGGCAACGCAAGCTAAGTTCGCGTCTTGGCCGCAAGGGTGCATCACGACTTAGGCAATTCCAGCTAAGTCCGTGACATTCCGGTGGTTTTGCCTTATGTGAGTGTTCATTCAAAAAGATGTTCTAAATCTTTTCTGGAGGTTTCATCCCAAAACTATTGATTTGGATCAGTACCAAAACTTGGAAAGATATCATTATTATTTTCTTTTTATTGCAACCACAATATTTGTTATCTATCATCATTATTGTAATTTCTTTTGTCTACCATCTATATAGAGAGAAAAGAGCTGGTTAGATAATAGTTCTTAGTTTGTTAAGGAAAAAGGAATGCTATCTCAATGAAGATTTTATAAGATTTGAAATTAATTTAAAATCTTATTCTTTATTTTATTTTGTATTATCTTACACTTTGTGTGCATGGTAATTAGAGAATTAGTCATGGTGAGACCTATTGTTGTCTTTAAAACCACAAGTTGATAAATTTTGAATCTGTCGTATATTATATATGATAATTTTTTACTATAATAATATCTTTATTCCATATGACTATTATATCTTTTCTAACAAACATATAATAGTTATATTTAGTTTTATCATAAAATATATATTTTTTAATTTTTATTTTACGTTTTTTAGTGGTTTGCTATTTGTATTTTTTATATTTTTTAATTTTAGTTATTGTAAGACATGCTTTATCTTATTAGATTATTGTAATGAAATCGGTCTTTGAAATAATTGTTTGTCTTATTTAATTATTGTGTCTTTTTTCTAAATTTCCTGGGCCATGATGACTATTGCACTTCAGCTTTTAATTAGCATGTCACATAAAGATTTGAGGCCATATTGGCTGCTTTTACAAATGGTTGAGGCATTGGACATGGCTTGACGAAACTGTTAAGTGAGGGAAAGGCTGCATTTACAATTTGCTGGAGATGGGTCTTGTGGCAAACATCTGCTACCTAGCAAACAAAACAAAAAGATCTAAAAATCCAAAATGTTGTGATTAAATTGTAAGGTATATGCCTCATGGACTTGTTCCAAGTCAGGTGCTAGATCATGTTTATCACCCAATAGGTTCAATCTACAACATCTCCTAAACCAACCACAATTTAGTTTGGTTTAATTTCTACCATCTCCATCGTCTGTGGTGTGGATCGAGCCATTAATTTTAGCTCCATTTTAAAATTGCCTGTGAGAATGATGTATTTAGTTAAGCAAGTTTCCATCTCAGGTCCAAATGTTCAGAATGTGATGAGACTTGTTATTTAGTAGCAAGTGGTAAATGACTTTTCATTCAATTGTTAGAGAACAGAAAATGATATGAAGTAGCATATTTAGAGTAGTTTGAAATCCTGTCACATCAATTACTTGTAGTATGGGTTTGTCTTTGAATATCCATTTAATGCAACATTCTCTTCTTTGTTTTACTAACAAACTGATTGTGGTGTACAGGCAAATGATCTGAAGAACACTCAATAGCATGGAAGAATCTTGGTTTTGGAGGATATCAAATTATTTGTAGATGGATTAGTTTCAAGCCTTTCTGCCTTTGTGCATTGACTTTAGACTCAATTTTTTCTTTTTTTCAGTTAAAATTCTCATGTAATATGTAGGATAAATTGTACCCTTGGAAATGTTGGTAATTACTGATACTCATTAAAAGGGGGGAAAGACATTCTCCCTTGCATTTGCGGAGCCTTATGGTAGCTCACTGAAGGCACTGATTTTTTTCTTCATTGTCACTTCACCCCGTTTGTGGTGGTTTAACCAGGGTTTGACTTAAACTGGACCAATTCAGCAGGATACAATGCGACCAAATCATCATCATCAGACCTCTAAATACTTGTCAAAAGTTTTCCTGACTAATATGCTCCTTGAACAAGTGAAACTTATGTGTTATTGTTATCAAAATTATGATAGCTTGCTAGTTCTTATGTTTTCTGTCCTCCCTTTACAGATCTGATACATGAAGAGAGCAAAGATTCTTGGTCTACAATGCATTGTTGCAAAGCCATTGAAGTGCCCCTCATTGAAGGCTGTGGTTTGTCTCTTATAATAATATTAGACTTCTTTTGATAATTGCTGTCTGTAGAATTGACATGTTATATGTAGATTGTCTGTAGAACTATAAGACATTCAATATCAGTTGAAGATTAGACTCCATGTTGAAATTTTATCCATATTGCTTCCTACATGTATTTCATTATCAACTAATTCTTAATGTCAGGCTGGCGAAGGAGTTGACTTTTAGAGGCGTAGATGGCTGTATTAGTATCTGATTCATTCTCCTTATTTCAAGTCTACAGGTTTGCAGGTTATCAAACAGCAACGGTGATCAACCTCAGGTTCATCTCTCCTAACAATTTTTTCTACATTTCAGATCGAGTGTTACATAGTGCCAATTTTCTTTTATTTCTAGATTGCACACCATGATTGCCATCGACAATGGTGGGTGACACCCAGCTAGTGTGTGGAATCAAGGTGGGTGGACACTACACCACAGGAATACGCATGAAAAGGAGAGATTCCGCACCCAGTTTGGTCCAGGTGGCAATGGCAGACCGTTGGCCGAGTCATTGGATGGACCCCATGACGACAACGAACTTCGATCAGCATCAGAAAGCAATGTCAGATTAAGAAGACATTAAATAGAATAGCAGAAGCTATGTAAAGGATCACAACGATAGATTCTTGGATATAATATGTGTTGCAATTAACGGAGCATAGAGGAAGCCGACAAGAAGGCGGCGAGGAAGAGTCCCGCAACATCATGGAGCTGGAGATGACTGGTGCAAAGAAGAAGCCGACGGTCTCTGTGAAGAAGACATCAGCGCCACCACCTCGACCGCTGTCATCGCCTATGAAACCGATCAAGGTGAGGAGCTTCACGAGGGAGGAGATCGATCGGTACTGGAGGACGAGAAGAATGGTCGAAGAGGACCACCTCCTGTTCGCTGAGAAGGCGGTGGCCCGGATCAGGGCCAAGGCTCTCAAGGTAAGTCCTTCATGCTTCTTTAGAAGCCATGCTTAAGTCTGTGCTTTCCTTACGTTGTTGAGGACTGACTGCATGAGGAACCTTGATACTTACATGAAAAGTTTGTGCTTTGAGGATTGTGCTGAGCAGAAGGACGACCACCAACAATTCGAGGAACTGCCAAAGGAGATGTTGGAGGAGGACGTGAAGAAGAAGACCAGCAGCGAAAACGAGGAGCTACGGATAGGAATCAAGGACTGGTAGGGGCTTGAAACTACTACTTTCCGTAGCAAAATAAGACAAAACACTACCAAATAATAAAAATAATAATTTAGGGACGATGACGTGTGCTTTCTGTTAACTAAAGAACTGATATGGAAGAGACGACGCATCCACCATGGAAAGGTTGGGAATGTGCCTCGTTTAAGTTGAATACTTGATGATACAGAGGGTGGTCATGGTCCACCGTCCACCGGCCACTATTTGCTCATTTTATAGTGTTGTAGTATCCAATGGAATATTTAGTGCTTGGATTCCAACTCGCCTGGCATTATCCTTTGAAGAGTTGCCTTCTTCCACTTTACAGAGCTAAAGAGGAACCTTGGAATCGGAAGGTCTTTGGATAATTTTCTTTATCTTACACCAAGAAACCTTTCTTTTATATGGTTTATGGACCTTCTTGTTCTGATTCGGTTGACTGCAGGTGGACCAAGAGCAAGTATGCCTATCTGAACCAGCCGGCCATCAGATCCATGGGGGATAATGCAGCGGCCGAACGAGCCAACGCCACCACGTATCTCCTACAGAAGGCCTGCTGTTACTCCCCTCCTGACATGTAGCACGTCTCTGTCACACCATTTGGAGTTCATCAGAGCTCGAGGTCAGAACGCCGGTGGCAAACAAATGTGGTGGGATTTTATGTACATAAATAAATATTTGGGAACTGATGAGGCGGTGTGCAGCCTCACGTATCTCCCACGTAAGGCCTGCTGTTACTCCCCTCCTGCCATGTAGCACTTCTCTGTCACACCATTTGAGTTCATCAGATGCTCGAGGTCAGAACGCCGGTCGCAAACAAATGTTGTGGGATTTTATGTACATTAAATAAATATTTGGGAACTGATGTGGCGGTGTGCAGCCTCACCATTTGGGGTTGTGCTTAATTACTTTACACCTATACGAGCTTATAAATCTCAACTCAATCCAATTTGATATAGAATCCACGGATCACAAACTCTCATAATTTTCTTACGTCGTCGTTAATGGTCAAACGAAGTCGAGAATTAATTTTTAATGTAAGTACACGTAAGGTTTGATCGAAAGTCTCGATAACGAGTTACTTTACAGAGTAATACGGTAATGTTTCTTCAGTATCATCTACAAAACAGTTTCTTTATAAGGACATTTAGTCATGTCTAATATGCCACGGTCTCAATTTAAAGATTGATCTTTCTGTTATAAAAAACTAAGGTATATTCTTAGCAACTCCCTCAGGTTGAATACGTCCTTTAATTTCAGTATTTCAAACATATCGAATCCTCAATTTCTGTATTTCAAGCGTATCGAATCTTTGTTAATTTAAAGATCACAAGGATGTTACTAACTACATATACTGATATAGTTTTGACTATTATTAATTTAATATAAGTTTTGATGGAGTGTACATTGTTAGCTAATCGTCATTTGATACATAGCTATCACGTGATATCTAGAGTGATGAGGAAAGATGAAGGATATCATTTGTCGAAAAATCTGCTGGTTGACATCTCATGCGCAACAGAAAACAAAAACAAAACAAAATTTCCCAAAGTTAAGTACTAGGTCATCGTGCAACGATTGGTGTGTGAGAAAACCGTAAAACTGAAAAATCACACGTATCGTGTTAGAACTATTACATGAGGAGATTGTATATCCCTGAAATTTTCAAATCCGATGAAGGGGATGAAGGAGCACTCGTGTACTCCTTTCTGGTAGTGATCCACACAACGGACATGATGACGATGCTCCTCGAGATCTCCCTCTCCACATGCACCACGAGGCTACCAGAGCCAAGGAGGAGAAGAGGCTAAGGAGAATATGAGGGACAACCACTAATAGCTCTAGTCTATGAACCATGTGCTAGTCATAAGTACCCTGCAAGCCAATCACGTGAGTGATGACACATATGACTTGATATGTAGTCTTTTTGCTTATTATATTTTGACATTTTATCACTTTATATTATCTGTTGCTTGGATATATTGTGATGTCCATAGATCTATGCAATGAGAATCGGATCATAACTTTCCTTGGGGAATTAACGCTACCTTTAAACATAGATCCTAAATAATCCCAATCATAGGTTACTCGAGAGGGATATTGAGATAATCGGATAGACTGGTGTGCTGTATATCCATCCATATGATGGATGTAGCTATTGAATCTCGGATTTTGATGATGAAGTCAATTGTAATTTATTTGATCTAATATATATGTTGAGAAAAGTGTACAGGATTAACTACGATAGCAATAAGACATAAAGCAAGAGTTGTGTCGGAGTCAAGATCGAGATCACGTTGGGAGTTTGAGAGTTCGCTAGAAGTCCGGACATTCGTTGGAAGTTCTGCCGGAACCAATCAAGAAGTCCAGAAGCTTGCCAAAGAAACTCGTCAAAGCTCGCTAAGAAGATTGTCGTAAAGTCTGGGAGCTTGCCGGGAGTTCGCTGGAGTATTGCTGAGAGTTCATCGGATATTCGCTAGAAGCTCGCCGGAAGAGCAATTGACGCATCGAAACATGAAGTGCTGTAATTATGTCTTAATTATCGTAGTTAGAGCATAAATTAAGTTAGGATTGGGAGTTAATCCTACTAACTTAATTAGGGGCCAATTGGGCCCGAAGTTGGGTTTGATTCAAGGCCCAACCAGGATGCTGAAAGCCTGGTCGGCGGTGGCACCGCTTGGGAAACAACACCCCAGGAATTCTGGGCGGTGGTACCGTCGGCAGTTATTGTTGCCACCGGTGGTACTGCCCTTGTCAGGCGGTGGTACCGCTTAGTGTCAGGTGTCGGCCGGTGGTACCGCCCAATAATGGCGGTGGTACCGTCAGTACCTTGGAAATCCAGGATGAGACACTTTTTGGCTCCATTTTTAAAGCCATTAAAAATCTCACTCTTTTCTGCATGAAAGGGCATGAAAAGTATTGAGATAATATTGAGTTATTGGGGTGTAAAAGTATTGTAAACAAGTGCTAGAGTCCTCCTCTTCCCTTTCTAAGTTTTGAGATCATTCAAGAGAGGTGTGAGACTTATAAGGGTTCTCTCTTAAATCCGTGAAAAGGAGAAAGCGCTGTAAAAGAGGTGGTCGGTTTTCACCTATTGAAGGAAGGCCTTTAGTAGATGTTGGAGACCTCATCGGAGGAGGAATATGAAAGTGGATGTAGGTCACGTTTACCGAACTACTCTAAATCCTAGTTTGCTTTTCATTTAAGCAATTTACATTACTGTAAATCTCCTTAATCCTCTCTTGCACTTTTACGAAAGTTTTCAAGTTCTTAATCTCTCTGAAATGGATTGAATCGAAATCATTTTCGTCGGAATCAGTTTTAATCGAAACAAATATTTTTCTGAAATTACGAAAGTTTTCCACTGCACTAATTCATCCCCCCTCTTAGTGCCGCTCTTGATCCTAACAATTGGTATCAAAGCAAGATTCACTCTCATTTGGTTTTAAAACCCAAGAGAGATGGCATTTGCCGGCAACCTAGAGGGCCATTCAATTACACGTCCGCCCATGTTCAATGGGACAGATTACACATATTGGAAGACTAGAATGAGGATCTTCCTAATTTCAATAGATTTTGAATTATGAAATATTATAGAAAATGACTTTCAAAAGTCTTCTCTTCCAATGAACGATTGGAATGAGTTGGAGAAGAAGACTTTTGTTTTAAACGCAATGGCTATGAATGCCTTGTTTTGTGCATTAGATAAAAATGAGTTTAATCAAGTATCGATTTGTGAAATAACTTTTGACATTTGGCACACACTCGAAGTGACTCATGAAGGCGCTAGTAGAGTGAATGAGTCAAAAATTAATCTTTTAGTGCATTCTTATGAGTTGTTTCGAATGAACTGAGTGAGACCATTGGAGACATGTACTGTTAGGATTAAGAGCACTAGGAGGGGGGGGGGGCGGGTGAATTAGTGCAGCAGAAAACTTTCGTCGGTTAAAAAGACTTTCGTACGAAAATCGTTTCGGAAAGATCTTTAAAGTTAAGAGTAAGCGAAAGTATAGTTGATGTAAATCAATGAAGGCAATTTGCAGTTAAGATAAAGAGCATAATGTAAATGCAAACCGAGATTTAGAGTGGTTCGGTCAATCTTGACTTACATCCACTTTTGGTTTCCTCCTCCGATGAGGTCATCGACGTCCACTAGAGACCTTCTTTCAATAGGTAAAGGCCAACTACCATTTTACAACTTTTCTCCTTTTGACGGGCTTAGGAGGCAACCCTTATAAGCACTCATACTCTTACAGAATTCTAAACTTAGAGTGGAGGGAATTTATAAAGAGATTGCAGCAGCGTTTTTTCACTTTTTAATCCTCTGTGCTTGTGTGTTTTACCCAGGGATGAGAGGGGTATTTATAGGCTTCAAGTGGATTCAAACTTGGAGCCTAAAAACATCTCATCCCGGGTTTCCCGGGTGTAGGCGGTACCACGGCCCAACAGTTCTGACACTGGGCGGTACCACCGCCTGCAGCCTCTTGGAGGCTGTGTCTGGGTAGTACCACCACTTGGCACAGTCTCAAAGACTGTGCCATGACGGTGAGACTTCTTTGGGCACTATTTAGGCTTCTTATTGGGCCCAACACACTTCTTACATGGGCTTACCTGGCCCCTAATTGGGTTGGCCCAAATCCAAGCCTAATTACGTACTAACTATGAAATCCTAAGATATTTGCTAAGCTAAACAAGTCCCTATGTCTATTCTTCCGGCAAGCTTCCGACGAACATCTGACGAACCCTCGACGATGCTCCGGTGGACTCCCGGCAATCTCCTGGACTTCACGACGATCTTCTTGGTGAGTTCCGACGAGCTTCTCTGGCAAGCTCTGAGACTTCTCGGCTGGTTCCTCTAGAACTTCCGACGAACGTTCGGACTTTCGACGAACTCTCAAACTCCCAACATGATCGCGTCCTTGACTCCGGGACTTCATTTTGCTTCATGCCTTGCTATCGTAGTTAATCCTCCATATGTAAAATAAACTTCGATCTAGACAATTAATACTAAGTATTAATTAAGTTGTCCGGCATGTCATTGGTCTCTTGACGCTTCATCCAATTTTTCGGTACATCGTCCTCTCTTGCAGCCTATTGCCCAATCGGCCAGTTGACTCCGCAACTCCGATATTCTTGGCGCAATGTCTGCTCTTCTTGGCCCAATGCTCGAATCTACGGCCCAAAGCCTTCTATCGGTGACGGTGAAGAACAAGTATCCCATCCCGCTCATTGCAAACTTGTTTGACCAATTGGGCATAGTCAAGTATTTCTCAAAACTCGACCTTCGGTTAGGGTACTGGTAGGTGTGCATTGCTGAAGGCGATGAAGAGAAGACTATTTACGTGACTAGGTATGGAGCGTTTGAGTTCTTGGTGATGCCTTTCGGCTTAACCAACGCTCCGGTCATGTTCTGCACTCTTATGAACCAACTATTCAAAGAGTATTTGATTAAGTTCGTGGTCGTCTACTAGGACGATATCATCGTCTATAACTAAACGCTAGAGGAGCATGTCAAGCACATTCAGACAATTTTCAAGGTTCTCAGGGAGAACACTTTGTTCGTAAAAAGGGAGAAGTGTTACTTTCCTCAAACGGAGATCTTATTCTTGGGGCATCGAATCGGTGATGGCTCTATTCGGATGGAAAAATCGAAGTTGCAAGTAGTTATGGAATGACGAACTCCAAAGAAGGTGCTAGAGTTGAGATCCTTCATTGGTTTTGTCAACTACTATCGATGCTTCATAGTGGGGTATTCGAAGCATGCAGCTCCACTGACGGAGTTGCTGAAGAAGGAGCAACCTTGGAGGTGGTCTGATAAATATGAAGTTGCATTCTAAGATCTAAAGGCTGCTATGTTGGAAGAACCAGTGATCAAATTGTTGGACTATAGGGAGCCCTTTGAAGTCCATACATATATTTCAAACTTTGCTATTAAGGAAGTACTTATGTAGGAGGGTCATCTGATGGCCTACGAGAGCCGCAAGCTCAACGAGACTAAGCGGAGGTATCTAGTGCACGAGAAGGAGATGACAGCGGTGGTCCACTGTTTACGAGTTTGGTGACACTACTTTCTTGGATCACGATTTGTGCTCAGGACAAACAACATTGCTTTGAGCTATTTCTAAACTCGGAAGAAACTCTCCCTAAAGCAAGCACAATGGTAGGACTTCCTAGTTGAGTTTGATATGACAATGGAGTACAAGCGCAAAAAGGCAAATGTCGTGGCCGATGCATTGAGTAGGAAAGTGGAGCGTGTGAATATCGTTCAATTGGAGGGCAAAGGCCAAGCAAGTCAGTTACACTCCAACTTCCTTTCTAGGATCAGGGATGGACTGTATAGTGATCCCCACGCAGTAACCCTGATGCAGCTCATTAAAGAAGGCAAGACACAATGATTTTGGGTTCAGGAGGGACTCGTTTACACAAAAAGAAATAGAGTTTATGTTTCTCGAGTGGACAATTTGAGGCATGAACTCTTAAGAGAGTGCTATGATTCCCTTTGGGTTGGACACCCAGGCATTCATAGAACCTTGGCACTCGTGGAGAGGGGACTGATATGGAGGAATATGCTCGAACGTGCCTTACTTGCTAACAAGACAACATGGAGTAGTGGAAGCCGGTGGGACTTTTGGAGTCATTGCCCGTACTAGAAAGGCCGTGGGAGAGCATTTCTTTAGGTTTCATATCAAACTTGCTGGCAGTAGGGGGACTCAGATCGATACTTGTAGTGGTTGATCGATTTTCAAAATATGCAACTTTCATTGTTGCACCCCTACACTGTTCAGTAAAGGAGGTGGCCAAGCTGATGATGAAGAATGTGATGAAGTATTGGGGAGTCCCGCACAATATCATCAGTGATCGAGACGCTCAGTTCCTGGGATGATTCTGGACCGAGCTATTCAAATTGTTAGGGTCGAAGTGATACTTCTCCACAAGCCTCCACCCCTAGACGGATGGTCAAACCGAGAGGATAAACTTGCTCCTAGAGCAATATCTTCGGCACTACGTGAGTGCCAACCAACAAGATTGGATGATGCTATTGGACATAGCCCAATTCTCCTACAACTTGCAGCGGAGTTCTGCGTTCGACAAGAACCCCTTCGAGATCATTACAGGACAACAACCGTTGACTCCTCACACCTTGGCTATCAGATATACTAGGAGTAGTCCATCAGCATATCACTTTGTAAAAGAATGGCATCAAAATATAGATAATGCGCATGCTTACTTGGAGAAGACGGCCAATAAGATAAAGAAGTGGGCTGACATGGGAAGGCGACTGCAGGAGTTCAAAGTCGGCGATTTGGTGTTGGTGAAGCTCCAACTAGCATCACTCCAATTCTTTCATAATAAAGTATATAAAGAATTGGTGCATAAGTATGAAGGGCCCTTCCCAATTATCAGTAGGGTGGGCAACGTCTCCTACAGGTTGCAACTGTCGGCGTGATTCAAAATTCATAATGTTTTTCACGCCAACAACTTAAAAGCCTACCACTTAGATCCATAAGATGCTTCCCGAAGTGTTCTAACTCTGCTATCCCCCACCAGAGCTTCCTACGAGAAGTGAGTTGAAACCATTTTAGCAGATCATAAGATAAAGTTACCCAATGGAGCTGAGCAGACCGAGTACATAGTGAAGTGGCGAAAGCTTCCCCAAACTGAAGCCAGTTGGGAGCCTGAAGACCCTATAATATGAAGAAGCAATCATCAACAACTACCAACAATCATCGACGAGGGCGTCAATAGTTTAAGTGGGGGAGAATGTCACAAACGGTCGTCGTGCACTCATAACAACTTCGTTCAACGAACCGTTCGTCGTTTTTGCATGCTTGAATAGAGACATGGCAGCCTATTTTGTCTTGGTTTTGTGTGTTTTTGTTTGTAAAAATACATGTTCGAACTGGTTAAAGTGCACAGTTCGATCGCTCATCGTGCCAGGCTAAAAAGCCTTAAAATGGCTCCATTTTTACGTGTCGCGGGCTGTTTTCTACAGCCCGCTGTAGTTACCAAAACGTCAGCCATCTCAGTACAGGGCTAGATAGAGCTTCGATATATCCTCGGGCATTAAACAACCATTCATAAGTTCGTAGTTAACTTGACGGGAACTTGTCTTCACACCAAGCACTCGATGAGCAGCTGTTTGTGGACTTGCAGCTGTTCGTTCAAACTTCTAAAGTCCTTGTTTCCCTCATTTCTCTTTTTTCTCTTGTGCATGCAAGGTGCTTACTGAATTGCTTGTAAAGCTTCCTCTTTCGCAAGACGTCGGGACTTGTCCATCGCTCGTTCTTCGAACTAATCAACTTTCTTTTTTACAGGTCCTTCAGGACTTGAGTGAGGTTGCAAATTGGCTGACCTTTGCGGACGCATATCGCAAGGGTGCGTTAGGACCTAGGCAATCTCATCTAAGTTTGAGAAGTTGGCGCGAGGGTGCTTCACGACTTAGGCAATTCAAGCTAAGTTCGCGTCTTGGTCGCAAGGGTGCCTCACGACTTAGGCAATTCCAGCTAAGTCCGTGACACGCGAGTGTGCCCAACCATAGGGAGGCGTCGCCTATAGGCATAGCTCCCGTAGGTAGGGGCAACGCTCTCGCCCCCTGCCACACAGGTCATCGCTAGTAGGGTGGCAATGGCAGTAGTAGTAAGGGAGAGGGAGAAGGGTATTAGGGCTTTTTTAGACAAAAAAACTAGTTTTGCCCCTATGAATTTAAGAAATTCTAATTCTATTCTTTTTTAAATTATGAAAATACCCCTCAAAATTTAAAAAATTTTCTATATGTCCTTGAATTTAAAAAATATTAATTAATTAAAAAATTTAATTGATTATTATTTTTATTATTATCTAATAGTCCTACATGATGATGACGTATACATGCGATGTATAATGTGGACAAATGATCATGGACCGTGTGATGATGTGTGTACTTATGATTATTATTAGTGGGGCTTGTGAGCCTCCATTTTATTTTTTTTTATTATCGGGCCTGAGTGCCTATGATTAAGTTGTAATCACATAAGGAGGCGTAGCGAGAGCGTGGAAGCGATAGCGGGACCCACAAGATGGATGATCGCGATGCATGGAGATGCGTTGAGATGTCGATAGAACCGACGAGAACGAGATGGACGATCACAGGGTATGGAGATGCACCACTACACACATAGATTTTGATGTGAGTGATTAGACCCACTGGCTCGGGCTTGATCATACTAGCTGTGGTCCATGATCATCTAGTGTGATTTCTCATGTGATGTGTGATTGCTTATACATCTACTAGATATGTATATATATTTGCATGCATTGTAGATATATATTAAATATGTATGTGTGTGACATATTACATTAGGAGACCAAATCAATAATATTAAATCAGTAAATGTGAGGTAGTTAGATTGACCCACGTGGCCTTTCATCATTATAGGTAGGGATTGATTCTCAATATATGTTGAGTTGGTCAAGTCCATCAGGGCTCACCAATATTACGATTTGCTATATTGCCTATGACATAGAGATGTCACCGGTGACTTAAGGACATGGTATGCTTGGTCGAGTCCCTCAAGGGTATATCATCAAATCAAATTCATCCTGTAATGATGTTGTTAACTTAACTGAACATCATGGTTGATCGAGTCTTTTGAGGCCATGGTGATTCGGAGACCGAATAGGACGGGAATCATAAGGAGTTGTGATCGACAAGAGTTGCATACCTTTTGGGCTTAGTGTGATTAGTCGAGTCCCTCGTGGTTACACTAAGATGATGATTGGATCCGAATCCTCACTAGAAGTCTACTGGAAACTTCTGTTTCACATGTTGAGGGTGTCGGGTAACTCGCTAGTAAAATAGTAGGAGCATATTAAGATAGAAATCTATATTTTAGTTGTTTATTTTTAATATAAAATATGTATATTATTTATTTCTGCTACATCTTTATTTTTAAAAAATATCGTTATCAAATCCCTTACGTGACATACTTGATGTCAATTGTCTCATTAGTCCAAATTATATGGATTGGCTCTGCAACTTGAGAATTATTCTTACAGCGGAGAAAATCGCATATATCTTTGATATAGTGATGCCTACGCCCAAGGAGGGGGCAAGCGAGGATAAGATCGCTCGCTACGTGAAGTACATAGATGACTCTACTCTTGTTCAGTGTTACATGCTGGGCTCCATGACTTATAGAGACAACATGAAAAGATAGATGCCAGATTCGTTCTCCTACATGTCTGCAAACTATTTGAGGAATAAGGAAGGACTCAGCGTTATGAGGTGTCCAAGAGCCTCTTTCGTGCTAGGATGAGTGAGGGAACACCGATTCAGAACCATATCCTAAAGATGATTAAGTGGATAGAGAAACTCACAGATCTAGAAATAATCCTAGAGGATAACCTGTGTATGGATCTTGTGCTTTAGTCCCTACTAGATTCCTTTTCACAGATCATAATGAATATTAATATGAATAGGCTTGAGGTGACTCTCCAAGAGCTCCTTAATATGTTGAGGGAGGCAAAGAGCAATATCAAGAAAGAGACATTAGTTCTATACACTAATGAGATCAGAAAGAAAAGGAAAGCAGAAAAGTCTCTTAAAAAGGGCAAGGGCAAGGGCAGACCGGGTAAAGCAAAGGTTGCTAAGAAAGACCCGACGAAGGACAAAGGCCAATGCTTCCACTATAGCAAAGATGGATACTGGAAGAGGAATTGCAAAGAGTACCTTATAGAGAGGGTGAAATAGAAGCTTAGAGAAGCTTTAGATACATTCATGATCAATATCTATTTGTCAGACTCTTATAATAACACATGAGTATTGGATACCGGTAGTGCTTATCATATTTGTAATTCATTGTAGATTCTGGCAAGACTTAGGAGATTGGCAAGAGGCGAGATTGACCTCAAGATGGGAAATGGAGCAAAAGTTGCTGCAGTAGTTGTTGGCGAGGTCGCCCTACATCTGCCTGGTGGAGCTATTATTACATTAGATGCATGCTAATTTGCTTATTCTATTATCAGAAATATTATTTTCATTTCATGTTTGACAATTAGTGGATATAAATTAGTTTTTGAAAATAATGGTTGTTCAATATTATTAGATGATAAGATCATCACTAGAGGAACATTGCATAATGGTTTATTTATACTAGACATTACTCCACATATTATGAATAGTGTATCTAAGAGGAGATGAGATGAGGTGAATAGTGTATACCTATGGCATTGTAGGTTAAGTCACATCCATGATGGAAGGATTTAAAAATTGCTAACGGATAGATATCTAGATATATTCGACTATGAGTCATCTGCAACTTGCGAGCCTTGCCTTCGTGGAAAACTGACCAACTCTCCATTTAGTGGAATAGGAGAGAGAGCCACTGAGTTGCTGGAACTCATACATAGTGATGTATGTGGATCCATGTCAACTCATGTCATTGGTGGTTACTCCTACTTTATTACCTTTACTGATGCTTTCTCAAGGTATGGACATGTGTACTTAATGAAGTACAAGTCTTAGACCTTTGAGAAATTCAGAGAGTATAAGAATGAAATGGAGAATCAGACTGGAAAGAGTATCAAGACTCTTCGATCAGATCGAGGAGGTGAGTACTTGAGTACAAAGTTTACCAAGTTCCTCAAAGACCATGAGACTCTATCCCAATGGATACCTCCTTATATACTCCAGCTTAATGGTGTATCTGAAAAGAGGAATCGTACACTGTTAGACAGGTACAGTCCATGATGAGTTTTGTTGACCTACCCATCTCATTCTAGAGATATGCCGTAGAGATTGCAGCTTATTTTTTGAATAGAGTTCCAATTAAGTTGGTAGTGTCTACACCATATGAGATATGGAAAGGGAAGAAGCTCGATCTTAAGATTATTAAGATTTGAGGCTGCCCTAACATTAAAAGACACAACCTCAATAAGTTAGAATCGAGGACGGAGCAGTGCAAGTTCATAGTGCTAGTCATAGGTGCCTAGCAAGCCAATCACATGAGTGATGGCACGTGTGACTTGATACGAAATCTTTTTGCTTATTATATTTTGGCATTTATCACTTTATATTGACTATTGCATATATGCATGTATATATATTGTGATGTCCTTGGATCTGTGCAATGAGAATCAGATCATGATGAGATCACGATAATGAGACCGATTCACCTTTAAACACTGATCCTAAATAATCTCGATCATAGGTTACTCAAGAGGGACATCAAGATAACCGGACAGACTGGTGTGATGTATACCCATTCATATGATGGATGCAGTTGATCTCATAGCTACTTGTGTGGGGACACTAGGGATACAATACAAGTGCTCATTGGAGAATGAGTTCACTGATTGATCCGCTTACAAAATGTTAGATAGTTGATGATGCCTTATTGTCAAACAGTGATTCCATAGTCCCAGTGGTGTAACTAGTCCTTAGACTTGAGACACTAAGGATGTCCTATATGAGTGCTCCATTCTTTGATACAGGACTTATAGGTTTGGACATCCCAAATCTAGTACAACCGGTCATTGGGAGTGGTAGTCGACCTTATGAGGGCTATTGAGTGTCGATAGAGGATCATCCACTCTCGATGTCATAAGAGGAATTTTCCATGTGTTCTTGCTCAGACAAATCCCTGGCTAGGGTCATTCGGATTTAGAGAGAAAGAGTTCTCCGGGAGAATCCAATTAGAGCGAGACTCGAGTAGAAACCGTATGGGTCTGACAGCACCATACCCAGTATATGATCTCTGGGATATTAGATAGATAAGAGACTATAGATACACGATAACTGAAGACAAATGGGTCTAATGGATTGGATTCCCCTGTATCGTTTGGGGACTACGACGTAGTGGCCTAGTACGTCCGTAGTCAATGAGTCGAGTGAATTATTAAGGATTTCTGACAAGTATGACTCACGGCCAGCTCGATATTGGGCCTAGAGAGTCACACATATATGGTAGGCATTATGATGAGTAGAAGTTCAGATATGAGATATCCGTCAGAGTCCCTATCTTATTGGATATCCAATAAGCTCCTGAATTATTGGATCTCATGGATGAGATCCAATAAGAGCCCATGAGAGATTTTTGGATAGAGATCCACTAATCTAATAGGCTTGGGTAATTGGATGCAGATCCAATACCCAATAGGGGAGGATCCATTAGGGTTTGACAGGGGACCTCTATAAATAGGAGGGATTTAGTGGTTCATAGGCTAGAGCCTTTGCTTGCCTCTCCTATTCTCCTCCCCTCCTCCACCTCAGAGCAGGCCTGAAGTCTTAAGGGTCATCGTCGTAGTCTTGTTGTGTGGATCACTGCTAGAGAAGAGGACACTTGACCTCCTTCACCCTCTCCTAGAGATCTATAAGGAAACAGGGATATACGATCTTCATATGTAACACAATCTATCCTATACGCAGTTTGTTTCACGGATTTTTATGCACCAATCTTCGTACGGTATAGGGATGAACATCTCTTTGGAAAGGGAAGAACCTCGATCTTAAGATTGTTAAGATTTGGGGCTGCCCTGCCCACGTTAAAAGACACAACCTCGATAAGTTGGAATCGAGGACGGAGCAGTGCAAGTTTGTAGGACACCCCAAGGAAACTTGTGAGTATTATTTCTATGATCCCGAGGACCAAAAGGTCTTTGTAGCCAAGAGAGCGGTATTCTTTGAGAAGGAACACATTCTTGACGGAGGCAATGGGAGCATGATAGAGTTAAGTGAGGTTAGAGAACCTCGCTCAAGCACCATTCCATAGCCCGAGTTTGTTCAAGTATCTAACAGACAAGTTTCAAATTTACGTAGGTTCGATAGAGTATCCCAGCCTCTTAATAGATATGTGGGACATATTGGAGGAGAGCAAGTTGAGGATATTGATCCTCAGATCTACAATAAAGCTATTATAAGTATAAACTCCGGGAAGTAGCAAAAAGCCATGAATTCTGAGATGGATTCCATGTACTTCAATAAGGTTTGAAACTTAGTTGATGCACCCGAGGGTATTGTACCCTTCGGTTGCAAGTGGATCTTTAAGAAGAAGATCAGAGTAGATGGAAATGTAGAAATCTATGAAGCAAGGCTAGTGGTTAAGGGGTATCGCCAAAGGTAAGGTGTTGACTATGATGAAACTTTTTCACTTATAACCATGTTAAAATCCATCTGAATTCTATTGGCTATTGCAGTACACTATGATTATGAGATCTGACAAATGGACGCGAAAACCATATTGCTCAATGACAACCTCAATGAGGAGGTGTATATGATATAGCTTGAGGAATTCATATCCAAGGACTGTCCAAATAAGGTGTATAGGTTTCTTAGATCCATTTATATAGACTAAAGCAAGCTTTCCAAAGTTGGAATATAAAATTTGATGAGGCAATCAGATCTTATGACTTTGTTAAGAACGAAGATGAGCCGTGTGTATATAGGAAGTTAAGTGGGAGCGCTATCACCTTCTTGATATTATAAGTGGATGATATCATAATCATTGGGAATGATGTATTAGGATTAAGAGCGGCACTAAGAGGGGGGGTGAATTAGTGCAGCGGTAAAAGTTACGTCGGTTCAAAAAAACCTTCGTACGATAAAAACCGTTTCTGACGAAAAATCGATTTCAGAAACTTAACTTGAAAGTGTACGTAATGAATTGAAGGCAGTAAGCACTTAAGGAGGTTTGCAGTAAGGTAATAGTAAGAATAAAATGCAAACCAGAGAACACGACAGTTTATAGTGGTTCGGTCGTCGTGACCTACATCCACTCCTCTGATTTCTGTTCCGTCGAGGCCACCGGTATCCACTAACGGTCTTCCTTTAACAGGCGAAGACCAACCACCTTTTACACCATTCTTCTCCTTTTTTTTTCTGATTTAGGAGACAACCCTTACAAGTACTTACACTCCTCTTCCAAAATTCTAAACTTAGAGTGGAGGAGGGAATTTCTAAAGAGATTACAGCAGTGTTTTCTCACATTTTAATCCTCTATGCTTGTGTGTTTTACCCAGGGATGAGAGGGGTATTTATAGGCTTCAAGTGGATTTAAACTTGGAACCTAAAAGCATCTCATCCTGAGTGCAGGCGGTACCATCGCCTGACACAGTCTCGAAGACTATGCCACAACGGTGATATTTCTTGGGTCACTGTTTAGGCCTCTCATTGGGCCCAACATAGTTCTTACATGGGTCCAACTGGCCCATAATTAGGTTGGCCCAAATCCAATCCCAATTACGTACTAACTACGAAATCTAAGACATACTTAAGTTAAACAAGTCCCTATGTCTTGGTTTCTTCCGACGAGCTTCTGGCGATCTTCTGGTGAACTTCCGACGATCTCTCAATAATGTTCCAACGGACTCCCGACAAGCTCCTGGACTTCTCGATGATCTCCTTGGTGAGTTCCAACGAGCTTCTCTGGCAAGCTCCGAAGCTTATTGGCTGATTCCTGCAGAACTTCCGACGAATGTTTGGACTTCCGTCGAACTCTCAAACTCCCAACAAAATCGCGTCGTTGACTCCGGGACTTCATTTTGCTTCATGCCTTGCTATCGTAGTTAATCTTGCACATGTAAAAAGCCACTTCGATTTAGACAATTATTACTAAGCTTGAATCAAATGTTGTCTCTTACGGCCTATTGCCCAATCACTAGTTGACCTCCGCAACTTCGATTTACTTGGCGCAATGTCCGCTCTTCTTGGCCCGATGCCCGAGATCTCGTCCGAAGCCTTCTGCTGATACGTCGACCGTTCCTCTGGCCCGACGTCCAATCTTCTGACATTTTCCACTCCGGCCCAACATAATTCTTCCTGTTTTAATTGTTTCTCCTTGATCGAAGCTACCTGCATCACTCAAAACGCATATTAAAACATAAACACTTATAGATTAGTTTCATCATCAAAATCCGAGATTCAACAATCTCCCCTTTTTGATGATGACAATCAATTGACGATGGAGTTAAACTTAACTCCCAAAGTTTAAACAAACTCCCCCTATCAATATGTCATATTGATAGAAACTCTTGGATTCAAAAATCCAAGCAACATGTCACGATCAAATCATGCATGACATCAACATACTTCTTCCCCTTTGTCATCAACAAAAAGGAGAAGTTTCAACTCTTATGTGTTTAGGCATAACATTTTCAAATCATTGCATATTACACATAATTTTCAAATTGATCATAGTGCAATTTTGCTATCATCATAGATATGCAAGGTAATAAGATAGCATGTTCTACTTCATACAAGCTAGAAGTTTTGAGATGTTCAAGAAAACAACACTTGCTTCTTGAAATATGCAAGTTGCAAGCTAGCAAACTTTTGCTTCCTTTGCAATGCAATGTTTGAGCTAGCAATTTTGCTTCTATTGCAAAGTGCAAGTTAGCATGTTTTACATTTTGAGATAGGCAAGATAGCACTTTTGGTATGCAAATTTATAGTATGCAAGCTATCAAATTTTACACATAACAAAGTTAGCAAAATTTTATATCTTTTGAGATGGGCAAGATGGACTATTTTGCCTATTTTTGAAATGTGTAACTTGGCAAACATTGCTTCTCTTGAGATTTATAAGATAGCTCTTCTTGCTTCATTTTTGAGATTAGCAAGCTAGCAAGTTTACCTCTTTTCATGATATGCACACTAGGAATTCTTTCTCTCCCTTTGTCATTGGCAAAAAGAGAGGAATAACAAAAACAATGGTGCAATTCATCAATTTTCAAATTATAACAAAAATAAAGTATTATTCTTATTGCAATACGTCATAATTGAGATAAACTTTGTAATTAGATTGAGTTCAAGTCAACGTAATTCTAATCATGATTCACATCATATGCAATACATCATGTACATCATAATCATAAATATTGCATGCATCATTTCAAATTCATGAATATTTCATGCATTCATATCATCACATAAAGAATATCGAGAAGAATTAGTTGGGTGATAAGATAAATATTTCATGAATACAAGGATTTGTACATAAAAATCAGATCTTGAGAAATAAAATATCAAAGATCGTGTAAATACCAAAAGACATGATTCATTTTGATAAATAATTTCTTTAATAAAATGCAAGAAGTCATGGTGAACAATCTTGATTTATATAAAGTTTCAAAACATAATTATCAAGATCATGGTTAGTTTTATAGATCTCCTCTTTAGTAAATGGTAAAAGAAAACATAGGAGATATAAGATTTTAATTCATAATGAAGATCTTAAGTAATTCCAATAAACCAAGATCATGATTTTGATAAAACTCATTCAAATTCAAATTATCAAAATCATCAAAATCTCAACATTACATTCAAGAGATTCAAAATGACATACATAGATTTATCATAATAATCATCAAGATCAATAAGATAGAGAAAAATAATTTTCAAGAAAAATATTTTTTTTTCTTTTTAGTTGTTTCAATTCATATGATTTTATTTCATTTATGCCAAATAAAAACATGTATCATGTTTAAAACCGAAAGTGCAAGATTTATTACGACAAAGATCAATAAGGTACTTTTATTATGATAAAAATCGATAATCCGTAAATCGCAAGATTCATCATGCATAATTTTGAATTATAAAACCATTAAACATGATTTCAAATCAATGTGCTCAAGTTTTTGTATGAAACATACATCATAGTTTAAAACTAAAAAGGCCATGTTCATTAACGTAAAAATCGATAATCCATAAATCTCAAAAATCATCATGCATAATTTCGAAAAATAAATTTATTAGGCATGATATCATCAAACATGATTTCATAAGGCATTTTTAATCAAAATCATTTTGTTTATCATAAAAATATAATTTTCATGAGTATTTTCAAAATTACTAGAATGATAAGCATGATTCCTAATTTTTGCATTTTCATTATAAAACATGCAATTTTCAAGAAAATTAATTCTAAACCAAGAAAATGCATCATGAAAAGCATCATGTAATTTTAAAATAAACTAAAGGCTTTTTTATTACCTCAACGTTGAAAGCCGTTAAAGCGTAGTTTGCCACCTCACCTTTCTTGATTTTCTCTTCGTCTTCGGAGGAGCTTGATTCATCCCAATTTTTGTTCTTTTTCTTACGTTTAAGCAAGTAGCTGCGTTCTTTTTGTTTTTAAATTTTTGTTTCATAATTTTCATTGAAAGTTCAAGTTCACCATCACTTGCTTATGCTCAAGTGGTCTTTAAATGTTCTAAGTTTGAAATCCTTCCTGTCTTTTGGAAGGTTGTTCTTGAGTTCTTTACGTGTATTGCACGTCATTTCATAGGTTATTAAGGACCCTATTAGTTCTTTGAGTGGAAAACGGTTCAAATCAATATGACCGTTACTTTAGAGTCCCAAGTTTTATTAAGAGAACGTAAAATCTTATTTACGAGTTCAAAATTCAAAAAATATTTGCCAAGAGCTTTTAAACCATTGACGACATCCGTAAAACGGGTGTATATGTTAACAATGGTTTCGCTAGGCTTCATTTGAAAAAGTTTAAAATCATGTATTAAAAAATTAATTTT
The DNA here is from genome assembly GCA_004837865.1 of Musa balbisiana. Taxonomy (NCBI): domain Eukaryota; kingdom Viridiplantae; phylum Streptophyta; class Magnoliopsida; order Zingiberales; family Musaceae; genus Musa; species Musa balbisiana. Next base: position 11,578,981 of record CM017195.1, on the reverse strand, counting down.
AGAATCTTTAACTTTATTCGTGCCTTCATGTGTGATTTCGAGAATATGCCAAATATTGAAAGTCGTTTCGCACAAAGAAACCCGATTAAACTCGTTTTTATCTAAGGCGCAAAATAAGGCATTCATAGCCTTTGCATTTGGAGAAAACGTCTTCTTCTCCAAATCATTCTAATCTTTCATTGGAAGAGAAGACATTTTAAAACCGAATTCGATAATGTTCCATAAGTTCAAATCCAAAGAAAGCAAGAAAACTCTCATTCAAGTTTTCCAATAAGTGTAGTCCGTCCCATTAAAAAAGGGAGGACGAATGAGAGAGTGACCCTCTTGAAAGCCAAAAAGAGTCATTTCTCTTTGGGTGTTAAACCAAATAAGAAAATGAGGCTCTGATACCAATTGTTAGGATTAAGAGTGGCACTAAGAGGGGGGGTGAATTAGTGCAGCAGTAAAAGTTATATCGGTTCAAAAAAACCTTCGTACGATAAAAACCATTTCTGATGAAAAATCGATTTCGGAAACTTAACTTGAAAGCGTACATAATGAATTGAAGATAGTAAGCACTTAAGGAGGTTTGCAGTAAGGTAATAGCAAGAATAAAATGCAAACTAAAGAACATGATAGTTTATAGTGGTACAGTCGTCGTGACCTACATCCACTCCTCCGATTCCTCTTCCATTGAGGCTACCAGCGTCCACTAATAATCTTCCTTCAATAGGCAAAGACCAACCACCTTTTACACCCCTCTTCTCCTTTTTTCGGGTTAGGAGACAACCCTTACAAGCACTCACACTCCTCTTACAGAATTCTAAACTTAGAGTGGAGGAGGGAATTTCTAAAGAGATTGCAACAGCATTTTCTCACTTTTTAATCCTTTGTGCTTGTGTGTTTTACCCAGGGATGAGAGGGGTATTTATAGGCTTCAAGTGAATTCAAACTTGGAGCCTAAAAGCTGTTGAATCTTGGATTTTGATGATGAAGTCAATTGTCATTTGTTATCTAATCCATATGTTAAGATAAGTGTGCAGGATTAACTACGATGAAAGTAAGACATGCAGCAGGAGTTGCGCCGAAGTCAAGACTATGATCACGTTGGGGGTTCGAGAGTTCGACGGAAGTCCGGACGGTCATCGGAGGTTCTACGGGAACAAATCTAAGAAGTCCAGGAGCTTGCCAAAGAAGCTCATCGGAACTCGCCAAGTGGATCATCGCAAGTCTAGGAGTTTGCCGGAAGTCCGCCGGAGCATCGCCGAGGGTTCGTCGGATGATCGCCGGAAGTTCGCCGGAAGCTCAACGGAGAAGCGATTGATGCACCGGAGCAAGTTGCAGTAAATGTCTTGAAAAATATTGTAGTTAGCATGATGATTAAGTTAGAAATGGGAGGTGATCCCATTAACTTAATCTTAGGGCAATTGGGCCCTTAACAGACCCAAATTGGGCTGAATGGATCAACCGATTCGGACCCAGATTCCTTGGCCGGAGGTGGCACCGCCTGGGTTGGCGGTGGCACCGCCCAGCAGCCGAGCCTCGGAGTGAGGCTGGGCGGTGGCACCACCCCTGTTAGGCGGTGGCACCGCCTAGGCTCAGTCTCCGAGTGAGACTGGGCGGTAGCACCCCCCCTGTCAGGCGGTGGCACTGCCTGGGCTCAGTCTCCGAGTGAGACTGGGTGGGCGGTAGCACCGCCCCTGTCAGGCGGTGGCACCGCTTGGGCTCAGTCTCCGAGTGAGACTGGGCGGTAGTACCGCCCCTATCAGGCGGTGGTACCGCCCGAGCTCGGTCTCCGAGCTCTGTCAGGCGGTAGTACCGCCCATTTATGGTGATAGTACCGCCAGGACCCCGAAAACATGGGAATTGACATTTTTGAGCTCCAAATTCAAATCAGTTTGGGGCCTATATAAACCCCACCCTTTCATGTATGAAAGGGCACCGAAACTTAGCATTTATTCTGAGATTTTGAGAGCTTAAAAGTATTGTAAAAGGCTAGGAGTTCTTCTCCCTCTTTTCTTCGAAGTTTTGATCATTCAAGAGAGGAGTGAAAAATTTGTAAGGGTTGTCTCCTAAGCCCGTCAAAAGGAGGGAAAAAAAAAAAAAAAAAAAAAAAAAAAAAAAAAAAAAAAAAAAAAAAAAAAAAAAAAAAAAAAAAAAAAAAAAAAAAAAAAAAAAAAAAAAAAAAAAAAAAAAAAAAAAAAAAAAAAAAAAAAAAAAAAAAAAAAAAAAAAAAAAAAAAAAAAAAAAAAAAAAAAAAAAAAAAAAAAAAAAAAAAAAAAAAAAAAAAAAAAAAAAAAAAAAAAAAAAAAAAAAAAAAAAAAAAAAAAAAAAAAAAAAAAAAAAAAAAAAAAAAAAAAAAAAAAAAAAAAAAAAAAAAAAAAAAAAAAAAAAAAAAAAAAAAAAAAAAAAAAAAAAAAAAAAAAAAAAAAAAAAAAAAAAAAAAAAAAAAAAAAAAAAAAAAAAAAAAAAAAAAAAAAAAAAAAAAAAAAAAAAAAAAAAAAAAAAAAAAAAAAAAAAAAAAAAAAAAAAAAAAAAAAAAAAAAAAAAAAAAAAAAAAAAAAAAAAAAAAAAAAAAAAAAAAAAAAAAAAAAAAAAAAAAAAAAAAAAAAAAAAAAAAAAAAAAAAAAAAAAAAAAAAAAAAAAAAAAAAAAAAAAAAAAAAAAAAAAAAAAAAAAAAAAAAAAAAAAAAAAAAAAAAAAAAAAAAAAAAAAAAAAAAAAAAAAAAAAAAAAAAAAAAAAAAAAAAAAAAAAAAAAAAAAAAAAAAAAAAAAAAAAAAAAAAAAAAAAAAAAAAAAAAAAAAAAAAAAAAAAAAAAAAAAAAAAAAAAAAAAAAAAAAAAAAAAAAAAAAAAAAAAAAAAAAAAAAAAAAAAAAAAAAAAAAAAAAAAAAAAAAAAAAAAAAAAAAAAAAAAAAAAAAAAAAAAAAAAAAAAAAAAAAAAAAAAAAAAAAAAAAAAAAAAAAAAAAAAAAAAAAAAAAAAAAAAAAAAAAAAAAAAAAAAAAAAAAAAAAAAAAAAAAAAAAAAAAAAAAAAAAAAAAAAAAAAAAAAAAAAAAAAAAAAAAAAAAAAAAAAAAAAAAAAAAAAAAAAAAAAAAAAAAAAAAAAAAAAAAAAAAAAAAAAAAAAAAAAAAAAAAAAAAAAAAAAAAAAAAAAAAAAAAAAAAAAAAAAAAAAAAAAAAAAAAAAAAAAAAAAAAAAAAAAAAAAAAAAAAAAAAAAAAAAAAAAAAAAAAAAAAAAAAAAAAAAAAAAAAAAAAAAAAAAAAAAAAAAAAAAAAAAAAAAAAAAAAAAAAAAAAAAAAAAAAAAAAAAAAAAAAAAAAAAAAAAAAAAAAAAAAAAAAAAAAAAAAAAAAAAAAAAAAAAAAAAAAAAAAAAAAAAAAAAAAAAAAAAAAAAAAAAAAAAAAAAAAAAAAAAAAAAAAAAAAAAAAAAAAAAAAAAAAAAAAAAAAAAAAAAAAAAAAAAAAAAAAAAAAAAAAAAAAAAAAAAAAAAAAAAAAAAAAAAAAAAAAAAAAAAAAAAAAAAAAAAAAAAAAAAAAAAAAAAAAAAAAAAAAAAAAAAAAAAAAAAAAAAAAAAAAAAAAAAAAAAAAAAAAAGTGAAACTGTAAAAGGGTGGTTGGCCTTCGCCTATTGAAAGAAGGCCTCTAGTGGACGTCGGTGACCTCATCGGACGAGGAAGCCAAAAGTGGATGTAGGTCAAGATTGACCGAACCACTCTAAATCTCGGTTTGCATTTACATTTTGTTCTCTATCTTAACTGCAACTACTTCCATAGCTTTACTTTAACTGCACTTGATCTTAAGTTAAAGCAATTTCCGATTCGACTTTCATACTGAAATCGTTCTTATCATACGAACGTCGTTTTAAATCGTCAAAAGTTTTCCGCTGCACTAATTCACCCCCCCCCCCCTCTTAGTGCTCTTGATCCTAACAATTGGTATCAGAGTGGGGTTAACTCTCAATCGGATTAAAACCCAAGAGAGATGACATACGTCGGAAATCAAGAGGGCCACTCTATTACAAGTCCACCCATGTTCAATGGGACGGACTACACCTATTGGAAGACCCGAATGAGGATCTTTCTTATTTCAATGGATTTTGAACTTTGGAATCTTGTCAAAAATGGATTCTCGAAGTCTTCTCTTCCAATGATCGATTGGAATAAATTGGAGAAGAAGACTTTCGCTCTTAATGCAAAGGCTATGGATGCCTTATTTTGTGCGCTTGATAAAAATGAGTTCAATCGTGTTTCGGTTTGTGAAACCGCATTTGATATTTGGCATACACTCGAAGTGACTCACGAAGGCACAAGTAGAGTGAAAGAGTCAAAAATCAATCTTTTGATACATTCTTTTGAACTTTTCCGAATGAAACCGAGCGAGACTATTGGCGATATGTACACCCGTTTCACAAATATCGTCAATGGTCTAAAAGGACTCGGCAAAAGTTTCTCAGATTTTGAGCTCGTAAATAAGATTCTAAGATCCCTTCCTAAGAGTTGGGACCCTAAAGTCACTGCTATTCAAGAGGCTAAAGATCTAAACAACTTCCCTCTTGAAGAATTAATCGAGTCATTAATAACCTACGAAATGACTTGCAAAGCTCATGAAGAGCAAGAAGAGATCCTTCCAAAGAACAGGAAGGATATGACACTTAGAACTTTCGAAGACAACTTGAGAGAAAACTCAAGTGATGAAGACTGTGACGATGACTTGGCACTTCTAACAAGGAAATTCAAAAAATTCATTAAAAGAAACAAGTTTAAAAATGACTCAAAAAATAAATTTGAACCCAAAAAGGACCAAGTTATTTGCTACGAATGCAAGAAGCCGGGACACTACAAAAGTGATTGTCCTCAAGCCAAGAAGAGAACACCAAAGAAGAAGGCGCTCAAAGCAACGTGGGATGACTTAAGCACGTCCGAAGAAGAGGAGTCCAACACCGAGCAAGTTGCTCATTACGCCCTAATGGCCATCGGAGATGAGGTAACACATTTAATTGATGCAGATTTATCATTTGATGAATTACTAAATGCCTTCCATGACTTATTTGATGAATGCAAAACTATTAGTAGAAAATATAAATTGCTAAAAAAGGAGCATGATAGTCTTACTTGTAATTTCGATAAATTAGAAATTGAATATCATGATAGTTTAGCTCCATGTAAAAAATGTCATGATCTAGAAACTCTCCAAAAGGAGAACTTGCTACTTAAGGACACCTTGAAGAAATTTGAGGTTAGTAGCAAGTCTTTGGATATGATCCTTACAAATAAGGGTCATGTTCCTAAAAGAAGTGGAATCGGATTTGTGAGAAGTCCTCACCAAAATCCAACCACCTTCATTAAAGGCCCTATCTTATATGTTCGGCACCAAAGCAAATGTAACTTTTGTTGCAAACATGGACATAGAACTTATCATTGTCTATATAAGAAAGTTAGTCCAAACAAATTGATTTGGGTTCCTAAAGAAACTACGATAAACTCTATGCAACATGTTAAACAATTTAGATCAGTGTTTGAGGCACCCAAAAGTAAATGGGTACCTAAAAATCATCCTTTCTTGTAGAAACATACATCATCACAAGCTAGGAGCAAGAGATGGTACCTTGATAGTGGATGCTCAAGGCATATGACCGGAGATCCATCTCAATTCTCTAAACTCACTAGCATAGACGAAGGCTATGTCACCTTCGGAGACAACAACAAGGGTAAAATCATTGACAAAGGAACCATAGGTAACAAATCCAACTTCTTTATTGAAGATGTTTTGTTAGTTGATGGTTTAAAACATAACCTCTTGAGCATTAGTCAATTGTGTGATAAAGGATATATTGTCAAATTCGAATCTAATGCTTGCATCATTGAAAAACCACACAAAAACACATCTATGATTGCATTAAAACAAAATAACGTATACATCATTGACATCAATGATCTTTGTAATGAAAAGTGTTTCTCGGTTTTGAATGAGGATGCTTGGCTTTGGCATAGGAGATTAGGTCATGCTAGCATGAAACTAATCACTCAAATATCATCCAAAGAACTTGTAAGAGGAATTCCTCATATCAAGTTCATCAAAGATAATGTGTGTGATGCTTGTCAATTAGGAAAACAAATTAAGGGTAGTTTCAAATCTAAGAATCAAATAAGCACCTCTAGGCCCTTACAATTGATCCATATGGACTTGTTTGGACCTATCTCTATATCAAGTCTAGGAGGTAGCAAATACGCCTTCGTCATTGTAGATGACTATAGTAGATACACATGGACTTATTTCTTAAAACACAAAAATGAATGCTTTAGATATTTTACCAAGTTTTGCAAACTTGTCCAAAATGATAAGGGTTCTATGATTGCGTCAATTAGAAGTGATCATGGTGGTGAATTTCAAAACCGTGATTTCTAAGAATTTTGTGAATTTAATGGATACAATCATAACTTCTCTACTCCAAGAAATCCTCAACAAAATAGAGTAGTAGAAAGAAAAAATAGAAATTTACAAGAAATGGCAAGAACCATGTTGAATGAACATAGCCTACCCAAATATTTTTGGGCCGAAGCCGTAAACACTGCATGCTATATTTTGAATAGAGTTCTAGTAAGACCCTTACTCACCAAAACTCCCTATGAGTTGTGGAACAACAAAAAACCCAATGTTTCATATTTTAAAGTTTTTGGGTGCAAGTGTTTTATCTTGAATGAAAAAGATGCCTTAGAAAAATTTGATGCTAAATCCGATGAAGGAATTTTCCTTGATTATTCTTCGGTTTCTAAAGTTTTTCGTATATTCAATAAAAGAACTTTAATTATAGAAGAATCCATTCATGTTGTTTTCAATGAGATTTCCGAAATCAAGAAAAATGATTTTGATGATGATGTTAATTTTGATTCTTTGAATTTAAATGAAACCCCTTCTCCAACTAGCAACTTGGATGCATCCACTTCCGAAACATCCTTACCCAAGGATTGGAAATATGTAGATGCTCATCCTAAGGAGCTAATTCTAGGAGACATATCTAAGGGGGTTCAAACACGTTCTTCTCTTAAAGAATTTTGTGCCAACGCCGCTTTTCTCTCCCAAATTGAACCTAAATGTATTGACGAAGCCATGAAAGATGATTCATGGATTATCGCAATGCAAGATGAGTTAAATCAATTTGAGAGAAATGAGGTGTGGAAGCTTGTTCCTAGGCTAAATGACCATTTAGTTATTGGTACTAAATGGGTCTTTAGAAACAAGCAAGATGAATATGGTATCGTGGTTAGAAACAAGGCTAGATTAGTAGCCAAAGGTTTCAACCAAGAAGAAGGTATCGATTACGATGAAACCTTCGCTCCTATGGCTAGATTAGAATCCATAAGGATGCTGCTTGCCTATGCTAGTAATAATAATTTTAAGTTATTTCAAATGGATGTTAAAAGCGCTTTTCTTAATGGCTTTATTTCCGAAGAAGTTTATGTTGAACAACCTCCCGGATTTGAAAATAATAACCTCACTAATCATATGTTTAAATTAACTAAAGCTCTCTATGGTTTAAAACAAGCCCCAAGGGCTTGGTATGAGAGACTTAGTTCTTTTCTTATTAAAAATAATTTTACAAAAGGCAAGGTTGATACTACATTGTTTATCAAGAATTTTGAAAATAATTTTCTCATTGTTCAGATTTATGTTGATGATATTATCTTTGGATCTACAAACGAATCTCTTTGTGAATCCTTTGCTAAAACCATAAGTCTAGAATTTGAAATGAGTTTGATGGGAGAATTAACCTTTTTCTTAGGCTTACAAATTAAGCAACTAAGAAATGACATCTTTATTAGTCAAACTAAATATGCTTTAGACTTGCTAAAGAGATTTAATATGGAAAGCTCAAAAGCTATTAACACTCCTATGAGCACATCCACTAAGTTAGAAGTTGAAGAAAGTGGAGAAAGCTTCGATCAAAAAACTTATAGGGGTATGATAGGAAGTTTACTTTACCTCACTACAACTAGACCAGATATCATGTTCAGTGTAGGACTTTGTGCTAGGTTTCAATCGAACCCTAAGATATCTCATCTCAAAGTGGTTAAAAGAATATTTAGATATCTTAAAGGTACCACAAATTTAGGATTATGGTATCCGAAAACCGAGAAGTTTGAGTGGTTAAAAGAATATTTAGATTGCTTATGCTGATGCAGATTTTGCTGGATGTAGATTAGATAGAAAAAGCACATCAGGAACATGTCAATTTTTGGGACATGCTCTTGTTTCCTGGTCATCTAAGAAACAAAACTCGGTTGCACTATCAACAACCGAAGCTGAGTATACAACAGCTAGTGCATGCTGTGCACAAGTTGTGTGGATGAAAAACACCTTAGAAGATTATAAAGTTCATCTTAAAAATATTCTCATTAAATGTGATAACACAAGTGCTATATGTTTAACAAAGAATCTCATTCAACACTCAAGAACAAAACATATTGATATTAGACATCACTTTATACGAGATCATGTCACTAATCATGATATAGTTATAGAGTTCATTGATACTAAACATCAACTAGCTGATATTTTTACAAAGCCTTTAAGTGAAGAACAATTTAATTTCATTAGAAGAGAATTAGGAATGTTAATGTGTCCGAATGCTTGAACTCATTAAATCTATTTTTCGGACTTTCTTGATTCAATAATCAAATCACTCAATTGCTATGATGATTTTACATGATTACATCCTTAGTAATATGTTGGAAATTATGTATTTTGGATATAAAAATTTCCATGATAATGAGCATGTTTTATCTTCATGATTGTATTGGAAAATCTATAGCAAAACCTTGTCCGAATGCATGAAAGTGTTAAATTTTATTTTCGGATTTTCTTGATACCTTATTCTCTTTCGAACTTAATGTAGCTCTCATAAGCATATGTCATATCGAGTTTGATTCATTGATTTTTGACATGTGGAATCAATTAGCAAATGCATCTTTCATAGGCTTATAATGTGAAAAAATATTTTCACATACATATCTTAAAAAAAAAAAGGGGGAAGATTTTTTACTTGCAAGGATATTGATTCACATATATATCTTGATCCTTGTAAAAATGAAGCATGATTTAATCTTTCCTTGAGATGTTTGTATAATTGGTATCCTATCACTCATTGTTGAAAAATTACCTATCACTCACTTGTGTTTAAAATTTGCTTATATCGTTCTCCTTTTTGTTGATGACAAAGGGGGAGAAATATATGAATTGATGCTATGAGTGCCATATTTGAATTTGAATTATGTTAAAAAAGCTTACATCGAAATATATGGTAAATTGATGATAGAAATGCTATGATTGCTAAACACTTGAAATATTTGCATTATGTTAAGATATCAAGAACTTGCATCGTAATTTCACATGTTGATATCTTACCATATGATGAATTGCTACCATTACTATCATTCACATTTGAAATGTAAAACTTGAAAAAGGATGTCAAGCCTTGACATCATTTTCAGAGAGATACATCATGATAGGAATCATGATGAAAGTATTGATAAGGTTAAACAATCTTAACTTATCAATATGTCTCTTGAATTCAAAGGCCTTGAATTCAAGAATGACTTATCTTGAGTATGGCATATAGATAGGGGGAGTTAAAGTTAACTCCGTTATCAATTGATTGTCATCATCAAAAAGGGGGAGATTGTTGAATCTCGGATTTTGATGATGAAGTCAATTGTCATTTGTTATCTAATCCATATGTTAAGATAAGTGTGCAGGATTAACTACGATGAAAGTAAGACATGCAGCAGGAGTTGCGCCGAAGTCAAGACTATGATCACGTTGGGGGTTCGAGAGTTCGACGGAAGTCCGGACGGTCATCGGAGGTTCTGTGGGAACAAATCCGAGAAGTCCAAGAGCTTGCCAAAGAAGCTCATCGGAACTCGCCAAGTGGATCATCGCAAGTCCAGGAGTTTGCCGGAAGTCCGCTGGAGCATCGCCGAGGGTTCGTCGGATGATCGCCGGAAGTTCGCCGAAAGCTCGACGGAACAAGCGATTGACGCACCGGAGCAAGTTGCAGTAAATGTCTTGAAAAATATTATAGTTAGCACGATGATTAAGTTAGAAATGGGAGGTGATCCCATTAACTTAATCTTGGGGCAATTGGGCCCTTAACAGACCAAAATTGGGCCGAATGGATCAGCCCATTCGGACCCAGATTCCCTAGCCGACGGTGGCACCGCCCAGCAGCCGAGTCTCGGAGTGAGGCTAGGCGGTGGCACCGCCTAGGCTCAGTCTCCGAGTGAGACTGGGCGGTAGCACCGCCCTTGTCAGGCGGTGGCACCGCCTGGGCTCAGTCTCCGAGTGAGACTGGGTGGGCGGTAGCACTGCCCCTGTCAGGCGGTGGCACCGCCTGGGCTCAGTCTCCGAGTGAGACTGGGCGGTAGTACCGCCCCTGTCAGGTGGTGGTACCGCCCGAGCTCGGTCTCCGAGCTCTGTCAGGCGGTAGTGTACCGCCAGGACCCCGAAAACATGGGAATTGACATTTTTTAGCTCCAAATTCAAATCAGTTTGGGGCCTATATAAACCCCACCCTTTCATGCATGAAAGGTCACCGAAAATTAGTATTTATTCTGAGATTTTGAGAGCTTAAAAGCGTTGTAAAAGGCTAGAAGTTCTTCTCCCTCTTTTCTTCGAAGTTTTGATCATTCAAGAGAGGAGTGAAAATTTGTAAGGGTTGTCTCCTAAGCCCGTCAAAAGGAGTGAAACTGTAAAAGGGTGGTTGGCCTTCGCCTATTGAAGGAAGGCCTCTAGTGGACGTCGGTGACCTCATCGGACGAGGAAGCCAAAAGTGGATGTAGGTCAAGATTGACCGAACCACTCTAAATCTCGGTTTGCATTTACATTCTGTTCTCTATCTTAACTGCAACTACTTCCATAGCTTTACTTTAACTGCACTTTACTTGATCTTAAGTTAAAGCAATTTCTGATTCGACTTTCATACTGAAATCGTTCTTATCATACGAACGTCGTTTTAAATCGTCGAAAGTTTTCCGCTGCACTAATTCACCCCCCCCTCTTAGTGCTCTTGATCCTAACAAAAGCATCTCATCCTGGGTTTCCCGGGTGCAGGCGGTACCACTGCCTGTGTTGGGCGATACCATCACCCAGTAGTTCTAACACTGGGCGGTACCATCGCCTGACATTGGGTGGTACCACCGCCTGACTTAGTCTCGAAGACTATGCCACGACGGTGATACTTCTTGGGTCACTATTTGGGCCTCTCATTGGGCCCAACATAGTTCTTACATAGGCCCAACTGGCCCATAATTGGGTTGGCCTAAATTTAATCCTAATTACGTGCTAACTACGAAATCTAAGACATACTTATGCTAAACAAGTCCTTATGTCTTGGTTTCTTCCGACGATCTTCCGACGAATTTTCGATGATCTCTCGGTAATATTCCGGCGGACTCCCGGCAAGCTCCTAGACTTCTCAACGATCTCCTTGGTGAGTTCTGATGAGCTTCTCTGGCAAGCTCTGAGACTTATCGGATGGTTCCTGTAGAACTTTTGACGAATGTTTGGACTTCCGATGAACTCTCGAACTCCCAATGAAATCGCACTCCGGGACTTCATTTTGCTTCATGCCATGCTATCGTAGTTAATCCTGCACATATAAAAATCCACTTCGATCTAGACAATTATTACTAAGCTTGAATCAAGTATTGTCTGGTATGTCATTGGTTAATCGACGCTTTGTCCGAATCTTCGATGCATCGTCCTCTCTTGTGGTCTATTGCCCAATCACCAGTTGACCTCCGCAACTTCGATTTACTTGGCGCAATGTCCGCTCTTCTTGGTCCGATGCCAAAGATCTCAGCTCGAAGCCTTCTACCGATACGTTGAACGTTCCTCCGGCCCGACATCTAATCTTTTGACATTTTCCACTCCGGCCCAACATGATTCTTCCTGCTTTAATTATTTCTCCTTGATCGAAGCTACCTACATCACTCAAAACGCAGATTAAAACATAAACACTTATAGATTGGTTTCATCATCAAAATTCGAGATTCAACATGATGTAGGAATGCTATCCACGGTAAAGGCTTGATTATCTAGACACTTCTTCATGAAGGACTTAGGGAAAGTATCCTATATCTTGGGGATTCGGGTCTATAGAGATAGATCCAAGATGATGCTTGATTTTTTGCAGTCTAGGAATATAGATACCATTGTCAAAAGGTTTGGCATGAAAAATTCTAAGAGAGGTCTCATACCGATGAGACATGGGATATTGCTTTCTAGGAGTATGTCCCCAAAGACTCCTAAAGCAAGAGCAAACATAGATAGGATACTCTATGCCTTAGTGATAGGGTCTATCATGTATGTTATGCTATGTACCAGTCCTGATATAGCACATGCTCTGAGTGTCACAAGCAAGTATGAGGTGGATCTAGGCTTGGAGCAATAGAAAGCATTAAAGTGTATCCTTAAGTACTTGAAAATGACTAAAATCTTTTACTCGTATATGAAGGTAGTAGCCTCAGGATTGAAGACTACACAGACTCAAGTTTCCAGTCTGATGTTGATGATAGCAAGTCGAATTTGAATTATGTGCACACCTTGAATGGAGGAGTAGTGTGTTGGAAGAGTTTCAAGCGAGATATTACTACTTACTCAACCACAAAGGCGGAGTACATTGCTGCAACAGAGATAGCAAAGGAGAGAGTCTGGATGAAGAAGTTTTCACAGATCTAAGAGTCGTACCAGGTAGTGAGAAGCTAATTCCCTTATATTGTGACAACAACATAACGATTGCTCAAGCGAAAGAGCCCAGGTCTCATCAGAAGAATTCTGAGAAGGTTCCACCTGATCAGAGAGATCATGACCTAAGGAGATGTAGCAGTGGAAAGAGTTTCATCCGAAGATAACATTGTAGATCCATTGATAAGGTTGTCTCATATTGTCTTTGAGTGTCATAGGGGTTTGATGGGGATCAGACACAAAGGTGATTGACTTTAAGTTAAGTGGGAGATTGCTAGTCATAGGTGCCTTGCAAGCCAATCATGTGAGTAATGCTAGTCATCGGTGTCCAGCAAGCCAATCACGTGTTACCCAATAGGGGAGGATCCATTAGGGTTTGATAGGGGACCTCTATAAATAGGAGGAATTCAGTGGTTTATAGGCTAGAGCATTTGCTTGTCTCTCCTATTCTCCTCCCCTCCTCCACCTCAGAGCAGGCCTGGAGTCTTAAGGAGTATCATCGCAGTCCTGTTGTGTGGATCACTACTAGAGAAGAGAACGCTTGACCTCCTTCACCCTCTCCTAGAGATCTGCAAGGAAACAAAGATATACGATCTCCCTAGGTAACACAATCTATCCTATACGTAGTTTGTTTCATGGATTTTTGTACACCAATTTTCGCATGACGACGAACATCTTTCTGGGAAATTGAGGATTTTGTTTTCTTGTTCTTCCACTGCGCATGTGATGTCGCCCCCAAGATGACCCAACAAGTGATGGCACGTATGACTTGACACGTAATGTTTTTACTTATTATATTTGGGTATTTTATCACTTTATATTGCTTGTTGCTTGAACATATTGTGATGTCCATGGATCTATGCAATGAGAATCCAATCATGATGAGATCACGCTAATGAGGTCAATTCACCTTTAAACACAGATTCTAAATAATCCCGGTCATATGTTACTCAAGAGGGATATCAAAATAATCGGATAGACTAGTGTTCTGTATACTTGTCCATATGATGGATGTAGCTGGTCTCATAGCTACTCGTGTAGGGACACTAGGGGTATAGTACAGGTGCTCATTGGAGAATGAGTTCATTGATTGATCTGCTTATGGAATGCTGGATGGTTGATGATGTCTTATTATCAAAAAGCGATTCTGTAGTCTCATTGGTATATTTGGTCCTTAGACTTGAGACACTAAGGATGTCCTGTATGAGTACTCCACTCTTTAATACTGGACTTATAGGTCTAGAGATTCTATATCTAACACAGCCAATCATCGGGAGTGGTAGCAAACCTTACGAGGACTATTGAGTGTCAAAAAAGGATCATCCACTCTCAGTGTCATGAGAGGAATATCCCATTTGTTCTTGCTCAAACAAATCCCTTGCCAGGGTAATTCAGATTGAGGGAGATAGAGTTTTCCGGAAGAATCCAATTAGAACGAAACTCGAGTAGAAACCGTATGGGTCTAATAGCACCATACCTAGTATACGGTCTCTGGGATATTAGATGGATATGGGACCATAGGCAAATGGTAATTGAGGACAGACATGTCCAATGGATTGGATTCCCCTATATCATCTGGGGACTGTAGTGTAGTGGCCTAGTACGTCTGCAATCAATGAGTTGAGTAAATTATTATAAATATAATAATTCACTAAGCTAGAAGGAGTTCTGACAGTTATGACTCACGGCCAGCTCAATATTAGGCCCTGAGGGTCACACACATATGGTAGGTATTGTGATAAGTAGAGGTTCGGATATGAGATATCTGTTGGAGCCCCTATCTTATTGGATATCCAATAAGCCCATGAATTATTGGATCATATGGATGAGATCAAATAAGAGCCCATGAGAGATTATTGTATAGAGATCCACTAATCTAAGAGGCTTGGGTAGTTAAATAAAGATCCAATACCCAATAGGGTAGGATCCATTAGGGTTAAGTTGGCAGGGAACCTCTATAAATAGGAGGGAATCAGTGGTTTATAGGCTAAAGCATTATTTATTTGCCTCTCTTATTCTCCACCCCTTCTCCTCCTCAAAGCAAACCTAGAGTTTTTAGGAGCGTCGTTGTAGCCCTGTTGTGTGGATCACTACTAGAAAGGAGGGCACTTGACCTCCTTCACCCTCTCCTAGAGATATGCAGGGATTCAAGAATATACGATATCCCTAGCTAACACAATCTATCTTATATGTAGTTTTATGTTTCGTAGATTTTTGCTCACCAATCTTCACACGATGGCGAACACAACTTTGGGAATTTAAGGATTTTATTTTATTTTTCTATTCTTCAGCTACGCATGTGATGTCGCCCCTAAGATTTTCCAACACAATGAAGTTTCTCCTATTTATAGAGGTGCAAGCAACTTAATCCTTAATGGATTCTATCCTCATTGGATCTCTATCCAATTATCCAATTGGATCTCTATCCAATCATTCAGTTGGATCTCATCCACTTATCTAATTGGATCTTATCCAAAGGATCCAAACTGGGGCTACACAGATATCTCATATCTGCATCTCTACTCGTCACAACATCCATTATATCTGTGTGACCCTCTAGGCCCGATATCGAGCTAGCCGTTAGTCGATTCTATCAGAACTCCTTCTGATATAGCGAATTATTATCTCCATAATAATTCACTTAATTCATCGACTATGGTTATATTAGGTCACTACGCCATAGTCCCCAGACAGTTTAGGGGGATCAAATTCATCAGACATCTGTCCATAGTTATCATGTGTCTATAGTCCCTTATCCATCTAATATCTTAAAGATTGTATATTAAGCATGGTAACGTCAAGCCAATATGGAATCTTGTCCGAGTCTCGCTTTAATTAGATTATTCTAGAGAACTCCTCTCTCAATCTGAATGACCTTGGCTAGGGATTTTGTTTGAGCGAGCACACACAGGATATTTCTCTCATGATACCGAGAGTGGATAATCCTCTATTGACAAATAATTACCTTTGTAAGTTTGGCTGTTATTCTTGAGAACCGGTTATACCATATTTGGAACTTTTAAACATGTAAGCTTGGCATCAAAGAATAGAGTACTCAAACAGGACATCTTTGGTGTCTCAAGTTTAAGGACCAAATACACAATTGAGACTATGGAATCACTGTCTGACGTCAGGTATCATTGACCATTTAGCGTTCCATAAGAGGATCAATCAATGAACTCATTCTCTAGTGAGCACTTGCATTGTATCTCTAGTGTCCCCGCACGAGCAACTATGAGATCAGTCGCCTCCATCATATGGACGAGTATATAGCGCACCGGTTTATTCAGTTATCTCGATGTCCTTCTCAAATAACCCATAACCGGGATGATTTAGGATTTGTGTTTAAAGGTGAATCGGTTTCATTATCGTGATCTCATCATGATCCAGTTCCCATTGTACAGATCCAAGGACATCACAATATACATACATGTAATATGTGATAAAATGCTAATACTAATAAGCAAAGAGATCGTTGCAGTATATCATAGGTGCTATCACTCACATGATTGGCTTGTTGGGCATTGATAATTAATACCTTCTACCTATTTGCCCATGTGGACAAGGGTTCAAGGTAGATGATTACAGGCTATGCCCTCCCCCCTATCACCCAAAGGGTAGTATGATTACAGGCTATGCCCTCCCCCTATCACCCATGTGGACAAGAGGTTAAGAGAAAGTTGTTGGAGGTGGTTAGAGGATGTCTTCCCGTAGAATATTCCATATAATATTTTGTCCCTTTACGATTAGGTATAAAAGCTTGCCTTTAACATAAAGAAGGGAGGTTGGATCTTTTTGACCACTCACATTTGTACTCTTAGACTTCGGGTTACTAACTTGGGCGTCGAAAGGATTGGGTAGGAAAACATATCTCAACCTCGGTCTTTGTACATGTGGCACATTGGGAGCTCAATGTTTCCACCTCAAAGACACCTCGAGCAACTCTACGCATATAGGTTCGGACTACATCGGGTTGACTAGGATGTCATCGACTTTTTCTCCTAATATTTTTAGCACTAGAAGGAGGGCTCGATGTCATAGGAACACTCATTCATTGACCCTATCAATGAATGCTTGAGCGAGGAGGCTCTGCTCCCAACCTATAGTACTTTCACTATAGGGTAGCAGGCACCCTTTTCGCACATGGATATATCCTCCTCAGCTGAAACATTGATATGATATTGATGTCTATTTATTGGCCCGAGTATCTCACCATTGGGGCAACCCCAAGCCACCTACTCATCCTCGTCAAGAAGTTTTTAAATCTCACCTAGCAAGTGAAGATGCTAATAGGGGATGGTATAGACCATGGCTTTATTTTTTCCCTAGTTAGTGTAGGAAAATCTAGGGGCGACATCACATACGCGGTAGAAGAACATAAAACAAAAATCCAAATTTTCTAAAAAGGTGTTCATCATCGTATGAAGATTAGTACGCAAAAACCCGTGAAACTAAAAAACATATATGAGATAGTTGTGTTATCTAAGGAGATCACCCTACTCATCCTCGTCAAGAAGTTTTTAAATCTCACCTAGCAAGTGAAGATGCTAATAGGGGATGGTATAGACCATGGCTTTATTTTTTCCCTAGTTAGTGTAGGAAAATCTAGGGGCGACATCATACGCGGTAGAAGAACATAAAACAAAAATCCAAATTTTCTAAAAAGGATGTTCATCATCGTATGAAGATTAGTACGCAAAAACCCGTGAAACTAAAAAACATATATGAGATAGTTGTGTTATCTAAGGAGATCGTATATCCTTGAATTTTTACAGATTTGTGGGAGAGGAACAAAAAGGTCAAGCATCCTCCTCTCTAGCGGTGATCCATATGGTAGGGGTTACGAAGACGCTCCTTATATCGCTACCCAAATCTCCACACCTACTATTTGAGGAGAAAAAGGGGAGAGGAGAATAGAAAGTGACAACCAAGAAGCCTAGCTTATGACCTTTAGTTCTCTCCTACTTATAGATGCCTTATGTCAACTTAACCCTAATGGATCCTGCCCTATTGGGTATTGGATCTCCGTTCAACTACCCAAGCCCCACTTAGATTAGTAGATCTCTATCTAATAATCTCTTATTGGCTCTTATTAGATCTCATCCATAGGATCCAATAATTCAGAGGCTTATTGGATATCCAATAAGATAGGGACTTGACTTTAGCGGATATCTCATATCTGAACCTCTACTCGTCACAATACCTACCATATTTGTGTATGAGTGAGTGCTATTATAACTGAGTGCTTGTAAAAGGTTATCTCCTAAACCTATGAAAAGGAGAAGAGGGGTGTAAAAGGGTAGTTGATCTTCGCCTGTTGAAAGAAGATTAGTAGTGGAAGCCGGTGAACTCAAGTGAAGAGGAATTAAGAGTGGATGTAGGTCACGACGACCGAACTACTATAAAAATCTAGTTTGCATTTCTATTTTGCTCTTTACTTTCATTGCAAACTACTTTACTTTCACTACTCTTTCATACGCTTTCAAGTTTAACATCTTTACAAAACGATTTTACCGAACGAGATTTTTGACTTGATGCGATTTTTATCACTATACTAATTCACCCCCCTCCCTCTTAGTGTCGTTCTTGATCCTAACAATAAGTTCTTCAGGTGAAAAGTTATTTAGGTTCTTTGCTTCTTGTATTATTGTTACTTTAGGATCTCAATTTTTGGAAGAGATCTTAATATCTTATTAACAAGTTCAAAATTAAAAATAAATTTACCAAGTGCTTTTAGACCAACATCCGTAAAATGAGTGTACATGTCTCCAATAGTCTCACTTGGTTTCATGTGAAACAACTTATAGCTATGAACCAAAAGATTAATTTTTGACTCTTTAATCCTATACAGCAGAGCTGCGATGATACTCCTTAAGTCTTCAAGCCTGCTATCTGAAGAAGAGAGTGGGAGAGGAGAATAAGAGGTGGTAGCTATAAAGGCCTAACCTATGACCCTTTGGTTCCCTTCTATTTATAGAGGTCCCTTGTCAACTTAACCCTAATGGATATTGTGCTATTGGGTATTGGATCTCCATCGAACTACCAAAGCCTCTTAAATTAATAGGTCTCTACCGAATAATTTCTCATTAGCTCTTATAGGATCTCATCTATAGGATCCAATAATTTAGAGACTTATTGGATATCCAAAAAGATATGGGCTCTAGCGGATATCTCATATCCAAACCTCTATTCATTGCAACACCTACCATATGTGTATGACTATCTAGGCCTAATATCGAGCTGGCAATGAGTCATACCTGTTAGAATTCCTTCTGGCTCAGTGAATTATTATCTTCATAATAATTCTATAACCCCTCATCCATCTAATATCCTAGAGACCGTATACCGAGCATGGTGCTGTCAAGCCTATACAATTTCTACTCGAGTCTTGCTCTAATCGAATTCTCCTGAAAAACTCTTTCTCTCTCAATCTGAATGACCATGGACGAAGATTTGTTTGAACAAGATCACATGAGATATTCCTCTCATGACATCAAGAGCAAATGATTCTCCATCGACACTCAATAGCCCTTATAAGGTTGGTTGTCAATCCTAATGATTGATTGTGTTAGATTTAGAACTTTCAGGCCTAGAAGTCTGGTATCAAAGAGTAGAGTACTTATACAAGACATCATTGGTGTCTCAAGTCTAAGGACCAGATATACCATTGGAATGACGAAATCGTTGTCTGACAATAAGGTATCATCAACCATCCAACATTCTGTGAGCGGATAAATTAGTTAACTCATTCTCTAATTAGTATTTGCGTGGTATCCCTAGTGTCTTTGCATGGGCAACTATGAGACCAGTCACCTCCATTATATGGATGGGTGTATATCACACCAGTCTATCTGGTCATCTCGATGTCCCTTTCAAATGACCTATGACCGTGATTATTTATGGTTTGTATTTAAAGGCGAATCAATCTTATTATCGTGATTTCACCACAATCCGATTCACATTATATAGATCCATGAACATTACAATATATGCACCATGCAAGATAAAATGATAAAATATCAAATAATATAATAAGCAAAAAAGAATACGTAACGTATCACGCTTGCCATCACTCATGTGATTGGCTTATAAGACACCTATAACTAGCAGACATAGGATAAAATATGCTCGAGGCACATGAGTCGAAAAAACCCGACCCGCATGAGGAAAAATCTGTCATAGTAGAGACATAAGACAAAATATGCTCGAAGCGCATGATGAGAAATCTTCCATAGTAGAGGCATAAGACAAAATATGTTCGAGATGCATGAGTCGAGGAAACCCAACCAGCGTGAGGAGAAATCTATCACGATGAAAGATAAAGTAAAATGTGCCCAAAGTATACACAAGATAAAATGTACTAGAGGCATGTAAGTCGGGAAAACCTAACCAATATCATAAGAAACCCACCATAATGGAAGGTATAAAGACAAAATAAACTCAAGATGCGTGCATCAAAAAAACCTAAACAACGTAAGAAGAAGCCTACTGTAGTGGGAAGCACAAGAAAAAATATGATAGAGACATGTGAGTTGGAAAATTTTGGCCCACATAAGAAGAAACCCGTCATGATGAGAGGTACAAGATAAAATACACACATGATACATTTGTCAAAAAAACCTAACACACGTAAGAAGAAACTCATTACAATGAGAGGCACAAAACAAAATATGTCAGAGGCACGTGAGTTGAAAATACTTGACTCACAAGAGGAGAAATCTATTATGGTAGAGGCATAAGGCAAATTGTACCT
This sequence comes from Musa balbisiana, assembly GCA_004837865.1. Lineage (NCBI taxonomy): Eukaryota > Viridiplantae > Streptophyta > Magnoliopsida > Zingiberales > Musaceae > Musa > Musa balbisiana. Next base: position 11,558,509 of record CM017195.1, on the reverse strand, counting down.
AAGGCGTGTGAGTTAGGAAAACCTTACCCATATGAGGAGAAACCATAATGGCAGAGTCACAGGACAAAATATGCTTAAGGCATGAGTCGGAAAAAACTCAACCCGCGTGAGGAGAAATCTACCATGGCGGAGGCACAAGGCAAAATGTGCTTAAGGTACATGAGTCAGAAAAACCTAACTCACATGAGGATAAATATATCACAATAAAGGCATAAGACAAAATGTGTTCGAGGCGCATGAGTCAAGAAAACCAAACCCATGTGAGGAGAAATCTATCATGATAGAAATATAAGGCAAAATATGCATGAAGTGCATGAGTTTGAAAAATCTGACCCACGTGAGGAGAAACCCGTCATGACAGGAGACACAAGGTAAAATATGTTAAAGGCTCATGAGTCAGGAAAACCTGACCTGCATAAGAAGAAACCCACCATGATGGAAGACATAAAACAAAATATATCCAAAGTGCTATTCATAGGTGCCTTATAAGCCAATCATGTGAGTAATGACACATGTGACATGATACATACTCTTATTACTTATTATTTATTCAATATTTTTCTCACTTTATATTACCTGTTACATATATTGTGATGTCCATGGACCTGTACAATAGGAATCGGATCGTAATGAGACTGATTCACCTTTAAACACCAACTTTAAATAATCCCAATCACAAGTTACTCGAGAGGGACATCAAGATAACTGGATAGACTTGTGTGCTGTATACCCATCCATATGATAGAGGTGGTTGGTCTCATAGCCGCTCATGTGGGGATACTAGAGATATAGTATAGGTGCTCATTGTAGAATGAGATAACCGATCGATCCACTCATGGAATGCTAGATAATTGGTAATACCTCATTGTTAGACAGTGATTCCATCATCCCAATAGTATGTTTAGTCCTTAGACTTGAGACATCAAGGATGTCCTATATGAGTACTCCACTCTTTGACACTAGACTTATAGGTCTGAAAGATCTAGATATAGCAAAACTGGTCATCGGGAGTGGCAGCCAACCTTGCGAGGGATATTGAGTATCGATAGAGGATCATCCGCTCTTGGTGTTATGAGAGGAATATCCTATGTATTCTTGCTTAAGCAAATCTCTGGCCAGGATTCTTTGGATTGAAAAAAAATAAGAGTTATTGGGAAACTTAAGGTGACATCATATGCACAGTGAAAGAACAAAAAATAAAAATCCTAGAATTTTCCATAAAAAAGAAGGTTTCATTGTTATCATGTGAAGATTAGTGCACAAAAACCCATAAAACCAAAAAATCACTCATGTTAAAAGATGTGTGTTACCTAGGGAGATCGTATATCTATGAAATTCTATTGATTTGTGTGAGAGGATGAAGAAGGTCAACTATCCTCCTCTCTAGCGGTGATCCACATAACAGGAGCTGTGAAGATGCTCCTCAAATCACTGCTCTAATCTCCTTGCTACACACACCACGCAATCAAGAAGGCGATGACCCTTCTTACTATCTGCACACCCTAAATAGGGGTTGTTGGTTGAAGAGGAGAGGAGAATAGATGGTGACAGCTAAAATGGGTCTAGCATATGGATCTTTGGTTCCCTCCTATTTATAAAGATATCCTCGCAACTTAGCCCTAATAGATCCTACTCTATTAGGCATTGGATCTCTATCCAACTATCAACGCCTCTTAGATTAGTGGATCTCTACCCAATAATTACTCATTGGCTCTTATTATATCTTATTCACAAGATTCAATAATTTAGGAGCTTATTGGATATCCAACAAGATAGGGGCTCTAGTGAATATCTCATATCTGAACCTCTACCCGTCGCAACACCTACCATATATGTGTGACCCTCTAGGTCCAATATCGAGCTAGTCATGAGTCATATTTATCAGAACTCCTTTTGGCTCAGTGAATTATTACCTTCATAATAATTCACTTGACTCATCAATTGTGGACGTATTGGGCCACTACGCCACACCTCCCAAACGATACAAGGGAATCCAATCCATTGGACTTGTTTGTCCTCAATTACCATATATCTATAGTCCCTCATCTATCTAATATCTCATAGATTGTATACCAGATATGGTGCTATCAGGCCTGTACAGTTTCTACTCGAGTCTCGCTCTATTCGAATTCTCCCGAAGAACTATTTATCTCTTAATCTGAATAACCATAGTCAGGGATTTGCTTGAGTAAGAATATATAGGATATTTTTCTTATAACACCGAGAGTGGATGATCATCTATCAACACTTAATAGTCCTTATAAGGTTGGCTGCCACTTCCGATGATTGGTTGTGCTAGATCTGGAACTTTTATGTTTATAAGTCTTGTATTAAAGAGTGAAGTATTCATATAGGACATGCTAGTTATATGTGCTATGCAAGTCAATCATATGAGTATATTATTATGGCAAAGGTAGCAAAGGATGAAGTTTGGATGAAAAAGTTTATCACAGATCTAAGAGTTAAGCTAAGCAATGAGGAGCTGATTCCCTTATATTATAACAACAATGGGGCAACTGCTAAGGCAAAGGAACCCAGGTCTCATCAGAAGTCTAAGCATATTTTGAGGAGATTCCACCTGATTAGAGAAATCGTAGCCCGAGGAGATGTAGCAGTAAAAAGAGTTCTATCCGAAGATAACATTACAAATCCACTAATGAAGTCGTTGTCTCATATTGTCTTTGAGTGTCATAAAGGTCTGATGGAGATCAGACATGTAGGTGATTGACTTTAAGTTAAGTGGGATATTGCTAGTCATATGTGCCTTGCAAGCCAATCACGTGAGTGATGGCACGTGTGACATGATATACATTCTTTTTTTTATTATATTATTTGATATTTTATCACTTTATCTTGCATGCTACATATATTGTGATGTTTGTAGATCTATGCAATGGGAATTAGATTGTGATGAGATCATGATATGAGACCGATTCGCCTTTAAATACATACTCTAAATAATTCTGGTCATAGATCACTTGAGAGGGACATCAAGATGACTAGATAGACTGGTGTGTTGTATACTCATTCATATGATGAAGACGGCTGATCTCATAGCTGCTCGTGTAGGGACACTAGGGATACTGCATAAGTGCTCATTAGAGAATGAGTTTACTGATTAATCAGCTCACAGAATGTTGGTTGATTAATGATGTCTCATTGTCAAACAGCGATTTCGTTGTCCTAATAGTGTATCTGGTCCTTAAACTTGAGACACTAAAGATATTCTATATGAGTACTCTACTCTTTGATACTAGATTTATAGACCTAGAAGTTTCAAATATAGTATAGCTAGTCATCGGGAGTGATAGCCAATCTTACGAGGGATATTGAGTGTCGATAGAGGATCATCTATTTTCAATATTATGAGAGGAATATCCCACATGTTTTTATTCAGATAAATCCCTAGCCAGGGTCATTCGGATTGAGAGATAAAGAGTTCTTCAGAAGAATCTGATTAGAGCGAGACTTGAGTGGAATCCATATGGGCTTGACAACACCATGCCCGGTATACGATCTATAGGATATTAGATGAATAAGAGACTATATATACATGGTAACTGAGGATAGATAGGTCCAATGGATTGGATTTCATTCGATTATCTCGATGTCTTTCTCAAGTGACATATGATTGAGATTATTTAGGGTCTATGTTTAAAGGTAAATCGGTCTCATTATTCGGATCTCATCACGATCTAATTCTTATTGCATAAATCCATAGACATCATAATACATAAAATATACAATATAAAGTAAGAAAAAATATCAAATAAATAATAAACAAAAAGAATGTGTATCATGTCACACGTGCCATTACTCACGTGATTGGCTTACAAGACACCTATGACTAGTAAGAGTTCTCCAGGATAATTCGATTAGAGCAAGATAGTACCATGGGCCTGACAGCACCATGCCTGGAATATGATCTATAGGATATTAGATGGATGAGAAACTACAAATACATAATAATTAAGGACAAACAGGTCCAAAGGATTGGATTCCTCTATATCGTTTGAGGACTGCAATGTAGTGGCAGAGTAAGTCCATAGTCGATAAGCCAAGTGAATTATTATGGAGAAAATAATTCACTGAGCTAAAAGGAGTTCTGATAGGTATGACTTATAGCCAACTCGATATTGGGCCTAGAGGGTCACACATATATGATAGGTGTTGGGACGAGTAGAGGTTCGGATATGAGATATCCGTTGGAGTCATTATTTTATTGGATATCTAATAAGCCCCTAAATTATTAGATCTTATGGATGAGATCCAATAAGAGCCAATGAGAGATTGTTATGTAGAGATCCACTACTCTAAGAAGCTTGGATAGTTGGATAGGGATCCAGTACCCAATAGGGCAGGATCCATTATGACAAGTTTATAAGGATCTCTATAAATAAGAGGGAACAAAAGGGCTATATGCTAGACCCTTTTTTGGCTACCACCTCCTATACTCATCTCTCCCTCTCCTCCTCGGCTAGCAGCCCCTGTTTGGAGCATGTGGACAGCAAGAAGGGCTGGCCCCTTCTTGATCCCGTGGTACGTGTGGAAAGGAGGATTGTGCAACAATTTGAGAAGCGTCTTTGCAGCCCCTACCATGTGGATAACCACTAGAGAGGAGGATAGTTGATCTCCTTCATCCTCTCCCATAGATCTATAGGATTTCAAGGATATATGATCTTCCTAGGTAACATATATCCCTTAACACACCCAGTTTTTCGATTTTATGGGTTTTTTGGCACCAATCTTCGTACGACGATAAGAAATCATTTTCTATGGAAATCTAGGGTTTCTATTTTCTATTCTTCCGCTATGCATGTGATGTCATCCCAAGTTTCCCAACACAAGGTGTGTGTGTTGGGAAAACCCAACCCACTTTAGAAGAAACCTACCGTAGTGGGAAGAACAAGACAAAATATGCCAGAGGCGTAAGTCAGAAAAACCCAACCTATATAAGAACAAACCTATTATGATAGCAAACATAAGACAAAATGTGCTCGAAGTACATGTGTCAAAAAAACCTAACTCATGTAAGAAGAAACTTATCACAACATTAGGCACAAGGCAAAATGTGCCCAAGGTACATGAGTTGAAAAAACCTTACTCACATGAGGTAAAATCCACCATAGCGGAAGCATAAGGCAAAATGTACTCGAGGCACGTAAGTTAAGAAAACCTAACCTGCATGCGAAGAAATCTATCATAACGGAAGCACAATGTAAAATATACTTGAGGTGCGTGAGTTAGGAAAACCTGACCTGTGTAAGAAGAAACCCACCATAGCAAGAGGTATAAGATAAAATACGCTTGAGATGCGTAATTTGAAAAAATGCAACTTACAAAAAAAAACAAACCACTATAACAGGAGGCACAAGACAAAATGTGTCTGAGGTACGTGTGTCAAGAAAACCGAACCCACTTAAGAAGAAACTTGCCATGGCATAAGTCGGAAAAACCCTATCCGTATAGGAAGAAACATGTCATAGTGAAAAGTTATACTCGAGGCATATGTGTCATGAAAACCCGACTTATATAAGAAAAAATCCACCATAGTGAAAGGCACAAGACAAAATGTGCCCGAGATATATGTGTCGAGAAAACCTAATCCTTGTAGGAAGATATCTGTCACGATAAAAGATATAAGATAAAATATACCCAAGATATGTGTGTCGAAAAAATCCAACCTACGTAAGAAGAAACCTACCATGACGAAAAATAAGACAAAATGTGCCCGAGGTGTGTGTATGATGAAAACCTGACCTGTGTAAGAAGAAATTTATCACAACGAAAAATATAAGATAAAATATACCCAAGACACATGAATTGAAAATTTTTGATCCGCATGATAGTAAATTTGCCATGGAGAAAGAATCTCGAAGTTGGAAGTTCGAGTGTTGACCCATCCTTTACTCGAGGTGGATAGGTCATTGTCTAACACAACCCATTTGCCTCTAGGCCCATTAGTAAATTATTTTTAAAAAAAAAGGGACACGAGCACGAGCCCCCATCGCCTGAGGTGGATTCCTCGTGGACGAGAAAAAGAGGAACCCACCTCTACACCACATGGTCATGGGCAAGGATCACAAAGGGGTGGTGAGGACCGTGGGGTCATGGGCAAGGATTACAAAGTGATGCTAGCTTTGTCACGAGTAGACGATCGGTATAAGCACGTGGCAAGCGATGATGATGTGAATGCACCCATTATAGTAGTGTGCGGACAATGTCAAATTGACCAACAACCTTTTGCCCTAACAAGTTCCAAAGTGAATTTGACTTAATAATAAAATAATTGACATATTAATTTGATAAATCTAAATTATTCATTTAATATATTTAATCTCTGATTAATAATGATATAATTATCTAATTTTATTTTAAAAAATTCAAAAGGTAACGGGGAAAGTAGAATTTTGATCCATGATGATTTTGTAAATCAACTTAATTTTCCTTCCCACCAACAAAGATTGGAAAATAAAAAAACAGTCGCGGTGTCACGTAAACAACATTAGCAAGCCGAGCTTTAAGCCGAAGCCGTCGACTCCTACCGTCGAACGCAGGAAGCAGGCACGTGGGCGGATCAATTCACCGTCCTCTTCATGAGCATGTACCTTCTACGACTTGTCGTCCTACAACGAACGGCTGAAGAGGTTGAGGCTGCAATCGCCTCGTAACGATTCATTCGAACTTTTGGGATCGTCCGTGCCGCCGAGAGATTGTTCGATGAAATGCGGCTGAAAGTCTCTGCCGTGCACCAAACTTTTGGTACGAGAGAGATGCAGTATGGATGCCGCGTTTGAGGTATCGAAGCAGTTATCATCTATCTGCTCTCCTAAATGGTCATCCAAGCATCGCTCCCCTATCCAATCCATGTAACATTCTGTGCATCTCCATCGTCAATGGGTGCCTCGTATCTCCCACCAAAAATTTGTGCAGCCTGCCATGAACCTCTACCAAGCTAAACCCTTTCTCCTTCTTCACCCCTCTCTCCACCATCTCGTCCCTGATCCAGCCTACCTCATTCCACTTCCCACCTTTAGCGTACAAATTCGATACGCCTACAAAGAATCCTCCCTCCTCCTCCCCTGCTTCTGATTCTGATCTCAACAATTGTCTCTCCAGCCGCTTCCCCAGCCTCGACTCCCCATTGACGACGCAAGCATGGAGCAGAGAACCCAGAACGACACGGTTAGGCTTGAAAGACATCGACTCCACAACCCGCTTCGCCTCTTCCACCCGCCCGGCGCGGCCAAGAAGGTCCACCGTCGTTCCATAGTGTTCCATTCTCGGTTCAACTCCGTACACTCCCTTCATCGCGTTGAAAAGCTTAATCCCCACCTCGACGAGGCCGCAATGGCTGCACGCATGCAGCACGCTGGTGAAGGCCATGCTGTCCGGTGCAACCCCCTCCTCCGTCATTTTCTCGAACAATGCCATGGCCTCTTCAGCGCATCCATGCGTGGCCAGTCCGCCGATTATGGCTGTCCATGCCGATACGTCCTTTGTAGTCTCCATTTCATCGAAAACCTTCCGTGCGGCCTCCAAGCTGCCGCACTTGGTGTACATGTGCAGAACGCTTGTGCCCACTTCTGGAGTCATACGAGGAAGACGGCGCAAGACTAGAGCGTGCAGGCTCCGTCCATGTCCAAGAGCACCGAGACCGGCGCAGCATGAGAGGCCCGCGACAATTGTGTCAGCGTTGAGGCGAGTCCCGTGTAGGATCATCTCCGCAAACAGGTGGAGGCCGTAGTCGTGCCACGCGGACTTTGCGCAGCAGGAGATGAGGGCATTGTACGTGATGGTGGTTTTCAGGGGCATTTCGTCGAACAGTTTCGCGGACGCGTTCAGAAGTCCGACGGAGGCGTAAGTGTGGAGCAGGGAAGTCGCGACGTGGAGGTCGCCGAGGAGGCCGCGTCGGAGGGCCACGGCATGGAGGGACAGCGCTGTGGCGCGCGAGGCGCCAGCGCGCCGGGCAGAGGCGCGGACAAGGGAGAGGAGGACAAAGCGGTCGGGGTAGAGGCAGGAGCGGAGCATGAGGGCGAAGTGGGAGAACGCGGGGGAGGGGTCCGGGGCGGTGGAGTGGGCACGGATGAGGGCCGCGAATGCGAAGGCGGAGGGGCGGGGGGCGGCGGTGCGGAAGGCGAGGAAGGCGAGGGGTAGGTCGGAGGGTGCTGCAGCTGCAACAGCGCGGGCCGAAACGAAGGGGTCCGGGAGGAGGCCGGCGACGACGGCGCGCGCGAGGACCCGCTTGAGGCGGCGGGGGTCGCCATGGCAGGCATCGATGACGGACACGAGGCGGGCTCTGGCGTCGACGAAACGGGCGGCGCCGCTCATGGGGTTCCGTCACCGGAGCCGCATTTGGTTATCGTTAGGTTGCGATCAGCTGATCGGGCGACGCAACACCAATCATCATACTCTTCATACATATATATATATATATATATATATATATATATATATATATATATATATATATAAAATGTCTGTGTAGTATATACGGAAGGTGACATTGACTAGGATGGATGCCTTGTGCTACAATGGAATTTGATAAAGCACAAATCGTAAAGCAACATTCGTTCTTAGGAAGAGCGGCAGCAAAGGAAATAGATAATTACCCCATTTGGCGATGCCATATGCTATATAGCGTGCCAAAACCAAATCAACAAGTGAACCAACATCATCTTCAGGTCTCACACAGCAATGTTTAGGACCAACAGTGAACTACATTCATAGACGGCAGGACCAAGTGAGGTGTTGTGTACATTCGTTCTTGTGATGGCTCCCACAATTTGTTTAGGATTGATGGGAACGAAAAAATACAGTCGATTGTCATTGCATTCAAGATGATATATATAGATACAGACGTAGTGTTGATGTATTTAGGTAACCCTTACGCCTTGGTATCGAAGGATCTCGCCGATGAGCTCCCCCTTCCCCGAGCCGACGTACCTTCCACAGATCTGGCCGTCCTTTATGAACAGGAAGGTGGGCACCTCCACCACGTCCATGTCCTTGAGATACTCCATGCAGCTGTCGTTCTCGTCGCCGTTCATCCTCGCGAACACCACGGCGTCCGCCATGGAGCGCGAAAGCTTGATGACGGTGGGGTACACCTTCACGCAGGGGCCGCAGTGCTTGAGCCCCACGTCCAGCACCACCAGCTTGCCGTCGGCTCCGCGGTGCTGGTCGATAAGCGACTCCACGTCGGCCCGGGAGTGCAGCTGCACCACCGCCGAGTGGTTGTCGCCATAGTACAGCACGTCGCCCACCAGCTGGTCCGGCCCGATGCCCTCCTCCTCGTGCACCTTCTCCATGCCCTTGTAGAAGGTGAAGTGGGGCACCCGGTCAATGCCCTCCCGCTGGCACAGCTCCCGTGTCTGCTCCGACTCGTCGCCCATCACCAGCAAGAACTCCACGTCGCTGCACGTCCGGCTCAGCTCCACCATGAAGGGGTAGATCCGGCGGCTGTTGGGGCTGTGGCTCGCCGCGTACTCCACCACCACCAGCTTGTCCTTGGCGGCGCGGAGGGCCGCCTCGAACTCGTCGACGTTGTGCACCTTCTGCACCCGCTCGTCGCTGGCTGTGGACCGGCTCTTGGTGCCGCTCGCCGCCGCCGAGGCGCGAGGGCAGAACGACGCCGGCTTGCCGAGGGATGACGGACGGTGTCTTATCCTGGTGGAGAAGAAGTGGGAGAGTGGGGAGTGAGAAGAAAGGGGCGCGGGCTGGCCTAGTCTGGAGAGGCAGGAAGAGACAAAAGAAGAGGAAGTTGGAGGAGGCCCAAAGAGGAAGGTGGCCATGGCGGCCATGGCAGACGATGGGATCGGAATGAGGTGTGGTGGGTGAGGGATGAGTACGCTATCAAGGTGGATGGGGGAAGAAATGGTGGCGGATAACGGAGGTGCTATCATTAAAAGATTCAACGGGAGGTGGATGTTCTATGTCCACCCAATTGTTCGTGGCTTGCGTTTGAGGTCGATGGATTTTTTTTGTTGAGAACTACTAGATCCGTTTGTCTCCTATCGGGGATTTTTGTGGCGATGTTGCAGACCCGTTAAACTTCGCGACAAGGCACCAAAAGATCAAAGATATTTGTAGCATTAGGCTTACGCAATCCATTCTGTTTCCAAGGAAAAACATTTTTGCAGTTCAAAGATAATATATTCAAAGATAATAGGCCTGGTAAATATCATCTCATTTCAAAGATAAGGATAATAGGCCTGGTAAATATCATCTCATTTCAAAGATAATAGGCTTCATAGTATAATGAGTATCGTCGATCAGAGAGTCAGCATAATTAATTAACTATCGTAGGTGCAGGTTCATCCTTATGTTTTTCTTTGTGTTGATATGAAAATACTAATATGGCAAATCGACATAGAAGGTTCGTAAGGCAGATGGTTCATCAAAGTCGATCCAGTCGTGAAGCGGTGACACTGGATAGAGGAACCGAGATCTGCTCGACTGCGAGGTCCTATCTTTGAACATATGGGTTATCCTCTGGTTAAAGAGTTGTCTCGTGACTATAAGGTTGTATCCTGGTAGTGGAGTCATCTCTTGATTGTCGATGGTCCTACATAATATATTTATACTGAGGGCTTCCCGAGCTCAACTCATTTGATACTTAAATCAATGAAAGACAAAGGAGGAGGAAGACAATAGTACCATCTGTGTAAATGAGAGAATAAAGATGCTATTACTTGCTTACTGCACCTCCCTACCCCCCCCCCTTTTGACGTTTGCGCTAGGGTAGTTTTTATATCTCTCGGGGGATCGATCATATGTAAGTTGTTAATGACCGCCAATATTTCAGGCGAATGGTTCGTCTGTTCTAGGGTGATTGTTCTGATCCTGTGCTATACGAGGCTGTCTTCTCACTTTTGGGTACCACTTCGTGCAATTTCGAGTTACGTGGATTCTACTTTACGTCGCTTCTGAGCTGGGTCGCATCGTTTCGAGACGTAATCGTTTCTTAATCGGGTTGTGTCATTTTGTATCACTTTGAGATATGTGTGTGACTTCGAGTAGGAGGTGCCACGTGGGGTCTGAGGTGACTATCATCTGTCATTGTAGATGGTACCAAAATATCCTATATCATTAGGTCTAACAATTTTAAAAAAAATTTGAATTGAAAACGAATATGGAAGAGCTGGTTTTAAAACTGAAATCGGAATCAAAACCAGATTCATTGCTCCGATTCGGCAGATTTCAGTTTTTGATTAGAATCGATAATTTTTAATATTTTTTTAAAATATATATATAATTATTTTTAAATTAAAAAAAATCATTGTACATCTATCATCAGTGTAAATGTGTAATGGCATAACTAAAAAATTAAATAAAATTATGTAAAATTAAAAATATTTAATCGCTATCAATGTCGATATTTTAATAGTTCATTTGGTTGATATGTGAAATAATAGGTTGTTGTCCTCTATCAACAGTTGGGCCAAGCACAGATCATTGGGTCCGACTGTTCGAGTGCAATAATTGATCAATAGCACATTGTTCGAACACTTATTTTAAATAAAAAATCATCAAACCGATGGTTTCGATTTTCCAAGCCGCCAGATTGATTTGGTTCCGGTTCGAACTGTGGTCAGGGTTATGATAGGATAGTATGAACTAATTAGCATGTAAACCAACAGTTATAATCATTGCTGCTCTAAAGTCGATTCATGCATAATCTTCAAATTATTGTACATCGGAATGGGGAGGATTGATTACATTGGTGATGATATCTGGCAATATAGTTAGGTCGATATGTGATAGGAACCCAATATTTAATAAAAAGTCACTCACATAAACACAATAAATTGGCGTACCTGCTTTCTCGGGCAAAAATTTGATAACTAAAAACTTGCATGTTTAGTCATAGGATTGATGGATCTGCCTGGGATATTTATATTACTTGACCACTTGGATGTCTACCTGCCTCCAAGCATCACAAAAATGTAAACCAGATACTTGACGATCCTTTAAAGGAGTTCATATGCTTCTTTTCACTGGACAATGTCTTGGGGGAACCTACACACTCAAATGCCTCTGTTGGCTCAAAACTTTGTGAAAGCAAAATGGCAAATATGTCAAAACCCTGAATGGAAGATTATTGCGACAGTAATCAGCAAAATCAACATTAATGGTAGATCTCCATAACATCGAGTAGTTATTAAGCATGCTATCCAAAAGGAAACCATGAGTTAAAAGCATATTTACAGATTCTCCAGTGATTCTTGGTAGCACATTCATAATTCAAGCTGGCAATAGAGGGATAAATAACTTAATGATCAATTTAGTAGATGCTTAATAATCATCTCAGTTAAACAGCAGAATTTTATTCACATGTACAAATTTTTGAGCTGCGACTACACGAAATTGCATCAATTAACGACACAGTCGCCCGGGGTCTCTGAGGTATCCCCATTCTCATCGGAGGAACCATCTCTGTTTGTTAAATGCATTATAAGGTCCATCAAGTCTGCATTAGCTGCTAGATCTTCATCTGTATCACCTGACCTGGTCTGCATCCTTTGCAGTGCCAAGATCTGCGCTATCATGTCTTCAGGAAGAGCAAAGCGGAAGAACCTGCTTCTTCTCTTGTGCGGCTTTAACTGGTGATTTCAAAAGGGTCATATCATTCAGAGTCATCATACGTGAGACAAGCAGAAATAATATCAGAAAGCTTTTATTATGATTGTTGCAAACAGTGCCATAACCTATGCCACCATTATCGTCATAGCCACTGGTGCATCAATGTCATCATCACCATCATTGTCGAAGTTAACAAGTGCAAAGCAATCAGCCATTTCATAAAAGCACCAGAGAAGTTAAAGGTAGTTTAATGCTTCAGGAATTTAATGTGCCTCTTTTATTTTTGTTTGGGAAATTGATGTATCAGAAACAGCCGTATATGCCTTAGCAACAGGATGGATTTCTATGTGAACAAGTCAATCACACGTTTTACTTTATAGAAAATGCAACTTACTTTAGGAATGAATGGCAGATGAGCAAGTTCTATCTTAGCCAAACGAAAAATCAAAGTAACAGCATTGACAAAGGTTATGAGCAGAACATAAAAAAATCTCTTACCTCCTCTATTTTTACAGGTGCAGCTGGTTCTGCAGCATTGGGAGTCCAAATTTTTATATCATTCTCTATGCCACTACTTGCAATCACAGTAGCATGAGGGTGAGGTTCAATACAATTGACCACATATTTGTCTCCTTCCATAGCGCGTAAAAGCTTTCCATCCCTCTTTCTCCATATAAAGATCCGTCCACAGTCTGAACCACTAGTAACATACTCACAGTTTGGACCAAAGAAGCTCACACCCTTGACAGTCTCACAGTTACGATGTCCCTTGTATACCTGTGGTCCAGTTTGATCCCCATCAACTGGAGACAGAAGTGAAGCTGATTTAGATTTATCTCCAGCATCAGCATTCACACTAGATATTGGAGATTCTTTAACTGCATTGGGTCCGAGTCCTTGATCCTTAGAGAAGAGATATATCAGCTCATCATTGTATGATGCCAATAGCTCACTCTGATCTGAGAATGCCAACCCTGTAATTCCAACATTATCATTGCCAATGAGATGACGGGGACAGAAGAAGTTAGCAGGATAATCACAATCAGTTGATCCATCCCACATATACTTGCGAATGTCATAAACTCGAGCATATTCATCTGTTCCTGCAATTGCAAATAGATTGGGACTCCTTGGGTCTATTGCAATAGCATTTAAATGAATGGCCGTCCCGTAAGTCGATCTGCAAGTAAATAGCTTTGTAGCAGTTTTTGTTCTTAAATCAATCTGTGTAACAGGCAACAAGCTGGCAATGTAAGTAGATAAAAGCCGAAAATAGCATGTAAAGAAAACAAAACAAGATAAACTACTCACATGCTGAACCAGTCCATCTTCACCACAACTATAAATTATATAAGAACTCCCAGGCTCAATACCCAATTTATGAGCCCGTCCATCATGTTGAGCCAGCAATGTTGTATCCACTTTTCCACCTTCTAGTATTTGGGCTTGTCTTACCTAATGACATGCAAAATAAAAAGCAATGCATTAAAAACATGACATCTAAAATATTAGAAGACACAGAGGGAAGTGTAACAGCATATACCTCACCATCTGCAGCACAGGTGATGATGATCCGGTCACCTGTGTAAGGCATGAATCGAGCTTGGAAAACATTGTTTGAGTGGCCTGAGTCAAAGGATAATTTAACACGGCCAGCATCCCAATCCCATAGAATCACCTTTCTATCATCAGAACCGGATATGAGAGTGTCACCATCTGCATTGAAGCTCACAGTGTTGACACAGCCTCTATGATTGTCTAACTTTCTATGGACTCCAAAACGAAGAACAAGGTCCTGTTCAGAAAAGATAAACTCAAATAATATAGCTAAAAGAAATCTCAGGAAAACAAGCAGAACTGAGTCTAAATAATTCAAAGAAAACAATTAAGAGTCAGTCATAAGACTCATAACCACATCCTACTTTAAACAAAATTTTAAATGAATATTTTAAAATAATCAAGCCAACACAAATTTCCTGGTTTAGAAGTAGTTAATGTCTGGATGCTTCCATGTCCCAACAACTTGAGCCTAAATCCACCAAACAAAACATTTAAGATCAGAGATGGCATTGAGAACAAAATAAAAAATCCTCTAGATTTGCAGTTGAATTGATATTAACACAAGCTTAGCCAATGTATTGATCATAGTTTTTTTAATATGAAGCACACTAACAAACTGCAAATAAATTTTGCATTTTTATAGCTTGAGCTGTAAAAAAAATGAAGAACATGAAGAAATCACAAAGACAGCTAAAATTGATCTAAAATTTCATAGTCTGCAATAAGGGTTCAAGTCTTGGTTAGCGTGAGTCTCATTCTGAGCCATGCTGAACAATGCCATGCCAATGCCAATGATTTAACAACATATACAAATTCTTAACCAATAGGCAGCCACCACTGGAGGCATGCCAGCATTATTTCCAATCAATTAAAAAGTAAGCAACAGAAATGAAAAGAAAACTAACATAAGTTCCATTACCTATGTTTTCTTCTGGAAGTTTATATTATAATTTTTTTCCTACCATCTCATCTACCTAGCACAAGTGCATGACTAAAGCACAGCTCCACCACAGTGAAGCAAAATCTGCCTAACACTTTTCTGATTTTTGTTTTACCAACCTGATCCATTGGACGTCTCAAGATCACTGTTTTAACGATGGCACTTGTTACCAGCTAGGCTACTAAGAACTCAGTAGGAGTGATGTATCTGGACATAACTTGATAGATTAATCTAACTTGGATACTTTAGGCGCAGTGTGGCTTCCACAATCCCTAATCCGTGTGCATCAGTTGCGCGCTGGCAACACTTTGCCCATGCATCAATCATCAACCCTTTTTTATCTCTATTGCAAGTGCAATTAGGCCGACTCTTCGCAAGCATATGTCGCTTGTGATATTACATGGCTTGGGTAGATCAACGAAGTTCGGCACAAGTGGTACCACGACTCTATTCCACTCTCCCTGCCCCAAATACTATCGACATGAGCAGAGTTAAAACAGCAAATTCCGCCCAACCAAAAAAACCCAAAATCATCTGTGAGAAAAACATACACCGTATTAACAGCATACATCGAACCACTCAGATTGAGTACACTATTATGATTAAAATATATTTGCTGTGCTGGAATAAGTTTGTGATCCTGGATGCACCTTTTTCTGTATAGACACCTCATCTTCTCATGCCAAACCTAATACCCAAGAAAACCTGATGAGGTAGAGTGTGAAAGCAAATGTGTTTGTCTTCTGATCTACTCATCACGTTACGTCGAACCACCCACGATCGAACGAAATAGAAGCATTCATAATTCGGGAGAAGAAATCTTTACCGATTAAAAACTAGAAATCCCTAACACTAGGATTATAATTCAACAAAAAAGAAACCAAAGCGATCTCGTAGGAACAGAAACCGGACCAACCGATTCGTACGAGAGAACATAATCCCCAAAAGAAACCCTCCATCAAGAAAAGTAGAAAGGAGCAAGGGGAAACGGAGACACGTGGGTTTGATCGGAGACCTCGGAAGCAACGAAGCGGTGGGCGAAGGCTCTCGGGGGGAAGTCCCCGAGCTCGCGGTGCCAGAGCTCGACGACGCCGCGGCCGACGCCCCGGCCTCTCGTGCAACATCTCTTCATCCCCATCGTCTCGATATTCGGCGAGGGAGGCGAATCGGCTCTCCCCGTGGAGGCGACGGCAGGAGCGGGATAGGGATCGGGATCGAGATCGGTAGGACGAGAGTTGGATGGAGCGAGGCGGGGGTGTGTACGGCCTCGACTCTGCAGATAATACGAACTGATAGAGAACCCCCCACTACATGGGCTTTTATTTTGTACGTGTAGAAATGGTTATCGGGTCGGATCCATATCGGAATCCGATAAATCCTCCAGATTTCGGGTAGGATTTAATACAACCGTCGGATTCATGCACATCACTGCATGCATACCCGTCCACATAATCCGTTTAAGTTGGATCAGTATTTATTGATCGAATTCTATTCTAATGTAAATAAAAGATGCGTTTAACATATGAGATTAGTCATTTAGGATTTGGGATGGATTTAAATATCTAGAAGCTAATCGGGTTATGAAATGGTAAGCTAAGATTAATATTTATGGTTATTCCTAAAGATAACGGATTGGATTTTCTAATAATTTTGGTGCTTACCTGATCCCTTTTAAGTCGGATCTTGACGCCCATTA
Source organism: Musa balbisiana (assembly GCA_004837865.1). Lineage (NCBI taxonomy): Eukaryota > Viridiplantae > Streptophyta > Magnoliopsida > Zingiberales > Musaceae > Musa > Musa balbisiana. The sequence continues at coordinate 11,541,728 of CM017195.1, read as the reverse complement.
GGGTTGGAGACATGTTCAAATAGCTAGTTAATTAGTCATTAAGTTTTGAATATTAAGAGATTGACTTTGCTTATATTACTAAGCTATTTTTCTCACACTATTCGTTATAAAAAATATTCATAACATACTATTGAGACTTTTTCTTTTCTTTTTTTGAAAGTGAAGATTAACTTGTATTGGTAATTCTGTATGAGGTGGTAGGGGATGTATTGTCTCTCCAAAAAAAGATTAAGTTCCAATCGTCAACGCTGGGAACCTTTTTGAAGTTTTTGAGTGTCTATAGCATTTAGAGTTATCTAAATTGTTTGGAATCGAAATTGGAATAAAAATTATCTTTAGAATTTTTTTTTATGTCATTGATAAATTGCTGAAGTTCAACTTTTAGGGGAGAAGAGGTAGAAAAAGTACGACAATGATATTTATTTTTTAATTAAAAATAAAAATATATGTTAGATTATGTGGCTATATTTAATTAGGTAATATATATTATATATAACTAGATTCTGATTATGGTTATCGATTAATAAAAAAATTAATTATAATAATATTTCTTAGGAGATGATCTTGATGAAAGAAAATCTCCTAATCATTTAACCTATATACTATGATCGTCTAAGGATAAGACAATAAGAAAATTCGATGATATGTTATATGATAAAGTGATTATGAAGAAGATATGTCTAGTTTTTTTTGCTAGTTGATATTACTACAGCTTTCTGATTTGACAATAATGTACTTGTAAAATAAATAAATTTTTTTTGAACATTCAAAGGTATGCATCAAATTTTAGATGCATTGTTATTAAATTTCAAATTTTTTCATTAAATTTGTTTATGAAATAATAATATATTATAATTTTATATTTATAATATCCTTCCCTTGTAAAGGATGAAAGATACAAGTAAGATCCATGGTCATGATGTTTGCCATTGTTTAGAGCCGAAATTGATCGAAGATAATATTTCTTTTGATGATTCCATTTTCGTGTTTTATTTTTTTTTTCTTTTCTGATTCGAATCAAAAGCGATTCACTCATAGTTATTATAATGAACATTTTATGAAGAATTAAAAAAGAATTTTGTTCATGTGGTCGATTGAAAATACCGATTAGGCTAATCGATTATTAATCGACCCAACTAATCCAACAAGCCTTTTTTGTTCTTATTTAGAATAATTCTCAATTTCTAACTCTTTTGGGAGCTCCAATCCTTCCCTTATCTTTATACTTTCTTCTTCGATGATTGTCACCGTCATCAGCATCTTCTTACCCTATACCTCAGTCCATTCTTTGTCTTCTCCCCGTCAGACGGACACGAGACTGCGACTGATCGTCGTAAAGCTGGTGGCTTTTGAATCCAATTGGTCAAAGCTGCTCAAACCTAAACCTACCAACTAACGATAAGATTTCTTGATATGATCGACCTACTAAATTCTCTACCTCATCAAATGGAGTGCGATGGATGGATACCTGCAGCTTCTCCTTTCTCACTTCTCACCGGAACAGGATAGATGTTGGGATGCGTTGTCCGATCTCTCGTATCGCGTCGTTGTAGGCTTCCCATGCTCACACCACAGTACCATGTGAACAGGCAGGAAGGCAGGCACGCATGGCTTCTTCCCCATGAGTTGCACAGCGTTCGACCCTTGTGCTCGGAGGGGCACTGTCGCAGGAAGAGGTTGGAGAGGATTCAATGTCACCCAGTGGCGGAGAGGGAGAGAGAGAGCGAGAGAGAGAGAGAGAGAGAGAGAGAGCAGGCAAACGTCGCTTCCACATGGTGAAACCAGATGGAAGAAGCATTGATTCACGCAGATGCTTGCCATCATGTGTTGCGTCAGACCGAGATTCCTTCTCATTCACTCCTCTTCCGAACCCCATCCCTCCTTATTTACTCCCGCCACTGCCATTTATTCGTCTCTATATAATATGCAGCGTATTGTTATGCAGCCATGCCTCCATATATTTACTCCCCTCCGGTGCCGTCCCACACCTTTGTCTTTTCTCAGTTTTCTCTGTTTTAGAGTTAGAAACATGACGAGTGCAGTTCATCATTCATTTATTTATCTCCATACAGTATATATGAAGCATTCTGTGATGCAGGGAGGAGGTCAGAAGACAGTAGTAGCTGTTGATTGTAGTCATACATGTTTAGCACTGTCATTACTGATTCTTTAACGAGCGAGCGTGAGCGAGAGAGAGAGAGAGAGAGAGAGAGAGAGAGAGAGAGAGAGGATGGTGAGCATACTGTCGAGATTTATTACTGCTGCAGCCTGGCTTTCTTCTTTGGTTGTCGGGAGTTTTAAATGCCATCCTGGCCCTTCTACCTCCTTATATTCGAATACATTTTTTCCTTCTCCTCCATCATCACCACCGCTCTCTCACTCCCTCTGTGTCTTCTCCATCTCTGCTGCCATTCCATCTTCTCTGCAGAAGAGACGGATTGTTATGCTTGCAACTATCTTCCATGCACCCTCTCGTTGAAGGGGCACCAGGCTCCACATATCCGTTGGCTTCTTCCTTCTTTCCTCTGGCTTAGTTACAAAACGTGAGAGGAGGATGACATCTCACCTTGGAATAGTTACTATGATGTTGGCCCGGTTCACTCAGACTGCACTAGTAAGGCAATGCAAAGCGCCTTAAGACCTTATTTTCTGATTGAGCCGTGCCAATATCTTAGTGCTCTTTCATTATCCAACTCACTCCTCCATGCAAGATTCGCTGACTTGATTGCAGCTCATCTCTTTGTGCTACTGTTCATCGGCCACCACGAAAGCTGCGGGTTCAGTAGCTGGATTGCACCAAAACGGGCCTTCTGGACTTCCTATAGGTAGATATGACCTAACTTTTGCATGACATATTAGTTTCTGCATGTCCTCTGTCTCATTTTCTTGCTCCTAGTTTATTTATGCACGCCTTCAATAAGAAGATGAGCATATTTTTATTATACAGATCAGGAAGGCATCCATCCATAAACATCATCTACCATTCCAAATAATGGAAGATGAGAGAAGACTGTTGCCAAATGGGGCCTGATAGCTTCTGGGAGCAGACTGCCGGTTGACCTTCTAGTTTTTTTTCCTAAGAAATGCATATCCTTCGAGTTAACTTCTTGCATGACTGTGTTTATCAAGTTGATGAACGCATCACGAGAATGGCGAAGAAGTCGGTGAAGAAAATCAACCGAGCATAAATGAGAGGAGGTAAACATCAAATCATTCTGAACGGTGAAGCTGTATATAGCATTTAAATACATCTCCAGATCACAAGGATTCCGCATCTTTTCCACCCTTAAAACCTGCAGAGCTATTAATACTTAGCAAAAGACCATGTCTTCTCCTGTGATTACTAACCTATTATATATATATATATATCTCACTAGATTTCATGTACGTAGATACAAGGAGTGACACAATATTCCATCGTTTTCTGAGTTGGCACATTTAATCTTCTTTAACATACGAAAGATTTCAGTCGGAGGACCAAAAAACTCATCAACCAAAAAAAATCTACAGTTTCTGACTCTGTCGTTCTCGATCGCTACTATTCTCTTTTCTTCACCCACACAACCTGGTGGAGAGATAGAAACCCAGTTTTCTCCAAGCATGGAGGGACGCATGTTGCAGAATGGACTAGGAAGATCTAAATTGCTGCTTCCTCGGAAAGCTGTCATCAACTTCTAAACCCTCTTATAATCTTAATTAAAGGTGATGAAAAATGCATTAATTTCTTGAGGTTGTTGAGGCATCGATGAGAAGAGAATCAAGAAACCTGGGTGCAGTACCTGCTGGGACTCTGGAGCAGGAAGGGTAAGATGTACCCATAATAACTGTGTTCTCACGAGAAGAGGAATGTATATAACTCGTCTTTAATGTTTCATGTACTCCTCTACTGTTTGTCCCACCCTTTCCTTGATGGTTGGTAGCATTAACTTACCTCCGTATTTACCATCGATGTATCCCGAAGAACCCGCGATAACGATCGATGTGACCCAGTGGCTGTGGTAGGCCCGTCTTGGTAACGATTGGGTTTCTGTTGCGGCGTTTCAATAAATTTATAGCCATATAAGGCGCACGGCGACACCTGTCATCCAATGTCACGCGACTCGAGGCCGCGCTGAGGAAGGAGACACCGAAACGCCGTCTCTAATCTCCGTCCACGTGGTGGCTATTCGCGGTAGACGGTGGAGATGTGAGGGCGGGAGGGATCCTCGACAAAGACGTGGCGCTTGCTTCTTCGTCTCCTGCGGTCGCGCCACCTGTACCTTAAATTGGTCTAATTAATCCTCCTAAGTCACCGAACCCAATCGCTGCTTCTCGGTTAATAGCACTTTTGGTTGGTCCATGCAACAGCTGTCATTGCAGCGATATATTCGTCAAATACAAAAATGTTTTCGATATATTCGTCATATTAAAATGAAGGAATATTAGAATTTGAGGAGTTATTCGATCAGTTTGATTTAACCATCACATAACGTTCATACGTCCCAAATCTGTTCTGCTTGGTACACCTGTTGGTTCTCCTCCCTGCAATATATGAACGATGAACCCCGTTATGATGTCCGTTTGTGCTTTCCCAAGTTGGGCTTCGCTTTCCATACCCTACTCTGTTCTCCGTCCCTGCCGTTTTGACGCCCTCCATGGAGTCTCTGAGGCGATCCTTGAAGCCCCATCATGGAGGATCCCACAAGTACACCTCGTCCCGCAACGAGCTGGAGGAGCAATCCGTCCTCCTCCACAACGACGGCGCCGAACACGGCGGCGAGGTCGTCGTCAAGATCGACGGCAAGAATGGCGGCCTCTTCGACCAGCCCGCGCCCCTCCCCGATCTCAACGGCACTAACAATAGCAAGGTGTGGAGGGAGTCCAGCTATGAGTTCTGGAAAGAAGATGACGGAGACGGCCGACGAGGTGGAGGAAGAGGTGATGGAGAAGGAGGGTTCAGCTTCAAGAAGCAGCAGCGCAAGAACACCGAGGCAGAGATCGCTGACGACCCGCCGTCGCGGCTGATCAGCACATTCCTTCACAAGCAGCGGGCTTCCGGCGCCGAGCTGGCCCTCGACATGGACGTGGAGATGGAGGAGCTCAAGAAGCACTGCTCCTCCCCCGTCTCCGCCTCGGGCTCCAAGGAACTCCGCGTCTTTTTCCAGGCCTCCGCCGCCGACTCTCATCTCCATCGATCCTCCTCCGATGATGACGATGAACGCGGTCTCCGCCGACGAAATCCTTCTCCGAGCACAAGCGGTGGCCCTGACGGAGGCGGCGGCGAGGTTGTCCGATGCACATCGAACGGCTCCCTCCACCGCAACTCCACGCTCCTCCGCGCCAAGACGCGATCGAGACTGATGGACCCGGCACCGCCACCGCCGTCGATTTCTCCTGTGGCTGCCCGTAATGACGAGGTCAAGAAGTCCGGGAGGATCCCCAAGTCGGGCCAGATTCGGTCGGGGCAGCTCAAGTCGCAGCAGCTCGACGAGGACGACGAAGACCCGTTCATGGACGACGACATCCCCGACCAGTTCAAGCGCACTGACTTCCGCTGGCTCACTGTCCTTCAATGGTTGAGCCTCTTCCTCATCCTAGCGGCTATCGCCTGCAGCCTCGCCTTGTCTCCCCTTGAGCCCCTGACGTTATTGGATCTCCACCTCTGGAAGTGGTTCGTCCTCCTATTTGTGCTCATCTGTGGCCGCCTTGTCTCCGGCTGGGTCGTCCGGCTTGTCGTCTTCGGCGTCGAGCGCAACTTCCTTCTCCGCAAGCGCGTGCTGTACTTCGTCTACGGCATCCGCAAAGCCGTTCAGAACTGCCTCTGGCTCGGCCTCGTCCTCATCTCGTGGCACTTGCTGTTCGACGAGAAGGTGAAGCGCGAGACGAGGAGCAACTTCCTGCCCTACGTCACCAAGATTCTGTTCTGTCTTATCGTGGCCACCCTGTTACGACTCGTCAAGACTCTTCTCGTCAAGGTCCTCGCCTCCTCATTCCATGTCAGCACCTACTTCGACCGCATCCAGGAGTCGTTGTTCAATCAGTACGTGATCGAAACTCTCTCCGGACCACCGTTGGTCGAGATCCAGAACGGCATGGAAGAGGAGGAACGGGTGATGGCCGAGGTGCGGAAGCTACAGAATGCTGGTGCCAGAATGACCAACGAACTCCGTGCGGCAGCACTGCCGAGCAAGAGCGGTAGGGTGATCGGAAGCGGGCCTATGCAGAAGAGCTCACAAATTGGGAAAAATGCTAGGATTTCGGATGCCAAGCAGCAGGATGAAGGGATCACGATTGACGAGCTGCACAAGCTGAACCCAAAAAACATATCAGCTTGGAGGATGAAGAAGTTGATGAGGATCGTGCGGAATGGGACTCTGACGACGCTCGATGAGCAGGTTCTGCAGGAGAGTGGGGAGGATGATTCGGTCATGCAGATACGCAGCGAGTATGAGGCGAAGGCTGCAGCGAGAAAGATCTTCGGTAATGTCGCCAAGCCTGGTGCCAAGTAAGTCCTTGTTCCACCCATTACATATTAACTTTTGCTGGAACCAGCTCTTGTTCAATTGCCCTGCTTCTAAAAGAAAAGTAATGTTGACAGTCATATTGCAAAGTAAAAAAGAATACATGATTTGTCACTGGTGGCATGTGAGAGCTTATCTGGTCAATATGATATGAGTTAGAATCATGTCCGATTAGAATATGCAACCGGAAGATAGCATCTCAAAAGGTTCCTCCTTTTTCGTTTAAAGCTACTTTATTTCAATGTTCAAAAAAGACTATTAAATTCACTTTTACTTTTATACTGTGTTATTTACTGATTTATTTTCTGTGGGCATGGTCATTTGAACTAATCTATAGGAACTCAGCCTTTGATATTCATATAATGAAACTTGTGCAAGATAGCATCTCAAAAGATTCCTCCTTTCTCTTTTAAAGTTACTTTGTTTGAATGTTCAAAAAAGACTATTAAATCCACTTTTACTTTTATACTGTGTTTAGTGATTTATTTTCTGTGGACATGGTCATTTGAACTAATCTATAGGAACTCATCCTTTGATATTCATATAATGAAAATTGCGGTATTACATTTCTTTTGGATATAATTCATTTTGCATCAAAGTGTAGAGCAAGTTCTTATTGCAGTTCTTTTTCATAGATTTTCAGGAAGCAGACATTTACGCTTTTATTTACATCCTCTTGCCTAAGTGCATTTGTTTTATGTGGTCTGTAAGAGTTCCATCTTGAAGATTATGGAATAGAAGTTTAGCATCTCTTACTAGAGCTTATATATTCTATATGAAAATTTGGGACAATTGCCTACAGGATGTGTAATGACCCAAAATGTTTAAACCCAAGTTAGTACTAGTATATCATATTATATATATATATATTATATATATATATTATATATATATATATATATTATATATATATATTATATATATATATTATATATATATATATTATATATATATATTATATATATATATTATATATATATATATTATATATATATATATATATATAATATATATATATATATATATTATATATATATATATATTATATATATATATTATATATATATATTATATATATATATATATAAACGAGGCGACGTGGCTGAGGCGATGCGATGTCGGCTTTTAAATAATATATATATATATTATATATATATATTATATATATATATTATATATATATATATAAACGAGGCGACGTGGCTGAGGCGATGCGATGTCGGCTTTTAAATAATATATATATATAATATATATATATATAAACGAGGCGACGTGGCTGAGGCGATGCGATGTCGGCTTTTAAATAATATATATATAAACGAGGCGACGTGGCTGAGGCGATGCGATGTCGGATAAAAGGCTCGGCGACGTTGCCATTTTCGGTGACGTCATCGAGGCGCCTATTTCTTGTGTGTGTGTGTGTGTGTGTATATATATATATATATATATATATATAAACGAGGCGACGTGGCTGAGGCGATGCGATGTCGGCTTTTAAATAATATATATATAAATAAAATCTTATATATATATATATTAATTTATATATATATACCAAACGGTATACCGCTCGGTATATCATTCCGTACCGTACCGAGCGAACGTCAAAACGCCGGTATGGTACGGTATTTCGAACCTTGGTTAGTAGATCATGTGTCATGATTGTCAGTAATGTAGTTAGGGGACTATGCACCATTACTTTGTGTCACTATTTATATAGCCCATGTTATAATCTATGTGCACGCAGAATATACCTAAAATTATGATATCACACAAATGTTTATCAAATTTGTTGCCGATGCTGATGCGGATGAACTTTATGGCTTTATGGTTGATAATTGGTATGATCTGCACGTTCTGTGGTTCTTTTATAGCAAAACCTTTTTTGATTATGGAAAATGATAGTCTAATTGTCTTGAAATTATATACTACTCTGGTCTCTGTCGTCTATTTTGTCTCATTGTCTCTTCTACATTCGTGTGAATGAAATTTTTTTAGGTATATCTATTTGGTAGATTTAATGCGTTTCATGAAGGAAGATGAAGCTCTGAAGACAATGAGCATGTTTGAAGGAGCAAACGAGAGCAATAGGGTCTGCAGGAAGTCTCTCAAGAACTGGGTGGTATAATCTCTTCATTTTTTTATTCAAAATAATTCATTTTAGTGAACTTTCTTGAATAGCACAGTCATATGAATTTGATCCATTTCCTGCAGGTCAATGCATTTAGAGAACGTAGAGCTCTTTCTTTGACTCTCAATGACACAAAAACTGCAGTAAATAAACTTCATCAGTTGGCAAATGTTGTCATGGGAATTATTGTATTTGCCATCTGGCTCCTTATTCTGGGAATTGCCACAACTCATTTCTTTGTTCTGCTTGGCTCTCAGCTTCTGCTGGCAGCATTTGTTTTTGGTAACACTTTGAAGATGATCTTTGAAGCTATAATATTCTTATTTGTGATGCACCCCTTTGATGTTGGTGATCGCTGTGAAGTGGAAGGAGTCCAGGTACTAGGGGGGAAACTCAACTTAAATTATGTCGAAGGCACATAATGCTAGTAATATTGTTTAATCACCTATGACTTTCCTATCTATATAACTTAACATTTTTACTTTGCAGATGGTTGTCGAGGAGATGAATATCCTGACAACAATATTCTTGAGGTACGACAACCAGAAGATTACATATCCAAATAGTGTGCTGGCTACCAAACCAATTGGCAATTTCTACCGGAGTCCAGATATGGGTGAATCAATTGACTTTTGTGTTCATGTTGCAACTCCTGTGGAAAAGCTTGCTATCATGAGAGAAAGAATAATAGGGTGAGATAACCAACATTTTCCCTATAAATTATACAGTTTTCCTAGAATATATACAAATTACTATTATGTTACAACAAAAAGCTTGCTATCATGTAGGAATGGTCCATTAGTAAGGCAACACCTTTTAAGGTAAGACTGACTGATAATCAACAGTATATTTATTAGTATGATCCAGCAATTGCGTCTAACTTTTCTTTGTAGACTCAAAAGTAAGGAAATAGTTGGTGGAGGATAAAGAAAAATAATAGAACTTTCACTGGAGAAGACGATATCTAATGTCCCGACATAGCATTTTCCACTAAGATGTATCATTCAGTTTATTGCTCCCAGTTCCAGCTATACTATACTGTGTACAATTAGCAGAAGTCTTGCCTAGCAGTGTATTTATAAACTAATCTGTATAACTAATTCTTTTAGAGCTGCCTGTAGCTGATTCTTCAAATCTCTTCACACTTGAATCCTCTTTGGAGGTCTTATCCTTCAAGTTTATCCTATATGCATAACAAGTTTGTCAACTTTGGGTTAATTTCCTGTATTCATTTTGTTCATCTTATCTCCATTTCTTTCCAGAATTCAGGATAGAATTAGTTGTTGGAGCTGTAACTTAAGCTATGCTTCTTGCTATAACAATTTTTGCCTTCAATAATCATGCTTATGCATCTTTTAATTGGTAGATACCTGTTGCCATTTTTCATGTAGCAAAAAATATTTTCTAATCAGGTATATTGTTTTATTATTTATTTAACTTATGTTTTATTTGCCAACCAATAATTGCAGGTTTATGGAGAACAAGAAGGAACACTGGTACCCCAATCCTTCGGTCGTTCTTAGAGATGTAGATGACATGAACAGGTTAAGAATATCAATCTGGATGAGGCATCGTATCAACTTCCAAGATATGGGAGAAAAGTGGGCACGAAGAGAGCTTGTGGTGCAAGAGATGATCAAAGTTTTAAGAGAACTCGATATTGAGTATCGCATGCTTCCGATCGATGTGAATCTCCGAAACATGCCTGTGGTTGACTCCACACGTCTACCATCTACCTGGACAACTTTCAATTGCTAGGCAAGTTTAGGTTCTGTGCCTAATTTCCTCTTTTTGGGAAACAGCGGGAGCTGAGAATCTTTTAGACTGGCAAATATATGTTCTAATTTTGAGCTTTTCTCTCTTTATCTTTTACTTTTGCTTTGTTTGCTTCTGTTTCAGTTATGTAAATAGCATTCTGAAGATCCTAACTGCCTTTATTGTCTAATTAGTTTCCACAGATGCTAGTAATACGCTCTGTAATCATTTCATGCTACCTTTTGTGGTTTGTTGATCCATAACCCTCTGTTCCTGTTCTGAGTAATTTTCACGGTTCGATGAAACTGATACAATGGGAACTAAGAAGATTTTAGATGCTTGAATATTTATCTATGTTCATTTCATTTTTCGTTCTTTGTTTCTGTCTCAGTCATGCATGTGGCATTCTAAGACACTGACAGCTTTTATCCTCTTTAGCTTATGCGGTTGCCAGTGACGCATCGTGTTATCATTTCATAATGCTCATTCGTGTCATCAAATATGGTGTCTTGTCGATCCCTAATTGCTCAGATATTATAGATAGAAATTATAGAAGAAACTATGAAAATATAATTGCATAGTTTATTAGCTCTTGATAGTTATTTGTACACATTCAGGGAGAATTTTTCTCAATTGCTCAGAGATTTCCTCAATTGCTTAGAGATTTCCTCAATTGCTTAAAGATTCCTTGAGGAAATCTTATTTGCTATCATGCCCCTATAAGATTGAGCTTCTATCAAGGATGTTGATCTTGGATCGAGGAGATGAAAATAGTTTACAGGCGAGAGGCTTTGTGAGTGAGTCTGCTAATTGATCAGCTGTATATACGTGAGAAACACGGAGTTGATGTCGGACAATTTGATCTCGCACGATGTAAAAGTCGATGGTAATGTGTTTTATGCGGGAATGAGACATTGGATTGACACATAAGTAGGTAGCTCCAATATTATCGTAATATATTGTAGGAGTAACTGTGGAGTTGACGTTGAGTTCCTTGAGCAAATTTGTAATCCAATTGAGTTTAGCAATGGCAGTGGCGATGACACGATATTTAGCTTCAGTTGTAGATCGTGCAATCGGCTTTTGTTTTTTAGAACTCCAATTGATTGGAGTAGCTCCAAGGAAGACAATGTACCCTGACGTAGATGTTCTATCATCAAAGTTCCCTGCCCAATTAGCATCAGCAAAAGCATGGAGATGGAGTGAAGTATTTTTGCGAAGAAAAATGCCATGATTAAGAGTCCCTTTAAGATATCGCAAAATTTGTTTGACCGCAGACCAATGCGTAGTAGATGGTCGATGCATGAATTGCGATAATTTATTGACGGCAAATGAGATATCTGGATGGGTGAGAGCCAAGTACTGAAGGAGCCAATGACTTGTCGATATTGAGTCGAATCTGTAGTAGGGCTTCCATCATATAATTTAAGTGATTCATTGGTAGAGAGAGGAGTTGTAACCTCTTTCGCATCTTGCATGTTTATCTTTGATAATAAATATTGAATATACTTTCTTTGTGATAAGAAGAGACCTGAATATGTAAATGTTGCTTTTACTCATAGAAAGTAGCTTAAAGTTTCTAGATCTTTGAGAGAGAATCGATCGGCCAAGTGCTTTAGAAATGCCTGAGTCTTCAAAGGATCATTGCCTGTGACAATAATATCATCCATATATACTAAAAGATATATTGTGCTTCCATTGTGCTAGCAAATGAATAACGAGGTATCAGACTTGAAATTGATAAAGCCAATTGAGGTCAAAAACGAGCCAAGCTCGGTATACCAAGCCCTTGGAGCTTGACGAAGTCTATAAATAGCTTTTTGAAGTTTGCAGACATGCCTCGAATACTGAGGGTGAACGAAACCATGAGGTTGTTGCATAAAGATATCTTCAGTAAGCGACCCCTGTAAAAAGACATTGTTAACATCCAATTGTTGTATGTGCCAGCCCTTTGAGATAGCCAAACTCAGGATAAGACAGATTGTTGTGGGTTTAACAATGGGACTAAATGTCTCTGTGAAGTCGACACCAGGTCGTTGATGAAACCCTTTGGCGACTAGACATGCTTTATATCTAGCAACGGATCCGTCTGGGTTCCGCTTAATTCGAAAGACCCATTTACACCCGATGATATTTTGTGTGTGATGAAAGGGTACTAAGGTCCATATAGAATTATGGAGGAGAGCATCATATTCGTCACACATGGCTTTACGCTAGTGAGAAGATTTTTGAGCTTGAGTGATTGTAGTGGGTTCACTGATCTTAGTGGAGGAATTTGTTATAGCATGTAAGTCAATGACTTGACGTGGTTTGAAAATACCACTTTTGGAGCGTATTGTCATTGGATGTCTAGGGGCGATAGAAGTGGTAGATTGTGTTGGTGGTATAGCCGAGGATGAGTCACTATCATGAACCGGGCCAACCGTCAGCACATCAATGTCACTAGGTCTAGGAGAAGGTAAAGCCAGTGGCAATGTTGTCGAGGGTATTCATTAATAGGGAAAACTTGTGAGGAAGGGAGTGAAGAAATAGAGGGAGTGAGAAGCTGTTGAACTGGAGTAATAGTAGTATGTTGATCTTGAGGGTAAGGACTGGACGATGTCGTGGGAGGTTCGTGTGATGAGATCGGAGGGATATTCCAGTAATGTATGTTTATCGGAGTAGCCTGCATAGTAGGATTGTTGTGAAAAGGAAAGATAGACTCCTCAAAAATAACATGACGTGATATAAAGACTTTTTTTGTTTGGGGTTTATAGTATCGAAAAGCATTATGTTCAAGAGAGTAGCCTATAAAAGTGCAAGGCTTAGACCGTAGTGTTAGCTTATATGAGGCATAGGGACGGAGTCATGGATAACATAAATAGCCAAAAACTTTGAGTTTATGAAGATTTGGAAGCTTGTGGAATAATTTTTCAAATGGTGACTGGTATTGTAAGACTGGAGTGAGCATATGATTAATGAGATAAACTGTAGTTTGAAAAGCTATTGACCAAAAAAGTGGTGGCATGGATGCTTGATGTAGAAGGGAGAGACCAGTTTCAACGATATGCCGATGCTTGCGTTCGGCAGAGCCAACCAATTGGGGAGTATGTGGGGGTGACTTGAGGTGTTGTATACCACAAGCGGAGAGACAGGATGTGAGGGCTTGATATTCGCCTCCGCCATCAGAGTAAACTGTTTGAATGGAAGATTGAAAAAAAATTCTCGACCAATTTTCGAAAGTTGGTAAATACTATGGAAACATCAGACTTATGATGGAGAGGATATAACTATATGTACTTAGTAAAATAGTCTACAAAAATGACATAAAAGCGAAACTTGTCAAAAGAAGGAATTGGGGCAGGGCCCCACACGTCGGTATAAATGATTTCAAATGGTTTAGAGCAAGAAATATAGATTGTCCCAAAAGGCAGTTTGTGACTTTTATTGCAAAGACAAGCATCACAATGAGTGACAATGCTATTGATTTTCAATGTAGGAAGAGAATAACGAAAAAGTAATTTTTGTTGGATAAAAAAGGAGGGATGACCAAGACAACGATGTCATACATCAACCGGAGCTGCGACTGAAGAGTGAGTAGTAGGAAGAGAAATTTGCGAAGTGGATGGCCACTCATAAATGTTGTCTTTGTTCTGACCGTGGACTAAAGATGCCCTCGTGCTTAAATCCTTGACAAGAAAAAAGTTAGGAAAGAATTCAAATGGAGGTGTTATTTTGTTTACAGAATTAAGAAACGAAAATGAGATTTCTTTGAATGTTACGTGCACACAGAACATTATCCAGTGTAAAAATTATGATAAATGAACTAAGCGTTGAGGAACCAGAATGAGTAATAGGAATTCTTTTACTGTCTCTCGAGTCCACAATCCAATTAGATTGGGTAGGAATTGACATTAGATTGGGTAGGAATTGAAGTAGCAATAAAATTCATCTGAGGCCACCCTGATGGAGCAGGGAGCCCTCAACTGAGGAAATCTGTCCTTCAAATTAAGTAGGTCTGATGGTAATGTTCGCTTCGAATTAAGGTACGTATACGCACCAAATTCTGACACCCGAAGCAGGTTTGGATCCTAATCGCGGCCATCTCCTCCTCTTCTTCCCGTTTCATCGGGTCGTAGATCGCCTCGTTGCACTCGATGGCGACCGACGTTCATGGGGTCCTGGCGGGCACGCGACGGACGGCGCTGAGCTCTGCCCATTCCTCGCCTAGGTGCGGAGCTAAAGAGGCGGACCTAATGGGACGAAGGTAGAGGTGGGACGAAGGTAGAGGCGGGCATACGGGAGAGGGGTGTGCTCGAAGCATTCCACCGACAGCGAATATGGAGTGGGAGAGGGGAGACTGTGTCCGTTGGACCATAAGCCTGCGTACATTGCACCCCGGGTGATACAGAGACTGGGTCCGACCAAGTGATCGATCGACCTGCTCGCTTCACACGTTTAGCGCTGGGTCCGACCAAGTGATCGATCGACCTGCTCGCTTCACACGTTTAGCGCTGGGTCCGACCAAGTGATCGATCGACCTGCTCGCTTCACACGTTTAGCGCTGGGTCCGACCAAGTGATCGATCGACCTGCTCGCTTCACACGTTCAGCGCTTCACACGTTTAGCGCTGGGTCCGACCAAGTGATCGATCGACCTGCTCGCTTCACACGTTTAGCGCTGGGTCCGACCAAGTGATCGATCGACCTGCTCGCTTCACACGTTTAGCGCTGGGTCCGACCAAGTGATCGATCGACCTGCTCGCTTCACACGTTTAGCGCTGGGTCCGACCAAGTGATCGATCGACCTGCTCGCTTCACACGTTTAGCGCTGGGTCCGACCAAGTGATCGATCGACCTGCTCGCTTCACACGTTTAGCGCTGGGTCCGACCAAGTGATCGATCGACCTGCTCGCTTCACACGTTCAGCGCTTCACACGTTTAGCGCTGGGTCCGACCAAGTGATCGATCGACCTGCTCGCTTCACACGTTTAGCGCTGGGTCCGACCAAGTGATCGATCGACCTGCTCGCTTCACACGTTTAGCGCTGGGTCCGACCAAGTGATCGATCGACCTGCTCGCTTCACACGTTTAGCGCTGGGTCCGACCAAGTGATCGATCGACCTGCTCGCTTCACACGTTTAGCGCTGGGTCCGACCAAGTGATCGATCGACCTGCTCGCTTCACACGTTTAGCGCTGGGTCCGACCAAGTGATCGATCGACCTGCTCGCTTCACACGTTTAGCGCTGGGTCCGACCAAGTGATCGATCGACCTGCTCGCTTCACACGTTTAGCGCTGGGTCCGACCAAGTGATCGATCGACCTGCTCGCTTCACACGTTTAGCGCTGGGTCCGACCAAGTGATCGATCGACCTGCTCGCTTCACACGTTTAGCGCTGGGTCCGACCAAGTGACCTCTCCTCCTCTTCTTCCCGTTTCATCGGGTCGTAGGATCGCCTCGTTGCACTCGATGGCGACCGACGTTCATGGGGTCCTGGCGGGCACGCGACGGACGGCGCTGAGCTCTGGCCATTCCTCGCCTAGGTGCGGAGCTAAGAGGCGGACCTAATGGGACGAAGGTTAGAGGCGGGGCATACGGAGAGAGGGGGTGTGCTCGAAGCATTCCACCGACAGCGAATATGGAGTGGGAGAGGGAGACTGGTGTCCGTTGGACCATAAGCCTGCGTACATTGCACCCACCGGGTGATACAGAGCGCTTCACACGTTTAGCGCTGGGTCCGACCAAGTGATCGATCGACCTGCTCGCTTCACACGTTCAGCGCTTCACACGCCGCCGGAACTGCATGCAAAAGAGCAATGAAAGAAGAGTACAGGGAGCCCACTGCATGCTACGAAACCTCAAGTTTAGATAACAGTTTCCTTTAGAGCTTCGTCCGTCATGCTTTGCTACCTCCACTGATGAATAATGAACCAACGGCCCGAATTGCGTCAGGACTTGAATGCCGACGGACGTTAAGTCGGTAAATGTCGATCTGGGATCCGCCTCACCCCATCACAGTGCTCTCTTTCGCCGCCGCCCCGCTTCCCTCTCCCTGCGCCGACGTCGGCACGGACGTCACTACCCCGCCTAGCGCCTGCCTCCGCTCGAATTCCTCCACCAGCTCCGGGTCGACGTTCTCCTCCGGCTCCCATGTAGCCTCCTCGATGTCCACCCACTTCACCAGGTACTCCCGGCCTCCGCCCTCAGCCACTTCCCGCTGCCCCACCACCGCCTCCGCTACCCCGTACTCCAGCCCCGCTTCGAAGTCCGCCACCAGGTCCTCCGCCACCCACGCCGACCGCACCCACTCCCTTTCCCCACCGTCCCTCCACTCCACCAGGTATTCCCTCCTCTTCCCTTTACCCCTTCCCTCCAGGATCCTCCCTACCTCCGCCCACTCGTACACAGCCGCCTCCAACTCCGCCGCCGTCGCCTCAAGTCCCACCCGCCGCCCGATCACCGTGGGCGGCGTCGCGGCCAGCACCTCCCGCGCCAGCTCCAGCGGGGTCCGGCCCCTCCCGTCCAACGCTCCCGGGTCCGCCCCGGCCGCCAGCAGCGCCCGCGCTGCCGCCGGTTGCCCGTACCCGGCCGCGACGTGTAGCGGGGTCAGTCCCCCGCCGGCCCGCTCCGGGCGGTCAACGTCCGCCCCGGCCTCCGCGAGCAGGCGGACGCACTCCTCCGAGCCCAGGCCCGCCGCGAAGTGCAGCGCCGTGCGGCCATCGGGGTCCTCCGCGTCGGGGTCCCGGGCGGCGGACGGGTCGGATAGAAGGGCGGAGAGGGCGGCGGCGTCAGCCTTCTTGGCGGCGGTCCACCAGGGGGTCTCGTATTCCGCCACAACGTCGGCGGCGACAGCGGAGGCCGGAACCCAGGACGGGTCGTGGCCGTCCTTCCACTCGATCAGGTACTCGGTGGCGGTGGCCGCCGAAACGGAGCCGTCGTGACCGAAGACGGGGGACCGGACGGTGCGGCTGCCGACGATCCGGTTGACCTCGCCGTAGTCCTCGTCGCCTCGCTGCTCTCGAGGCTGCAACGGAGGAGCTGGCAGCTGGTCGGGGGAGGCGGAGAAGCGGACGCGGAGGCCGTGGGGTCGGAGGGGGAAGGAAGAAGCGGTGGCGGGCGCAGACGGAGGGAGGGTGAGGAGGGGCTTCGGCGGCAGCTTCAAGCGGGAGAGAGAGGGGGTTCTGAGCAGAGTCTCCATTCGAGAGCGAGCGTGCATTTGGGGCTTCGGATGAAGAAAAGCTGGTTTGCTCCGCCACTCGCTCTCTCCGTGTTGAAGGCAGAGTGGGAGAGAGGATAAGGAGTGTCGCGGGAAGACGTATCACATGTTGCCACGTCTCCTCCGGACGCTCACGTGACAGACCAAGGAGATTGGGACCCACATAAAAGGTTTGGGCCTCACTCA
Organism: Musa balbisiana; assembly: GCA_004837865.1. Classification (NCBI taxonomy): domain Eukaryota; kingdom Viridiplantae; phylum Streptophyta; class Magnoliopsida; order Zingiberales; family Musaceae; genus Musa; species Musa balbisiana. The sequence goes on along the minus strand of CM017195.1, from coordinate 11,523,960 downwards.
CCAGCGATGAACGATGGAGATGTTTGGATCGAGGAACAACCGGCGCCGCACAAATCTCCACGCGAGAGCCTGAGTTTATGCACAAAGCGTCGGTTTAGAGGGTTGGAACACCGGACAAACTCCACGGCGAGCGGATGTTTTGACGTCCTTTAACTTTGAGGTCAACATTGACCACATCAATATCTAACGTTCTCGTCGAACGTGACGCCCGGCATTGCGCCTCATCCCGCATGCGGGCCCGACTCTTCCCCTTTTCATTCCCCAATAACAAAAGCGGGCGACAGTGAAGAAGGACGGCTTGCGCTGCTCTCCTTCCGTGAATCGCATCGAAACCCGTGCAGCGCACCCCTTTCACACCAAAACCCCCAAAAGAAACCATTTTGTAACGATATATTCTCTTCTCCCCCTTCAAAACCGAGGCGAGTTGCAGCCCACCATTATCAACCCGCTCCTCCACAGGTAGAGAGAGAGAGGCGGCCAGATGCACGCGAAGACGGACTCGGAGGTGACGAGCCTGGCGGCGTCGTCGCCGCCGAGGTCGCCGCCGCGCCGGCCCATCTACTACGTTATGAGCCCCACGCACTCCCACCACGACGTCGACAGGGTGTCCCTCGGCGGCTCTTCCCCCGGTGCCTCCCCTCTCCACCCCCACTACCACCACCCGCACCACCACCGCTATGCTAGCTCCCCCATCCACCACTCGCGTGAGTCCTCCACCACCCGCCTCTCAGCCTCCCTTAAGTACACCTCCTCCTCCTGGCGCAAGCTCCACAACCACACCGAGGGCCACCACCCCGGCGGCGCCGCCTCGTCCGGCTGCTCCGACTCCGACGTCGAGGACGACGGCCCCATTCCCGTCCGCTGCTATGTCGCCTGGTTCGTCTTGGGGTTCATCCTCCTCTTCACCCTCTTCTCCCTCATCCTCTGGGGCGCCAGCAAGTCCTACAAGCCCGACATCTTCGTCAAGGTCCGAACTCCCCGAGTCAAACACCGAGTCGCGCATCGCAACTCGTTTCCCTCTCATTCCCTCATCTCTCTCTCTCTCCTCCTTGCGCAGGGCGTGGTGTTCCGCAGCTACGACATCCACGCGGGGACGGACCTCACGGGCGTACCCACCAAGATGCTCTCCATCAACTCCACGGTCAGGATCGCGTTTCGCAACCCCGCGACGTTCTTCGGCGTTCACGTCTCCTCCACGCCCCTGGAGATCTACTTCTCCGACCTCAAGATCGCCACCGGATACGTAAGCTCACCCGTATCCCTCGCTATCTCTTCGTTTTGTTTTTTGAATTGCCACCCAATAGCTAGTCGCCACGTAGCCGGTACAGGGTAGAAGTAGACGACAGGTTTAGCGAACAGGAGTCCTGACTCGCTGCTGACTCGGTCGCGTTCCGAGGTGGGGAAGGAAGAAAAAGACGAGCTCTCGAATTCCGAGGGAGTCTGACAGCATTTGGTACGTATCGAGGAAAGGAAACACAGTAGGCAGAGAAGGAAAGCATTGGAGAGGGAGCCTGCCGTCCATTGGTGGAAGGCAGTAAAAGTCTGTTCCTATCTCGGAGTATAGGCATCGATTACAGGCACAACTTTAGTGCAGGTTAAATTATTATTACTATTATTTTGATCAGGGACTACGAAACAAGCGTTAATTATCATTATGCACATTCCATGACACCAGCAGCCAAGTATGGCAGGTCAAACTGTGCTTGATAGCATGATTGACACGCCTGAATGATAGGCGTCGACAGTCCACTAGCCTTTCCCTTCGATCAATCTTTGTCGTGTGCATGCAGATGAAGGAGTTCTACCAGTCCCGGAAGAGCGGGCGCACGGTGGCGGTGGCCGTGGGCGGGAGCCAGGTGCCGCTCTACGGTGGGGGAACAGGACTCAGGAGCCGGACCGAGGACGGCGGCGCTCCGGCGGTGGTGCCGCTCGAGCTGTCCTTCACGATCCGGGCCCGGGCTTACGTCCTCGGCCACCTGGTCAGGTCCAAGTTCTACCGCCACGTCCGGTGCTCGCTGTCCCTGCGCGAGGACCGGCTCGACAAGCCCCTCCGCCTCGCCCACGACTGCGACTACCGCGACTGACGAGACTCCCACTCCCAGAGAGCGAACATGACTCAGATCGAGTCGAGGTCCGTGATGTTGTGGCTCCCTTGTCGTTTTCTAGCTGCATATTCTTGTTTTCTTCGCAACCGGACGGAGTGTAGTGATGATGCAGTAGATACAGCAAGCCTTGTGTTCTCGGTTTTGCCCCCTAAGATTTACTGGTAGGTGGTGAGTTTGGCAGTCTAGTAGAATGGACTGCTAGCGTTTGAATGACCAGCAGAAACTGTTACGCATCACTGAGTTAGGGTTTGTGCTTCAGCTTTGTCAGACGGATCAGAAGAGCTAAACGAAGGAAACCGATGGCTTTACTGTCCTGGTAGGTAGAGCTACTCATCTCCCCCTTTCTTCTCAAGTCTTCCCAGTATGCCTTTCATCTCCGTTCCACCATAGTCATCAGCCTGATGATTCTTTCAGCAACCTCCTCGGCTGGCTTCTTGTGGCCAGGAATATTCTCTTTGTCCTTCTCAGGGAGCCGCTTCTCCAGAAGACCGCGGTCTTGCAGCTCCACCTCCTTGTCACCTTCCACAGCCTTGTGCTGCTCCGCCGCCATAGTATCCCAAAGATAAAGACAACAACAAGATCAAGAAAGAAGCACAGAAGAGGTTGAAGGCTCGGAAAAGCTAATGCGATCGGCAAGCTGGAAGAAATCTCTTAGCCTTTTGGTGTGAGAACGAGTTGGCGGAGGGAGAGCCAGGCGGAGGAAGAGGAGAGCCCGGCGGAGGAGGCTTGAGCGACGTTGTCGGGCCTCGCAGTCATCCCATAGGGATCTACCACGTAAGGCGGCCCCCATGACGAGTCCTTGACCGGCGCTGACGTAACTGGCGCGCTGGAGCGGCGTTACATTCATGGATCGCGTGCGATCCCTGGGGAGTAAACATCCAATACCGCATCTAATTCTGAAGGCTGCTGGGAGCCACACGTGTGCGGTGTCCCGCTCGCGGGTGGTTGTGCTTTAGGGTGCCTCGAGGAATCGAGATGAAGCTCTAGCTATGACCGTTCGTTTTGGGGCTTTGGATGTTTAAGTCTATTGATGCAAATTAAACGCAATTATATTAAGTTGATAAATCAGATTAAAAACGAAACCATAATAAGGACAAATCAAAGATGGAGTGTCATCCATTTGTTATCTTCATCTTCTTCCGACCATGGAATAAGCAAATGACCTGCAAACGTCCGCATGGTGATTGGCTTATATTTAGCTCAGACAGTGATACTAGTCGATAAAGACATGCGTAATCAACGTGCGACGCGACAGACGCGACGTTGCCCGACCGGTCCGAGTCGAACCCATCGTTCGGATGACATGCGGTGTTGGCTTGCAAAACTAGTCTGCAGGATTCATCTCCACCGTTCTCTTGCCGCTTCGTGGAAGTAACGTGGCCCCGTCCCCACCCACCAAACCACGCGTGTACGTGGACTGCTGTTGTTGGTGCCCAGGCTTTGCTCGGATGGATGTCAAACACCCGATCCGGTTCGTACTCGAGACGGTCTGTGGCAGCGTGCCCAAACTGTTCCAGCTCACTTTTCATGAATTGGCTAGTTGACTCGGGACGCCGGAGACTAAAATCACCATCTCATTGGATGACACGTAGTGATTCTGAGTTGTTATTTTGCGGGGTTCCGCGTCGTGTGACGTACATTAGACGTCTCGATTCGCATGGTTTGGAGCAGCGGATCCGCCTGGTGGTTACAGCGGTACGCTGCTCCTGCGGAGCAGACAGAGCCACACCCTTCCCGGGCCTTCATACGTATTGTTCGCCTCTTCCCCTCCTCGCGGATCTTGGATTGATTTGAGCCCGATGGCGGCCGCCGGCGTCTGCCGCTCCTCCGCCCGCGGGGACCTCGAGAAGTTGTACGAGTGCTGCTCCCTTCTCTGCTCCGACCTTTGCGATCGTGGTACGACCCGTTTCTCCCCAGAAAGATCCGATTCTCGTGGTTTTCTTTTATCTTTGATGGAATGGTTTGGTTGGGAAAATCCTGGGTGCTTTGCAGCGAGTAGATCCTCGTGGGGATTGAAGGCGGCGATGGTTCTGCTTCATGTGACGTTCGTGGGCGTTATCTTCCTTTTCGATGCCAATTTGATACGCAAGACTAGGGAGGAGCCATGGTAGCCCTCACAAATCCTTGCTCCTTTGTTCTTCTTTTGGTGCCTTAGGTTTACATTTTAGTAACATATTGGATCTTTGTCGATAAATTTTGCACATAATTAAAGATTTACGAGCTGGCAGACTTGTTAATCTGGTTTTGTGATCAACGAAGAGCAAGATTGAGGATCTAGTAACGCTTCGTCAACTACTACATATTCGAAACCCACTTTTGGCAGTTTAGAGCATGAAGATACTGCGGTCATGCAAGGGGTAGGCTATCATCAAGAATTGCTGTGTAGGCTCTAGAACACTTCGATCGGGATGCTATCGAGCATAGTTGTGTTTCTCTCTCATTTTTAAATTGAATTTTCCTTTCTAAGGAGTATAGGATGCAAGTTATTTTTCCAAAACTAAGTACATCCCAATTTAGTCTCACATCAGGACTAAGCAAAGATTTGGATTAATTTAGAAGGGTTATCATCGATGTGGGGTGTTCTATCATTAACTTGGTTTAAGCATTTTGGCTCATGGTTCAGGCTCAATAAGTTAATGGGTCAGTTAGGATTGTGACAACTTGTCGTGATTACAATATGTGAACAATATTTTTTGGTATTATGACTTATTGCATACTCCAATGGCATAAGGATAATTGGTGTATTCTCAGTGATATAGTTGATTTATGTAGCATGATGAGGCCATCATCATGTTATCTGGACTGTACCACTTTGGTCATTTCCTGTCTCTAGATCCTTAAGTGATGTGCACTTTAATCTGAATATCTAGGTCATTCCTCTTCTATAGATTCCTTATTTTAATTGTGTTACCTTATTTGTCTCTGCTCCCTGCTTGTTGCTTTTGTTAATTTAAATTTTAACATACATTTTAATTTTTAATTTAAATGTTGGTATTTGTAGGTTTACTGCAGTGTACTTGGTGGTTTTTGTAGCTACATTAGTTCAGTATTTCTTAACATCAGGCTCATCTCCAGGGTAAACATGTACAAGCTCATCATGTCTGTGCTAATAAATATCACCTAATACTTCCAATAGAATATAAGTGCGTTATTAATTCCTCTTTTACATCCATGCGTTCTAGGTATGTTATTGATGCAATGAGGGCAGGAAATGGATCAAATACTACTTACGTGAGATCACCAATTTTAAAGTAAGATCATAAACTTTCATGATTGTGTTTCCATGGACTTGAAATTTTATCCTCACCTTATTTCTATCTTTTTCAATGATCAAGCAAAGACAGTCCAATTCAAGGAACGGGAACATAATTTCGTCTATGACCCAGAACCAATTAGAAAGACAAAGTTCGTACTCGACTTCTTTCTGGTCGAAGCTAGTTATGGACCTCTACCCTCCTGGATCAGCAATCAGGTATTGTTATAAATATTTAATTATTGTAATAATAAATAAGTGCTCTGATACTAACATCTTGCCTTTCTCGTCTTTTGTTGTACTCTTTTTTGGTTCTTAACATGATAAAGATGGAAAATAAAAGATAAATCTACTATCAGAAGAACAACACAATCAACTATATATGATTTCACTATATAGTTTGTTTTGATTGGACAGGAACTGGACTTGCACTTACTGTAATATCATTCAGGTGAGGTTTTATCTCTTTCCTTGATCATATCTCACTAGTTTGAGAATTTTTGCTTATTATTATTTTTAGAAATCTCATTTTTAGGTTACCTTCTTACTTACACATGCTTAACAATAGAAAAAATAGATGGATATTTTTATTCGTAATGTGTAGAGTTACTAGATAAAATAGGAAAAGAAATATTTTTATTCGTAAACAATTAAGTATTGCTTCGAAAGAGGATAAGATGAGAGAAAATCTTTTAAGATGGTATAGACATATGTTTAAGAGACCTTTGGATATGGTAGTCAAAAGAGATGAAATGATTAATATTAGTGGTATGAGGAGAGATGAGAAAGATCTAAGAAGACCTTAATAGAAACTATAAATAAAGATTTAAGTACTCTGAACTTAATTAAACGTATAACTTTATATAACTTAATGGTGATAAAAGATCCATATAGCCAACCCCAAATAGTTGGGATTTATGATTTTGTTGTTGTTGTTGTAAAATAATGACTATTGCATATTACTGGCTTCTTGTTACATTAGTTGGTTCTAGCTTGCTTTTGCTGTTTTATATTGTAGTCCCATATGTAACATGCAAACTCATTTAGTGACTTTTACATGTAAACTCCTGCATAGAGATACTAGCTCAGCTCTCTTTTAATGTTTCTATATGGATATGCAGGTTTATATCTGTTTAGCTATTCAGAGTCTATATTTAAACTATGACTGGATTTTAATGTATGAAATCTGGGTTGTTGTAAATTGATTGCCTCCACAATTGCTTTGTATTAATAAATGTTTGGTCATGCGGCTTATGCCTATAATTTCTAGATATGAATACATTGCCATTCTATTTCTTGCACTAAGAAAGTGCTGATCTCTGCTGAAGCTAATTACCGTGGAAATAGTTTAATTTGATCTAAATGATACAAGTTTGCATCTTTGTCATCAAAATGCACTTTCATCTTAAGCTTTTATTGTGCAGTCTCCAATGAATCGTAATACACATTTTGCATTGTATTTGCAGCCTCCACGGGCAAAGCACTGCCATGATTGTGACAAATGTGTCCTTCAATTTGATCATCACTGTGTTTGGCTAGGAACTTGCATTGGGCAAGGAAATCATTGCCGGTTTTGGTGAGCCCCTTAAAAAGAATAGCTTTCAAGATGATATCATGAAGAAGCATCGATTGTTTATATATGTTGCTTTTCTTTTGAATGCATCATCCTAATACAAAAGATGAATATTACTGTGTGTTAGTTTCTGTCCAGTTAATCTTACGGTTTTACATCCTGAGCTATAAAGTTTCAGTTATTTATTGCTGCAAGATAGCTACTCAATAGTGAAGGATAAAGCTGGACTATTAAGTCTGTAACTGCCATCTTATATGCAACTATTAATGGTGGAGTTAGGTGATCCAATTCCTACTGGTGACCTGGCAGTTTAACATAACATAATTAATTGTTGACCTCTGTTGATAATTGTACTGCCTTCTGAAGTCAAACTTTGGATAAATCCAGATTTGCTCTTATTCATTGCTCACGGGAGTATAGATAAGAAGCATTAGCATCCATCTCTTTGAAAATTCTGATTTCAGACATGTTTTTGAGATCTATCATGCCCTCAAGATCCATCTTACTGTTTTGAGAACTCATGTTTGTCAACTAGAAATTGTGATCCTTCCCTGGTTAGCCTAACATGTGTAGTTCCTTTATTTACTATTTGCTTAGGCTAATGGGCACTTTGATGCTCATTGAGCTCATGTTAGGTGGTCGAGAGAATATTACAGCTAGGGGAAACAGTGTTGAATCAAACTAAAATTTATTTAACTAAAGACACAATGTATTGCTCATGGAGCATAGTGTCTTGCATGTTTGCCATTGGTTTCAACTTTTAACAATTCAGCTAGTTGTAGTATGCCCAGTGAGAAGTTAATGGAACATGAGTGAACCAATTGTTTCAGTTAGTATAGGCAAGCTCTTCTTTGCCTTCAAGTTTGGTTTAGCATCTTTTTAATCATGAGTTGCTTTTCTGTGTTTTTTTTGTTGGCTTAAGCTTTTGGTATGATTTGCTAATGATGGTAATGCCATTAGGCTTAGGCTAGATATTGCTTACTTGCATTTCACAGATTGACTTTGCGTTGTCTCAGTTAAAGTATCTTATGGAAAGTTATTGCCCATAACCTGTAGCTTATTCATTGGAGTACATTAGGTGAATTGTATGTGTTAGGTTGTACTTTTGGAGTAGTATAATAGCTTTCATCATCATCATAAGTTTCATATATTTGAATAGTTAAATTCATTAATCTATTATTGTGCCAATTCTGCAGTTTAGGCTTTTTGCTCTATCAATTGACTAAATGATATAAGGATAACTGGTCCCTCCTATAGAACATGTCAATGGAAGATAATCCTGCCCAAAATGATACTACATCATGGCTGATTCTTAAATGATCAAAGTTTCTATAGCATTGGAGTTGCCTTACCTTGTAATTCTCATGTAGATCATTTGTCATATTTACAAATAAAATTTCTAATGTTCCTGCCAGATTTCATACCCTCATTTGTACCTTTGATATGCAACACTTCAATTATGTTTCATATTCTCTGTAGTGAGAATTTCTTTCTAAATTTTTCCCCCCCAAATTTGTACCTTTTTTTTCCTTGTCCAAACTTGGTTGTTTCTTGTTTGTGTCTTCATATTTAAAAGAATTACAGAGCAATCTGTTGGTTAGTTTGTCTGAGCTTCATAGAGTTTTATCTCTGCTCGTTTATGGTCATTTTCCTTTATGGAGATTCTCAAGGTGAAAGACTAATGAGTTCTATTAAAAATCCACTTGTAGGTGGTATATTTTCGAAGAGACGATCCTTTGTGTCTGGACTGTTGTATTGTACATCACATTCTTGCATTCAGAAATTGTGAAGGCTTGGTATGATACTCTCCTCTAGTTTGAAAATATCATGTTCTTAAAAATATTAGTTAACTATTGCTGGCCTTTTATGGGCCTTTAAACAAAAGAGACCAATACAATGAATATTCTATTTTGTTAGTCTCTTTTGTTTGGACTTTGGGATGCTGACCATATCTGCTTGGGCTGACCTTATCAGGTGGAAGGATTTCATTGCAATAGTACTATTAGCTTTGTTGTTGTTTTGCCTCATCTTTCTGCTTCTGCTGCTTGTATTCCACAGGTAATATCAGCCTTCATAATTGTTGGACAAGTTGTAGTGTTTATTTTAACATGGTGCCTGTTGTCCTAGAATTGCAATTTAAGGAAGAAGTCAAAATTACCCCACAAATATGTAGTATTTTATATAGATGTCTCATGTGAACTTTTCAAACTTCTCTACGAGTTTCTCAGTGAAATATGTGCACTAAGCCTGTCTATAAGAATCATTTTGTTGTTTGTGGTGCTCCAGAGCCATTTTAAGTGCACTTGATATGTGGATGTTAGTGAGAACAGGTCTTGCTGATATCTTTCTTGGTAATTTTCATCGTTTAGATGAACAAGAGTCAATATTATTTCTTTAATATCTTTGTAAGGGATTTCAGATCACGGGCTGTGATATATTACCTAGAATATTCAGTTAATTGAGGTTATTTATTGGTGTAGACTCACATTAACTTCTGTGAAAACAATTATACATGTTTCAAGGCTTTCTCTCCATCTCTCTCTTCCTACAATCTTTTATTCTGAAAATAAGCCAAACCTAAAACAATGAAAATATTCTCTTTATAATTTTAAGTAAACTAGAAGAGAACCAAGTTGAAGACCCTAACACAACTGAACAGGTTTAAGCTTATCTGAATGTGGAACAAGTAATGCTGGATTATTGTCTTGTTTGACCTACCACATTATTAGGCAGTCAAGACTATTGATGTTAGCAGCTATGTTCCAGCTGTACTCTGCTTAATGACTAGGTCGAGTGATGCTCTTAGCCATCTCATGTGGCTTCCATTGCTCTGTAAATTCTTTTCTAACTGTTTGTCAAGCTTCTTTTGCTCCAGAAAATTCTATGATATTTTCAACTACATGTATCGGTGATCATAGTGGTCCATTGACTATAGTAGGATATACTTTCATGATGAGCATAAAAAAGCGTTTTTTTCCCTGACCTTATGTTACCCATGGAGTTTGATCAATATCCTATTGTCATGTACCAATTGTGGAACTTTTGATATGTCCAAATTTACTTCTTACAGAAAATTGTACCAAATGCCATTATATCTGCCATTTTTGCCTCTTGTTGATGGTTGAGCAGCTTGTTATCCCAACATGTAATATTAGACAATAAACAAGCATTCTTAGGGAAGTAAATTGGCGAGTACATCTGCACATTTTGCTACTAATACCTGCTATTATGAGCCGCTTAGAATGTCAGGATATGCATACTTGATTAATTCACACCTATTATCTGCACATTTTACATTGTGAGAGATATGATGCGTAAACCCAAATAGTTAACTAGTTTATCTTTTCTGCTGATTTTTGATCCAGTTACTTAGCATTAACAAATCAGACTACTTATGAAATGGTGAGAAGGCACCGCATATTGTACCTAAGGTATCAGTATTATGGTTTTCTATGCCCATTGTGAGCTTTTATGGTATCTGATTGATAATTCTGCCTACAAGCATATTATGAATGTTTTTGATTCGTAGGGGAATTCCAGAAAAGGTTCATCCATTTAGCAGGGGCATCTCCAAAAACTTGTACACCTTTTGTTGCCCCAGGGGCAGCAGATACACTCTGGAAGCTATCCCAAGAATGGAGGAACTAGAAGAAAGAGCAAGACCTTACACCTGTATCGACATTATTTCTTGTAGGTGTTGTTGATCAATTCTGTTCATCGACCAGATGATGTATTCTTTCCAATGTATCTTGTCATCCTGTTTTCTTTTTTTTTTTTCCTTTTTTTGTGTGTGTGTGTGTGGCTGATACGATTAGGTTGCATTTTGTGTGTCATATTTCTTCACAATCTCGACCCCTCTTTTTAGTGAGCAAAGCTGTCTTATCTCAGCCCTTTCCATAATTTTTATTGAACTCTCTGTCGGTTAGCTGAGGTATTGCTTCTCTAATGTCACTGGTAAAGTCATTGATAGGGGAAATATTTAAACCACTAAGTAGGGGCTCCACCTGTTATTCTCTGGGTTAAATCTATTATAGAAAGTCTGGTCACAATAATCGAGGTCATTCATTGTTTACTAAAATTACTTCATACCTAATCCAACTTCGGTTTTCATACATGTACATCATGGTATGAGCGTTCGAGTTCACAACAACGCTCGAGTAAGTTTTTGAGGCTACACTCGAGTGAGTATTCTAGCCTTCCCTTTGGCCACATCAAACTTTTTATGCATATGGATTCGAATGTAATCGGGTTGTATTATCAGTATCATTTTGGTGCTCAAAGGAGAGCCCATGTCATAAGCATTTCATTGACTCGCTCAATGAGTGTTCTAGTGAGGGTGCTTTGCCCGGACCCATAGCATGGTCGCTATGGCTTGAGACACCTCTTATGATGACAACACGATCAATACTGCTTGAAGCACTTTATAATGAGAGTATGATCAACATAACTCAAAACCCTCTCCATGACAACAGTGCGGTCGACATGACCTAAAATGTTCTCTATGATAACAGTATGATTGGCACTGCTCAAAATGCTCTCCATAATGATAATGCAACATACATGATTGGAGATGCACTCTTGATGTCAATATGCCTGACATGGCTCGAAGTAAATTCAACGATAACATCATGACCAACATCGCTTGGAGCTCTCTCTATGATGTCAGTGCAATCGTCATGACTCAAGACATGACAATGACAGTGCAGCTAGCATGTCCCAAAGTATTCTCTATGAGACAATACAGTCATCATGGCATGAAACGCTCTCCATGATGATAATACTATTGACACAACCTGAGATGCTTTTTATGACAACAATGCGACTGATATGGCCTGAAGGGCTCTCTACAATAACACCATGGTCGACATGGTTAGAAGCATTGTCCATGATGATTGTGCAATCGAAAATGTCCGAGACACTCCTTATGATGACAACATAATCAACATGACCCAAGTGCTCTCTGATGGGATATAAAGTGGAATAACCTTTGTATATGAACAAGTACTAGAAGACCATAATATGCAACGGAATTAAATAAAATCACAATCAAATAGAATACTAAGATATACGTGAAAAACCCCTTCAATGTGAAGGGTAAAAATCACAGGGCAAACTAGAGATAATCCACTATGAATAATGAATATACAAATCTCAATCTCTTGCCCAAAACCCTAGTAACAATCACAAGAGAATAATTGGGATACAAGGATCACGTCACTGTCCACAATATCTAAAACCTCCCCAAGTAATCACAATAAGAATCTACTGTAGATTTGATCGAACCTGAGATGAGAATACTGCTAGATGATTGAGAACAGTCTCTCTGTGTTGTCCTTGTTTTCTTCCCTTTCTTTCGCTTATTTTTTTGTCTTTTTCTTCTTCTCTTTGCTGCTGTAAGGATGTTTTCGTTGCTTCCCTTTTATAACCTTTTTCTTCCTTAAAACGTAGCCACCACACCCCCCTTATAATGCATAACGCATAAATATAAACATCTCAAACATGTGATGTTCAATGTAAGAAGATTGACATGTTGGACGTAGATTGGGTGGTGACATGAACTTAAGTATTAGAGGGATCATATCGAGAATCTCATTCAACCTCAATCTTTATGTAGGTTAGTTGCAGGATGAGCATTCAAATCCACATCAATCCTAAAACGAGCATTGAGTCTTCCAATTAGTCACATCGATTTTTTTATGGATCTAAACCAAATCTAGCTAATCTAAACATAGCTTATAGCTACTCTATCGATTAACACATAAATAATTTATATATTGATGATAAGAATATTTAGTCCTACATTGGGTTAAGGAGTAAGGGAATCAAGCATTTATAAGTCCCCTGTATTTTTACCCTTAGAGATATCTTTTGAGATTCACGAGTATTGAAAAGATAATTTCTGGTAAACCTATACGATCACATAAATGTTGTCATATCAGTTGGATAAATTGAATGATATAGTATCACATGGGCTTTGTATGATCACAAGAATCATGACTGCTGGGTGTACAAACAAAACCATGGAGAACTGTGGACGCCATTGATGCTCTCTTTATGTTCTTGATCTTCTGCTCTTGATCTTTACTGAGGCTTGAAGAAACGTACGTCGATGCCTGTCTTCACCAGGTTCCATACGCCTGCGATCGTCAAGATGAGACTCAGGCCCATGCCGGCGCCGCCCAGCACCCAGTTGATGTACCACATGGCGCTGTATCGCTCGGGTTTCTTGACGAGAACCCACATGAAGCATGGGTAAGCGAGGGTGACGGGCAATGCCATTCCCCCGATGAGGCCGGCGAGATCGGATAAGAAGGGGAAGGCCACGGCCATGAAGTAGGAGATGGCGGCGAAGAACGCTCGGAAGGCGGAGCGAAGCCAGCGCGGGCAGGGCCTGTTCTTCTTCTTGGTGTATCCCGCCTCCATGGTGTCGAAGATGGGCATGGCGTAGATCTGGAAGCAGCTGAGGCAGTTGACGACGACGAGCAACGCTGTCAAGCCCAGAAGAACTCTGGAGGTGTCCTTGCCGTGGAACGCGTACAGAGCAGTCAGCATCCCGTTCGAAGGTATCTGCCACCCACACCGAACATATATCAGAAGCCTCCTCACAGTACTCAATGAGAACATCATGTGTTTCTTCTGGATTTACCATGTTGCCGTAAGCCCAGAAACCACCGATTGCTATGGGGTACAAACAGAATGCTATCATCAGGTATGCTACCTTCACTCCTCTCCACATCGGTACCCGGGAAGGATGCTTCAGACTTGACGGCATCGTAGCCTGAAGAAGAAGAAGAAGAAGATAATGATGATGGTGATGAAGAAGAAGAAGAGAAAGGAGGAGGAGGAGGAGGGTGACATCACCTGGATCTCCAGAACAAGATTGTGGCCTCTGAAAGCAAAGGCAATTATTCCCAGAGCGTTTAGGATTCCCAGCACTCGGTCGACATCGGATTTGGCTTCAACCGGGTGGTAGGAGACTCCGGGTAGCCTGCCCTTGCTCACGGAGATGACCCAAATCAAGGTGCAGTAGGTGACGGCGGTGACGGAGCCGATCAGAGAAACTCCCGCTATGGAGTTGAGGTTGGGGAGCTGCGACAGGACCACCGCGAGGCAGGTGAAGACCAGGTACCATTCCGCGGTCGTCAGTGGCTTGGAATCGCACGTTGCGCCGCAGACGATCTGGAAGAAGAGCTTCATGGCGCCCCCGCCCACGATTATGATGGCAGTGCATATCCCAGCCGAGAGATACAAGATGGGAAACAGGGCCAGCCATTTCCCCAGCTTCGCACCTGAGAAGAGACAAAGCAAGCAGCAGGGTGATGCGGCCGTCGAAGTGATGGGTCGGAAGTGCGAGTTAGGGAGGCTCAGCTCACCGAAGGTGGCTTCCGCCAAGTGCATGTATCTGCAGTAGCGAGTTCCGGGGACTGATTCGTGGAGTTGGACGAGCAACCAGAGCGTGTAGAGCTGCCAGACAAATGCCGCGGACAAGCACAGAATTCCCCATGTCCTGAGAAAATTAGCGAAGGCTTAGTGATGTCTGGGAATCGAGCACGGGCGTCTGTGTTTTGGGAATCGTACATACCAGCCGAGGAAGGTGAAGGCGAGGGGTAAAACCAGGGCTTGGAAGCCTATACCGGAGCTGAGGGTGTGGAAGGCAGAGTAGTAGGCGTTGCCGTTGCGGGACTCGGTGATGGGGAGCCAGGCGTCGTGGGGGTCGAGCTTGGTGAGATGGCCGATGTCCTCCAGGTACGCCCGCATGTTGACGATGGCTCGGCGCATGGGGCTGGCGAGTGGCGTCCGCGCGAACCGCGGCGTCCGTGGCGTCCGTGGCGTCGCGGAATGGAGCAGCGGAGACCTCGTGAGAGAGGGGGAGTGGAGCTGGGACGGCGGCGCAGACACCGGCGGCCGCGGCGTGGCGGGGATGGAGTGCAGCTCGCTCGCCCTCGGCGTCTGGGACGTCGGAGAATGGAGCAGCGGCGACCTCGTGAGCGAGGGGGAGTGGAGCTGCGACGGCGGCCCCGATACCGGTAGCCGCGGAGTGGCGGGGATGGAGGGCAGCTCGCTCGGCCTCGGCGTCTGGGGCGTCGGCGAGTGGAGCAGCGGCGACCTCGTGAGCGAGGGCGAATGGAGCTGGGACGGCGGCCCCGACACCGGCGGCCGTGGGGTCTTGGGGATGGAGAGCAGCTCGCTCATCTCCTTCACCTCCTCCTCCTCCATGGCTCGCCTTCCTCCGCTCTGCTTCTGCCCTCGTGGTCGTACTGAGTTGGTAGGGAAATGCAGGATTTAAGCGGAAGGGGCGAGGGGGTTGGTGAGCCATAGCTGCTAGCCTGCCGCCGAGGACCACAAAAAGCTTCTCGCCAATGCTTTGCTTGCCGGTGGCTGTTGGCAGTTGACTTAGGCAGCCACCACGGTCAAAGGAATTGAAGCGCTCCCACATCAGACGAAGCCGACGCCGTGGCAGATAGGGAGAAGAGATCACGCTGATGGATTTGCCGGGTTACCGGATGGTGGCTGGCTCGTCTCACTAACCCGACTCTGACCATGTGTGAATTGGGGATTTAGGAAGCAGACCGGATGGCTTTGAAGCTCGTGGCCATCGCATTGGTATGATGATTAGCCGTGGTAGGTGGTGATTTAGTAATACGTCTAACATAGCTTGGTGGATTTGGTTGCGAGGAATCGGGTCGGATTTGGATCCAATAAGCTGGTCGATGTAGCCTGAATGTGAAATGAAAAGTAACTTGCTTTGGCGGCAGCAAACAACAGAGAAGTGAGTTTTCATTTAAAGGATGAGAGTTTGAAATGGAAAGGACAATATTGTCGATATAATTAATGCTATAAACTATAATAAACTAACCTCGTAATAAATAATGGATGCTGACCCCGGTGGCTATAAAGAAAGGCCGAGGTTGGTGGATATTCTGATCATGTTAGCTGAATTATGTATATGACGATTTTTTTTTGAAAAGTCATCTTGTTTGACTTTTCTTAGAAGGTGCCTTTGCTTTTATTTTTTTTAGATAATTTCCTTATTTTCATTTGTTATTGTTTGTCATCTGTCATTCATTACCATCTCCATCCCGTCGTGAGGTTTTATCATCTTCATGTTGCTTATGAACATCCTGATGTCATCCTTACTGTCTCTGTGAGACTTTTTATTGTTGTTCTCATTATCTTCATTTTGCTCATGAAGGCTTAGATATAATCCTTACTGCCTCATCACTATTCTTCTTAGTCCCACAAGGCTCCTCATCATTATCCTCGTAGCTATCTTTGTCCCCATGACATTATTGTGGAGCACCGCTCCACCCTTTGTCTCTTGCTCCGAAAGCTCAATCGTGATGAGGCGAAGGTGACAACAAAAGCCTCCTAAGAAATATGAGGACAATCGTGAGACCTACACGAGCAAGGCAAAGGCAACAAGAATAATGATAATAGGCATTGTGGGGCTCGCAAGGATGGTGACGAGACAATGGGGTCTCATAATGATGAGAAGGCGACAAATAACGGATGACAATGAGGGATATATATGAGATTAGCAAAATATAGAACATTATCTTTTAAAAAGAAAACATTGTATAAGTTACGGGGAAAGCCCAAAAAGAAAAAGTGCTTTAAATGAGTGCTTTGGCTTGAAGAGAAGTCCTCTTTTTTATGATATTATGATATGTGAATTGTAAGTAATCATTGAAAGGATTTTTAAATCTTGGTATTCATAGGAAATATTCTCTATCGATGTACATACAGTGATGACATGTTGATTAGATTAGACGCTAATGTTACGGTAAGTCGTCGGAGTTAAGCTGAGTTGTGATGACGACCACCGAGTTGGTTGGGAGATGAAGCCAAGCGGATCTATTGTGAGGTAAGATGACGGAGTCGAGTGAGGTTATAATTGTAAAGATAGCTAACTTGCTAATTCTGACCTCCATAATCATGCATCTTAAGGTCCTTTATCCTTTTTGACTACTTTGTTGGTTTCATTTCTCAACTTTGTAGGTGAAGTGTGGACTAGAAGACTATAATCCACATCAAAGAGGGGGAAAAGTCCTCTCAAAGATGTTGAAAGTAATGAGAACGAATGCCATGGGACCTCAACATTGGAAGGAAGCATCCTCAACTATCACCAGCAACGTAGTGAAACATAGCAGAGGAGGATATGCGCTGTCGTGGAAGCCACAAACTCAAAACTCTTATAATATCGGTGTTGGAAACAACTCGATCGAATCTGAAAGCAAGTTGATCCGACTCGAGGTACTGAGAAGTGCGTCAAACCACTGAAATAGTATTGAAGCACCGCCAAGGTGGAGCCGAGCAATCGAGGTACACCTTTGAATCTACCCAAGTAAATTGATTATACTCGAGACTCCCTGATCATTTGTGGTTAGAGTAATATTTTCGGAATCAGAGATGATTTAAGTATTAGTTTCTATTATGATCGTTGTTGATGCGATCGATTTGGTATAGCTAATCCTATAGTTTGTGCCATATTATCGTATATTTAGTTGGTTTTGTCTAAATTATGTCATACGTTTACGTGTCCATCCACAAAAGATTAGTCTTTCCAAAGTCTCTTATAGTCCCTTAAGGATTTGCAAAAGAGATGACGGGTCAAAAGAATTATTTAACTCAGGATCCAACAAGCTATCATTTCAGCAAACACTTGATAAGCAATACAAATTACACTTCACAAACTTTGAACGATCGCACGACAAAGAGTCCAAAGTGGTCTACCATGACCAAAAGTCCTCATAAATGTCCATATAATATTGCTTTGGAACAAGGTAGTAAATCAACCCTAGACACTATCCCAAAGGTCCATCTAATCATGTGCCACCTAAGTATCTCTTAAATGATATGCTCGCTAATACTCTACGCTACTTTATGGAGCTAGAAAACCCATAAAATGAGTACTTGGAAGATCTATTTTTGGGTAATTTTGTCTCTACATGATAACTGCATACAACCTATATTTATAAGCCTAAAACAACCATATAAGCCAACAAAAATATAGCTACCAAGCCTACCATAGGCCATCTATACATTATGTAAAGCATGAACAAAACCGAATGATACAGACATATATAAGCATTACATTGAACACCTTATTTATAGCTTTATCCATAAATTTTCTCACATTTATTCCTTTGATGTTCTCGTCAAAGCCTCTACAAACATTGCATCTCCTCATATTTATTGAATATTTAATCTTCTGCTCTAATTACAATGTATCTCTTGGTTCCCAATTGCTTTTCGTCGCTAGTAGCCCCTGTTTAGGGTGTGTGGATAATAAGAAGAGCTGATCCCTTCTTGATCCCATGGTGCGCGTGGAAAGGATGATCGTATAGTGATTTAAGGAACGTCTTCGTAGCCCTTGTCATGTGGATCACCACTAGAGAGGAGGATAATTGACTTCCTTTATCCTCTCCTATAGATATATAGGATTTCAAGAATATACAATCTTTCTAGGTAACACACATTTTTCTTATATGTACGATTTTTCAGTTTTATAGGTTTTTGCAAACCAAGCTTCGCACGACGACAAGAAACTATTTTATGTAAAAATCTAATTTTTTTTATATTTTTTATCCTTCCCTTGCGCATGTGATGCCGCCCCAAGTTTCGCAACACAGTCGAATTATGCTGATCTTTGTTGGTTGCTACAAATCCTTCAGAAGGAAGAAAATACCTTCCTTATTAGGCACAAGACTCTTAAACGTCTCACGTTGTTTGAACTGGGTGAATGTTTGTTGGAGCTTTAATAAGCATTGCCTTATAGACTTTAAAACTTTTAAGATATTTTCTTTGTAATATTTGTCAATCGATTCCTCTTTTATTTAGTTGTCACCTCTAAATAGGTTCACATCACTTCCACTTTTGATTGATATTTTGATGAAAAATAAAGTAAACAATCTATTCTTAATAGAATTGATCACAATTGATGAGAATTTGATAATTGTTGTCTTTTAATTTCTTCGAAGAGTCTTTGAACATGTGCAGAGCCTCTCTATTGGATAAATAAGAGAACTTGAGTACTCGATTTTGCTTATTTTCTTAAGAATTGAGAAGATAAAGATTACTCGGCTTCGCCCATTTTCTCGAGGGTTATATTCTATACATCGAGCTATTTATTAGCCTTAACCTACTCTTTGTTCATACTTCTGAAGTACTCAAAGTGTTTATACTCCTTGCGTTGAGTTAGCTATTGTGATTTGTCTTCTCATCATCATCGAACTTCTGGAATACAAGAAGTTTTACTTGAAAAGAGTAAAATTTTGCCTTAACTTGAGTAAGTTTCTAATAGTTTTGATCACTTTGGGATTGTATCATCTTCTCCATCATTTTTATCGTCTACTCCTCTAAGTAGAAAAGGTACAATATTGTATATTGTTTGCTTCGCTCCTTGGTCATGCACTCTTGTATCAATCTGATGTCTCCCACTTTCAACTATTTTGATGAGAAACTCATTAACACTAGTCTTACAAATTTTCATATCCTCTACCCTTAAATCTTATCTCGGTACTTGAAGTTTGCTTCTCCATTCTCTACCTCCTTGGACCCTTCTCAAAACCATACGATCTCCCTTCGTGAGATCAAGAGATTAATAACTCTATAGAAGTCCTACCTTTGTGGTACCATGACGCTACCACACCCATGGCTCTACTATTTATCGCCTCATATTTGCATCCCTTTCTTCATGATTGGTAGATCCATCTTGGGCACTATAACACTCCTCTAAGTTCACTTTCATTCTGATTGATGCTTGATTTTAGGTAGCTAAGTCCCTATGGACTCGTCATCACTTTCTTATGTCTTTCGACTATCTACTTCAACACCTCTGTGTTCTCCAAGCAGTTCCTCTTTGTCGATGGAAAGATAGGCTATAACTCTTATGCAAGGCCTCTATCATCATGCTGTAGGGCTCGTACTAATTCTGTTATCTTTTGTGTCTTTGGTAGCAACATTCTCTCATTCGATCTTGTCCTTTGATTTATCAACTCTCTTAAGCAAATATGAGCTTTAGAGTCATCTAACTCTCTAGTCACTTCGATTATACATATATATAATTACATCTCTCCCATGGAACTCATTGGTATTTGTACTCAAAATTGGTATATATATATATATATATTGTGATGTCATTAGATCTGTGCAATGGGAATCAGATCGTGATGAGATCACGATAATGAGACCGATTCGCCTTTAAACACAGATACTAAATAATCCTGATCATAGGTTACTCGAGAGGGACATCGAGATAACCAGATAGACTAGTGTGTTGTGTACCTGTCCATATGATGGATGCAATTGGCCTCATAGCTACTCATATGGGGACACTAATGATACAGGACAGGTGCTCATTGGAGAATGAGTTCACTAATTGATCCACTTACGGAATGTTGAATGGTTAATTATGCCTTATTATCAAACAACGATTCCGTAGTCCCAGTGGTATATCTGGTCCTTAAACTTGAGACGCCAAGGATGTCCTGTATGAGTGCTTCACCTCTTATAGGTTTAGATGTCCCAAATCTAACACTCTTACGAGGACTATTGAGTATCGATAGAGGATCACCCACTCTCGATGTCATGAGAAGAATATCTCATGTGTTCTTGCTCAGACAAATCCCTAGCCAGGGTCATTTGGATTGAGAGAGAAAGAGTTCTTCGGGAGAAAATTAGAGTGAAACTCTAGTAGAAATCATATGGGTCTGACAGCATCATACCCGGTATATGGTCTTTGAGATATTAGATAGATGAGGGATTATAGGTATACGGTAACTGAGGATAGACAGGTCTAATGAATTGGATTTCCTTATATCATCTAGGGATTGCGACGTAGTAGCCTAGTACATCCGCAATCGATGAGTCGAGTAAATTATTATTCACTGAGTCATAAGGAGTTCTGACAGGTATAACTCATCGCTAGCTCAATATTAGGTTTAGAGGGTCACACATATATGGTAGACATTGCGATAAGTAGAGGTTCGGATATGAGATATCCGCTGGAGCCCCTATCTTATTGGATATCCAATAAGCCCATGAATTATTGGATCCTATGGATAAGATCTAATAAGTACCTATAAGAGATTATTGGATAGAGATCGACTAATCTAAGAGGCTTGGATAGTTTGATGGAGATCTAATACCCAATATGGCAGGATCCATTAGGGTTAAGTGGACAATGGACTTTTATAAATAGGAGGAAATCAATGGTTCATAGGCTAGAGCCTTTTACTTGCCTCTCATATTCTCCTCCCCTCTCCACCTCAAAGCAGGCTTAGTGTTTTAAGGAGCGTCATTACAGCCCTGCTTTGTGGATCACTACTAGAGAAGAGGGCGCTTGACCTCCTTCACCCTCTCCTAGAGATCTGTAGGGATTCAGGGATATACGATCTTCCTAGGTAACACAATCCATCTCACACGTGGTTTTCTGTTTCGCGGATTTTACGCACCAATCTTCGTACGACAACGAACATATCTTTGGGAATTGAGGATTTTATTTTATGTTCTTCCGCTGCACATGTGATGTCATCACTAAGATTTTCCTATATGGTATATAGCCCTTATATGTTGATAACTAAGGCTTTTATTCAAAACAAAATTCAATACATATATTAAAGACCCATTTCTATGGTACCATGACATTCACTCATTGAATCCATAGCATTTTTTATCATCATATTGTTCATTGAAATGGAGCTCCCAATAGCTTCCGCTCATACCTTCATATGATCAAGTCTCTCATGGGACTTGACCCGTGTGTGTCGCATTGCCTTGAATTGTTCCACCATGCTCCGATACAGTATGTCGCCTCCTAGTGACATCTCTATTTCATTTTGATCTTTGTGAGATGAACTCGAACTGTGATCTCTCTATGTGTGGCCTTCTAACACATCATAGGTCCTCCGCCACCTCCGATTATGTTCTTTTCTTTCGTAATCAACATCCATCCACCTGCTCTCAGGTTACATTCAAACAAAATATAGCTCTAAAATAGTCAATTGCCTAATAGTTCTCAAAGTCCATCCACTTCGCTAAAGTTGGTGTGTCAATTGGCTCGATCCTAAACCCCTGCCCTCAGCATAATCTCCACTATGCATTGCTTCCTTTGGGATAACTTGAATAGCATTATAGTATATTCCTCAAGAGTACATGCCTTTGTGTCCTCTTGCCCTATGCCAAGACCTTATGGCCCCAACTTCACCTCTACATGTTAAGTTGCCTTAGTTCCTCTATCAAATGCTTCATCGAGATAAGATACATATGCCTCGAAGCTCTCTTTGACTTTGACATCATACAAAATGTGTCCGCTCCATTAGAATAAGTGACCCATGGAATGATATGACCTCACTCTTGCCTCTATAAGAATTCATGCCCTTGACCTTTGTCCAAGGAAAGCTTTGTGCCTTCGCTTCATGTCTTGTCTTCTATATTGACTCCATTCATATAACTTGAGTACTTCACTAAGTTCCACTCAAGTTATTCTATACCTCAATTTACATTACGTTGATGGTGGCCCTCGCGCCCAGCATTCCACAAGTCAGCCCTCAATTGAGTATGATCTCTACATTGACCTTAAGTATATCTTCGTTTGGTGTTACCTTGGGTTGCTCCCCCACTTGATCTCATAATGCATTCATGAACGCATGAACTCGTGTAAGATTATTTAATGACTCCTTGTTATTCATTCAATCTATTGAGCTTTATGAGGTTGTTATATTGAAATACCCCTTCTCAACATGTGGTCTGTTGTACATGATTCTCTCTTTGGAGAATTAGAATTTACTCCTCTTGGATTTCTGTCTTCTTAGAACAGCTTTTCTTTTTGCATCTTTCCTTCCGGAAGTTTTGGAGACCACCCTCCTCTTGGACTATTTTATTTTACTAAACAAATTATGTACTATTCTACTTTCGTGAACACACTTACTAGATTACTACGCTTTGCCAATACAACTTTTGTTGCACCTTTCAAGGCCTAGTAACATGTTGAACTTGCTGTATATTTCAGCCTCTTATGGACATATCATTCTCATACCGAAGAGAAAGTTTCAATGCTCCATAATATCGAGTTTCAATCGCCTTAGGATGGCCACCAAAATTTTCGAGTTAGTAATTCACCTAATCTCTATGAGCTTTGCATAACTCTTTCAGTCGCCAAGCAACCCATCCCCCCTGCACGTTTTCATCCTTTGCCAAGCACCCCACTTGTCTTGACACCATCAAGTTTGGTTACCAATATCAAGTCATGTCTTGAACTTAATCATCTCAACCTTTGTGTATTATATGTTCTTCCCACCTTGCTTATCCTCATAGTGCATCTCACACAAAGGGTTCATCATTCCTCTGAATGCTAATCTCATATTCTCGTACCTCTAAGCAACTTCTTTTACTATGTTTCATCGCCCATTTCCGTTAAACGATTACACATGCTGGTTACTCTCTATGGAGCTCCACTAGGTCCCCTACGTTTACATATTAAGTATTTCTTAGTATACTTATCTCATTTTAATACCATTTATCATAGGCTTAGCTGGTTTTGCTTAAGTCGTATGGTACCCTTGTATATCCATTCATAAAGGATCAACATCTTCGAAACCTTTTGTGATCCCTTAGGGACTTATAAAAGAGAAGACATGTTAAAAGAAGCATTTAACTTAGAATCTAATAAATTATTATTTCTACAAATACTTGGTAGGCAATGCAAATTATAATAATAAACTTTACAAGCTCTGAATGATCATACGACAAAAGTCTCCACAAGTGCCTATATGATATTGCTGCAAAACAAGATAGCAAACTAGCCATAGACACCGCCCCAGAAGCTTATTCAATTATGTGCCACCTAGGTAGCTACTAGGTGTTATGTTGGGTGATACTTTACACTATTCTACAGAGCTAGAAAACTCTCAAAATAGTTACCTGAATGACTTGTTTCTTAGTAGTTTTACCTCTACATGATTTTTACACATAATTTATGTTTAAATCTTAAACGATCTAAAAGTTAATCAAAATGAGATCATCAAACCTACTAAATACCTTTTATATATTATGTGATCAAAACTAAAGATACGAATATATATAAGTATTATGTTAAATATTATGTTTACAATTTTATCCATGATAATGTGTCCAATTTCACACGATATAATTTTATTCTTATTACTTTATTGATAATACAACAAGTGACTCTAATTTTTTTTTCTTTTAAGAATTATCATCCAAATCCATGCAGGAACGATGATATAAAATTATTGGATTCAGCCACAACTTTATTGCCCCAAGTCATCTCTCCACTTTAGAGGTGAAGCGTGGACCGGAAAAGAGTATTCAACGATGTTGATGGTGGCTGTATATTCCAAATGAAGAAAGCAAGCACACAAATGCCATCATTTGTGTATTTATTTATTCTTCACAGAGTACATAATTTTTTTACCAAATTCTTCGCTACAGATATAATTTTTATTTAATTTATTAAAACTTATAAGTACATATTATATTCTTTCTTGATAATTTTGTGATTTAAGATAATTCACTAAAAAAATATTTATTCTGGTATCGAATTATATATATTTTTTCCTTTTTTATTTATTCTACCGGTATAAAACGCATTTATGATTAGTTGGCTTATATCATGCACTTTAATGCCATTCACATGGTTAAATTATATCATATTATAGGTGAGAGAGGATACTAAGATAAATAAATATATTAAATTATTTCCTGATACCTTAAGCCTTTGAGACTTGCTGTAATCCAATGAAAAATATTTGTTAATATTTGTGATACTTATTCTTAATTCTTCTGAAATCATTTTTGTGCTATTAAATCAGAACATTAGACATAATTGTTTTAAAAAAAACTACATATTAATCTTTTTTAACGAAGGATATATGATGAAGGTGAGATTTGAGCTAATTAATATCTCCAAAAAAATATGTCAATTGAGGTTTTGAACTTAGACCAATATTTAAAGTATAAAATATATTGAATAAGATTTCGAATCCTCTGATAAGTTGATTTTGAACCTCGGATAAATTAATTTAATAATATTATTATATATATATATATGTATATATGTATGTATGTGTATATATATGTATATGTATGTATATGTATATGTATTAATGTGTTCATGCATCAAACAAACGAGTGACTGTGAAACAGAGACAAAAAATGATACAAAGGACACCTACACATTTATATTAATGTTATCACTATTGTGTATGATTAGCATACGTTAATAATGATAGATGTAGACTATCAACCAAAACACTATGTTACTTTTATTTTTCCTGTTTTTGGAAAGAAAACCAGACAATTTTGTTGCTTAATGATCTTCCTTTTATTTTTTCGGATTCACAAAAACTTTCAACTCTTCAGTACACAATCGTACGTGATGTCCAATTTGTGAATACATATTATATAGTACCTTCAATCCATTGTGTTCTTGTTTGGGGCTCAGTGGCCGCTATGGCTGATAACATAGTCACAGTGACACTTCATTTTCTGTGATCGGTCAGTCACATTTCATTCCTTCGGCCAAGAGCACTGTATCATCTCCGTCAGCAACTTCCGCACCCCTCGCCCCATGGACTTGCACGACCTTTTGTACTCCCTTCTCCAGCCACTGTGACAGGGACATGACCACTACCTACTTTGTATCTTCATCCATGAACACTGTGACAGGATCTGAATCCCAACATTTGCATATATAGCAAGAAAGCACTCCTCGGGAGTAGGATAGAAGATCAACTAGTGATACGACAAAGTTACAGGCCCTAGGCCAATCATAAAGATCAGCCATGAATTTGAGTCCATATCCTTGAATCAGAGGAACTCAGGCTCTGGTCAGGAAAAATGGAGCGGCGCACGGCTTCTTCCAGCGCGCGTCCCTGAGCGAGGCCACGACGTGCTCCATGAAGGCCGCGTCACACGGCAGCGTGATGGGGCGGTCGCCGACCGGCACCCCGAACTCCTCCTCCGACATCCGGAACAACTCCTGGAAGATGTTGCTCTTCAGGTACGCTATCGGCACCACAAACCGCCGCCCCTCCCGTGTGTACAACGCGAAGTGGCCCTTGCGAGCCACCCGCGAGGTGCTGGAAGAGCCAGAACCGCCATTGTCTCTGCCTTTGGAGAGACAGAGCCTCGACCTCCTCCCTGCCATCTCGAGGGTTCTCTTACGGCCTGTAGATCCAAAGGCGAGGCAGTGGATTAAGGAGGAGGTACAGAATCATAGATTGCGGTGGTGGTGGAAATCGGGGTGCCTCGGTCTGGTTATAAATAGATGCGTCGAGGCCTATGACTTTGCCGGGATAAGAGGGAGGGTGCTGCAACATGTGAAATCCATGGCGTTTCCGAAAGTTGACAAGGAGAGGCAGATCCAATGTCTGCTCCTCCCAACAGTAAACTCTCCTTTCATGGATTCGAAAGGCTCAGCGACAAGACGAGTGAAATGGCACCGTACTCTCCTTCCTTGTACTTTGCTTTCACTGCGTGTTAAGGATGGCGTCCAATTTGATACTGTGGGGTATGGTGGCTTTGCTAGCAGAGAAGGATTGCCGGAATCATATGAGCCACACTTGTTCCTCTTGTCGTCTTGTCAGGGGTCCTCCTGATGAATGTCGTCGCCCTCTGACATCGTGACTCAGCCTTGCTGTGACTGAACTGCATATTATGCACTGCAACAGATGACGATTCTGTCGCTCGCTCGTCATGAATCTTATCAGCTTTTGGAGATCTATTACTCTGAGAAGCTAACGAGCTTCATTTCCTAGACGATTCTTCCACTGTAACCCACCCTGGTTTAAGCAGCTCAGTGTGCGAACATATCCGAGTTAGTGGTAGGAGGTGGGGGACTTGTCACGTACAATATTCATCGTCTCGGGGGCGGGCCACTCTCACCGCATCACTGGCTCTCCGGGCTCCAACCATCTTTCTCAGGACTTCCGGCAGCTCATGTGCGTTTACTCCTGTCCGCTCACGCCCTTAAAGTCGTGCCAAGGACGCCATGAGGGCTTCTTGGGGGCAGCTCCCCACATATTTATGAGCGAGGATAAAAACTCTTCACGTCAGGCATGCATCTTTGGCTTGCACACATTCATCATCACCGGTAAATTCTCGGTTTGTTGGGTGAAGCGTAGCTGTTGACGCTGGTGTCTATGTTTCTCCTGGTCTTGTTTGTTTTGGTGTTTGTGGCGGAGCATGTGTGGCTCAGAATCGGCTGATTTGGGCATGCTATTAATGCAGAAAAATCTGGCACAGTTGGAAACGCCAGCTTTGATCTTTTACCTTGCAGGACTGGATGAGGAATCCTGAAGCCCCGTTGTTGTCTGTGAACCTATGTTTGCGAAAACAGCGGGGGATTTGCTTGGGCTATACTTATCTGTTCTTTCCGGTGCTGCAGGGAACGAGCTGCGGTTTGCAGTCCAGGGTTCATGACGTGCACGCTAAGCATGTGGAAACTGTGGATGGAAGGGTTTTGAACTGGACCTGCTCATGAGTTGTCTCGATAGGATCATTATTCTACGTAGTGTGTCATGTGGAAACTGTGGATGGAAGGGTTTGAACTGGACCTGCTCATGAGTTGTCTCGATAGGATCATCATTCTACGTAGTGTCATGGTAGCAGAGCACTTGTGATGGAGTGAATCGCTGGTGAATGGTGTAGCTTTCGGAGTTTGCTTCTCTGCTTCCTTCGTCTTCATTGCTGGGACTGCTGCTTGTGGCTGAGATTGCGTTGAATTAATTGTAGTTGGTTGTTCATGCTTGTCCTCACGGCAAACACACAAATAAAAAACTGTCGAGCTTTTGCAGCCAATTGATACTTGGCCTCAACTTTGCATTACAAATAACATAAATATTAAATACTTGTGTGGAAAATATATCGCAAAGACAAATAATTGGTTGATCTGAAGATGGAAGAGTAGGTTGCAAACAGATCACATGTTATGCTTCTATAAATTCTTGTTCTCTCAACTATGAACATTACCATCGATAAATGGACATAGCAAATATTAAGATTACATTAATTGGATGACAGTAAATAAACAATGTGTTGGGAAAAATATTTTATAATGGAATAATTTTTTTTCTTTTTTTATGTATCAATAGGTTCCTCAACAAAATATCAACTTGATATTAAAAACACATATTAACTAGAACAATATAAACAATAGAACAATGAATCAATCACAAAGTGAGACCAAATTTTAACGTAAAAAACTCAATACGGGAAAAACCACGGGACCATAATGTCACGGACTTAGCTGGTTTTACCTAAGTCGTGCGGCACCCTTGCGTATCCGTCCGCAAAAGTCAGCCTCCCCGAAACCTCCCATGGTCCCTTAGGACCTACAAAAGAGAAAACGGGTTGGAGAAAACGCCTCACTCGGGATCCACAAGCAATCATCTCTGGAAACACTTCTTAGACAATGCAAATTACAAACAAACTTTACAAGCTCTGAATAGTTGCACAACAAAGGGGTAAAATGGTCCACTACAGACCGAAATTAAAATGGGACTATTAAGCCTTCGGCCGTCCCTCTACATGTTATTCAAAGCATGAACATACCAAAAGATACGGACATACATAAGTATTACATCAAATATCATATTTTGAAGTTTGTCCGTGACATTCTCCCCCACTTTTTCCTTCGACGTCCTCGTCGAAGCCTTTGCCGACACTGCAACTCCTCGCTTTTGCCGAGTCTTCAATCTTCTACGTCAGCTGCAATGCGCCTCTTGGCTCCTAGCTGCTCTCCACTGCTGTTTTTGAGTAGTCGAACCTTTGATCCGCCATGCGGCTTCAACTCACCAATAACTCTGACTTTAATGTGGGGTTGGCTGAGTTGTGTTGATCCCTGTTGGTTCCTGCAGATCCTCCAGATGAAGAAAAAGACCATCCTTACTATGTACCAGTCTCTTAAATGTCTCATGATACTTGAACTGGGTGGATGCTTATTGGAGCTTTAACGAGCATCGCCTCGCGAATTTCTGAAGTTTTGGGTCCTTCCTCCACAAAATTTGTTCATCGACTCTTCTTTCACTTAGTTGTCATTTCCAAGTAGATTCGCATCACTTCCGCTTTTGATTGGCATTCTGTTAGGAAATGAAGCGGATAATCTACTCTCAGTAGCACTGATCACCATTGGTGAGGATTTGACAACTATTATCTTCTAATATCTTCGAAGGGCCTTTGAACCTGTGTAGAGCTCCTCTACTTGATAGATAAGAGAATTGGGGTACTTAGTTTCGCCCATTCTCTTAAGAGTTGAGAAGGCAATGACTTCGCCCGCCTCCTCAAGGGTTGTACTCCATGCATCGAGCTGGTTACTGGCCTTCGCCTACTCTTTGCTTACACTTCTAAAGCACTCGAAGTGTTTGCACTCCTTGCATTGAGTTAGCTACTATGATTCACCTTCTCAATACCATCGAACTTCTGGAATGCAGGAAGTTTTCACCCCAACTTGGAGTAAGTCTCTAATAGTTTTGGTCGCCTCTGGGATTGTACCGTCTTCTCCATCAACCCTGCCGCCTACTCCACTGAGTATCAAAGGTACAGCACCACGTACTGCTTGCTTCGTTCCTTGGTCATGCACTCTTGCACGACCCGAAGTCCTTCACTTTCGGCTATCTTGATGAGAAGCTAGTTGACACCGGTCTTATGAAGTTCCTTGGCCTCTGCTCTTCAGCCTTGCCTTGGTACTTGGAGTTTGCCTCTACATTCTCCACCTTCTCGGCCTCATTCATGACCAAGCGCTCTCCCTTCATGAGAGCAAGGGATCAATAACTCCCCGGAAGTCTCACCTCTATGGTACCATGGCGCTACTATGCCCATGGCTCTACTATCCGTCGCCTCACATCTGTATCCCTTTCTTCACGATCGGTAGATATGCCTCTGTGGCACTCCTCTGAGTCCACCTCCATTCTAACCAATGCTTGATTTTGGGTAGCTAAGTCCCTCTGGACTCATCGTCGTTTCCTCGCCCCTTTCGACCCCCCCTGGTTCAACACCTCTGTGTTCTTCAAGCAGATCCCTTTGGTCGATGGAAAGACAGACTGCAACTCCCATGCATGGCCTCTACCATCACGTTATAGAGTTTGCACCGATTTTGTTCTCCTTAGCTTCCTTGGTTGCAATGTTCGCTTACTTGACCTTATCCTCTGACTTGCCGGGCTCCCTTAAGCGAATATGGGCTCTGGAGCAGTCCAACTCTCCAGCTTGCTTCGATCATACCTCTGCATGATCAAGTCCCTCTCATGGGACTCACTGACACTTGCATTCGAACTTTTTCCTTGGTGGAACACAGCCCCCATATGCTGATGGCCAAGGCTTCTATCCGATGCAAGATTCGATGCACGCATGGGAGATCCACCTCTACGGTACCATGGCATTCACTCCTTGAATCTATAGCCCTTCTTGTCGTCGTGTTATTCACCGAAGTGGAGCTGCCAATAGCTCCTAATCATACCTCCGTATGATAAAGTCCCTCACGGGACTTTCACCTATATCGCATTGCCACGAACTGTTCCACCACGATCCACTGCACCATGTCGCCTCCTGGTGACATCTCCATTGCATTCTGATCCTTGTGGGATGAACTCGGATTGTGATCCCTCAATGTGTGGCCTCTGCCAACATATCGCATGGTCTCTTCCACTTTCGATTGTGTTCCTCCATTGGCAATCGACCTTCGTCCACCTGCTCTAAGGTCACACCTAGACGAAGCATCGCTCTAGGACAGTCCATCACCTAGTAGTTCCCGAAGTCCACCAACATCGCTGAAATTGGTGCACTATTGTCTGGATCCTGGGCCTTTGCCCCTACCAGCACAATCTCCACTACGCACCGCTTCCTTCATGGCAACTTGAATGGCAACACTGTGGTATATTCTTCAAGAGTACCTGCCTCCGCGTCCTCTTGCCCCGTGCCAAGGCCTTCTGAACCCAACTTCGCCTCCGCAAATTGAGTCACCTCAGTTCCTCCATCAAATGCTTTTCCGAGATAAGGTGCATGTGCCCAGAAGTTCCCTTCATCTTTGGCACCATGCAAGATGAGTCTGCTCCATCATAATGAAGGACCCATGGAACAACATGATCCTGCTCTTGCCTCTGCAAGGGTTCATGTTCTTGACCTCTGTCCAAGGGAAGCTCTGCGCCTCCACTCCATGTTCCATCTTCTATGCCGGCTCACTTCATGCGGCTTGGGTATTTCGCCAAGTTACACCCAAGTTGCTCCACTCCTCATTTTTGCATTGAGTTGATGGTGGCCCTTGCGCCTACCATTCCACGGGTCAGCCCTCCCTTGAGTTTGATCTCTATATCGACTCCAAATGTGCCTTCCTTTGTATTGCTTTGGGTTGCTCCCCACTTGATCTCGCAATGCATCCACCAATGCATTCTCTCAAGCGAGATCATGCGACGACTCCTCGCCACTCGCTCAGTCCATTGAGCTTCATGGAGTTGTTGTTTTTGAGGAGTATTACCTCAACATGTGCGGTCTATTGCACGTGATTCTCCCTCTGGAGAGTCGGGACTTATCCCTCCTGGGTATCTATCCCATTGGAGCAACATCACTCTTCGTTTCGGAGACCACCATCCCCTTGGACTACTCCGATTTGCTGAACAAACTACGCATTGTTATGCCTCCTACAAACGCCCTTGCTAGATTGAGACTCCACGTCAATACAGCCCCCACTGCACCACTCAAGGCCTAGCAACATGCTGAACTTGCTGCACACTTCAGATTCCTATGGACGTATCCTTCACATGTCGAAGAGAAAATTTCAATGCTCCATGGCGCCGAGTTTCGGTCGCCTTGGGATGGCTATGAACATTCCATCGTCTACATACAAGCCCTTGCATGAGTACCGAATTCTTCGAGTTAGCAATTCCCCTCACCTCTGTGAGCTTTGCACAACTCTTTCGGTCGCTGAGCAACTTATTCCACCTTGCGTGGTCTCATCCTTTACCAAGCGTCTCGCTTGCCTTGAGCACCATCAAGTATAGTTGTCAACATTGAGCCATAGCTCAAACTCAACAATCCCAACCTTTGTGCGCTTCGCATTCTTCCCAGCTTGCTCATCCTCGTGGTGCCTCTCACGCGAAGGGCTGGTCATTCCTCTGAATGCCAATCTCAAATGCTCGCTCCTCTGAGTGACTCTATTTCCCTACATCACCATGCCCGTTTTCCCCAAAACGGTTGCGTGTGCTGGCTGCCCTCAATGCAGCCCCGCTAGGTCCCCCACGTTTGCATGCCAAGTGTTTCTATGAGTGCTTGTCCTGCTCTGATACCATCTGTCACGGACTTAGTTGGTTTTGCCTAAGTCGTGCGGCACCCTTGCGTGTTCGTCTACAAAAGTCAGCCTCCCCGAAACCTCTTATGGTCCCTTAGGACCTACAAAAGAGAAAACGGGTTAGAGAAAATACCTCACTCGGGATCCACAAGCAATCATCTCCGGAAACACTTCTTACACAATGCAAATTACAAACAAACTTTACAAGCTCTGAACAGTTGCACAACAAATGGGTAAAATGGTCCACTACAGACCGAAACTAAAATGGGACTATTAAGCCTTCGGTCGTTCCTCTACATGCTGTTCAAAGTATGAACATACCAAAAGACATGGACATACATAAGCATTACATCAAACATCCTATTTTGAAGTTTGTCCGTGACAATAGTCTACTTCAAACTTCCACTATCACTAGTAATAATAATAATTTATAATATATTTTCTCTAAAATAATAAAAGGATAATAATAATATCAAGACTATATATCTTGGCTCAAGAATAGCATATCATTATCACATAGATGGATCTCATCAAAAGAAAAGTTTATATCTCACAAATTGGGTATAACAGAAAAGTACCTCAAAGAGGATAAACTGCAGATTAGCACCATTAGGATTGTAGAGCTTACTATAAGGATTCTCCACATATAATTTGGGTCAAAATTGACAAAGTTTGACTACTGATCGTCAAATAGAAATACTCGAAATTCTAATTATCTCTCTCTTCTTTCTCTCTCTATGCGTAGCCACCATTCATTGCACGCCAAAAACCCTTCACTACCCTAAACTACATGCATGTCTTTTTTTTCTTTTTAATTGTTGATTTATGCTCAAAGACCCAATTGTTCGGTCCAAGCTCACATATGGGCTAGACTCAATAATTCTCTCTCTCCAACTCATATGGTGGGTTGTACTAAGCCGCTCTTTACCTATATGCTTCAAGCTTCTCCTTATGTAAAGATTTTGTCAACATATCTAATTCATTCTCATTAGTATGCATATTTTTCAACTATAATTCTTTAATCTCAAGCACATCACGAATCCAATGATATCTCACATCAATATGCTTAGATCTAGAATGGTATGTTGAATAATTGGAGAGGTGAATGATACTCTAACTATTATAGTAAACAGTATGTCCTTCCTATTTCAAGCCCAATTCCTATAGAAACTTTTTCATCCATAAAGCTTCTTTGCATGCTTCAATAATTGCTATGTATTCTGCTTCTGTGGTTGATAGAGCTGATAAGGTATATTTTGGGTCCAGGCCACGTCACAATCAATCCCACGCCACGCTGTAGCCAAGTCAGCAAGAGGAACACCCTCACGCGCCGAGCCGAAATCTATACCAAGGCATTGCTCAGTGCGTCTCATCACGGAAAGCTCGGGACAGCGCAGCATGGCGTCGTTCCGCGCGTCCCAGGATGACGGCCGTACAAAGGTACCATCCCACCCCTCGAAGGTCGGTCGCCACGCCAAACCCACGTATGACCAACCCTCATATAGTTGTATAAAAGCCTTTGGCTAGCATCCGGCCCAGAGGAGGAAAAAGAAAGAGAGATCATCCCATTATTGATTTGCTCGTTAGAGGGGCCACAGTCGATAACCACCCGACAGAGGCCTTCTGCGCAGGAAAGTGGAGACGCCCGAGACGAGACCATCCTGATCAAGAGAGCCATTCTTCTTCCTAGCGTGCCAACCAGCACCCCAATAGAGAAATGCTAATTAGTATCTCGACAAAGAGACGTCAATCAATATTGCGATGCCAACTCACAGTTTGGAGGGCGTGACCGACCTCGGTGGACAGCTCAGCCGACCAAAGACTCCCGACATCGCCCCGTGGACTAGGCCGTGCTGACTCATCAGCCACGACGCATCAGTTCACTAACATTTTTGGTGCTAGAAGGAGGGTCATGTCGTAGGAGAATCAAGTAGGATCTCTCCCTAAGGGAGAACCATCAGCTAGTCACCCCTCTGTCAGCCCGGGAGACCAACCTCTCCCCATCCTTGGAGACGTGGGAATCTCGGCCTCAACGCCAGACTGCTACTGATGCCTGTTCAACAACTTAGGGATGTCACCCCCCGAACTTACCACGGGACCCTCGATCGTCTCACCCGAGGCGTTCCTCGGCCTGGCCAAGTAAGTACAAGCAATGGTGAGGATGATGTAGACAAGCATCCCACTCATTCCCCAGATCGTGCAGCTAGCAGCCCCCCCGACCAACCTAACATGGCAAAGGTCGAGCAGGGAGCAAGTTAGGACGGGAGAACCCCGAGAGCAGATGATGAACCCGAGAGGCCTGCCCGAGAGGCCTGCCCGAGCAGAGCATACCCACACCCTATCAGATCACACCACCCCACTCTGAGGCTGATACCATACCGTCCGACTCGGCAAATGACTCATTCAGGATCCAACTGTCCCGGGTCAGCCAATGCCTAGACGAGTTCCGATGCAAGTTCCAGAAGTCGCGAGGTGAGATGGGCGAAGGTAGCTCGGGCGGATCCCCCTTTACTCAGGAAATACACGACAATCCTGTACATCTCAACTTTAGGCTACCGGCATTGGAGACGTATGACAGCGGCTCCGACCCCATAGAGCACATCGTCGTGTTTCGGGCTCAGATGGCCCTCTATGGCACCTCCGACGTCCTGATATGTCAGGCATTCCCAACCACCTTCAGGGGGCCGGCACGAGCGTGGTTCAACCGGCTACGCCCGCTCTCGGTCTTATCTTTTGACCAGCTCACAAGGGGGTTTGAGCAGAATTTCCTCATTAGCGTATGACCCACGCCTTCCATGACCACCTTACTCGTGTTATCCCAACGCGAAAACGAGTCACTCTTGCAGTTCGTGGCACGTTTCACCACTAAAATCCGGAGATTCCCAAATGCTCATCCTTCTTTAATCATGCAGGCAATTTTGATGGGTTTGAAGCCTTCAAGGTTCTTCTAGTCATTGATCGAGAAGCCACCATTAACCATCCCCGAGATGCTCCAACGCGCCAACCAGTACATCGTCGCCAAAGCCTTGGTGGTGGGAAAGCGTGTGGACGAAAAGAGGCAAAGGGCGGATTAGCCCCGAGGAACGACCTCAACAGCCCCGGTGCAAACCCGTTGGAGGCCCGACCGACATGAGCTACTGCTCCCGAGGCCCTCGCCTCTCCCTCTGAACATATCTCGTACCGAGATCTTCCTCCAAATCAGGGAGAAAGGCTTCTTGCGACAGCCCAACCCCATGAAAGCTACTCACAAAGACTGATCCAAATATTGCAGGTTCCACCGAGATTACGGCCATGACACCGAAGACTGTCGCGACCTCTAGAATCAAATCGAGGATCTAATCCGAAGAGGTCACCTCAGGCGCTACCTTAAGGAACCTCGAGAAGCAACTACATGCACCAAGGGACCTGTCGAAAAGCAGATCGACATCATCTCTGGAGGACTGGCAACCGACGACAGCAGCTCAATGGCGAGGAAGGCCTACACTCGGCCTACAACGTCATCCTCGGCTGATTGACGCTCAACAAGTTAAAAGCGATGGTTTCCACCTACCACTAGGCCATCAAATTTCCAACTTCGGTAGGGGTCAGGGAGTCTCAAAGCGACCCAGGAGAATTAAGGCGATGCTATCTTATAGCGGTTACGCTCCCGGAGAAGTCACGACCCCGCCAAGACCCAGATCCCCGTGAAGGAGTTGTAGCACCGATGTGTCTGGAGCCTCCTGAGCAAATCGTCGAGGTACCCTTAAAGTGGAAGTAGCCCAATTTGACCGTGAAAGTCAGAATGACACTCTTTGAAACAAATTGGCTCCAACTCATCAACTTCTTGAGAGAAAATGCCAATGTGTTCGCATGGTCCTCCAAGGAGATGCTCAGGATCGACCTAGGGGTGGCCCAACACCAGCTCAACATCAACCCTGAGGCTAGGCCAGTAAAGCAAAAGATAAGGAAGTTCGCCCCCGACCGACAGAAGGCGATCGATGATGAGGTCGACCACCTTAAAGAGACATGATTTATTACCGAGGTGAAATACCCTCGGTGGCTGTTGAATGTAGTCCTCGTTAAAAAAAGCCAATGGAAGCTGGAGGATGAGCATTGACTACACTAATCTTAATCGGGCATGCCCCAAAGACTGCTATCCACTCTCAAGGATCGACTAGTTGGTCGATGCCACCGTAGGCTATGAGCTCCTTAAGTTTATGGATGCATTCTCGGGCTATAACCAAATCCGGATGACACCTCAAGATCAAGAAAACACGGCCTTCATCACCGATAAAAGAGTATATTGCTATAAAGTAATGCCTTTCAGCCTAAAAAATGCTGGGGCAACTTACCAATGAATAGTCGACAGGCTGTTCAAGCACCAGCTCGAGAGAAACATAGAAGTATACGTGGACGATATAATGATGAAGAGCAAGACTGTAAACACACACCTGGCCGACTTGACAGAGACATTCCAAACACTTAGGCAGTTCAACATGTGCCTGAATCCCGCAAAGTGTGCCTTCGGGGTCAGCTCGGGGAAGTTCCTTGGTTTGGTCATCCACCAAAGAGGGATAGATGCCAACCTGGAAAAGGTTCGGGTCATAATCGAGATGCATTCCCCCCGCTCGATCAAGGAGGTACAGTGCCTCGCCGAGAAGTTAGCGGCACTCGACAGGTTCGTGTCACGATCAGGCGACAAGTGCCTCCCCTTCTTCTAGGCTCTACGATAGGCCGACAACTTCGCATGGGCCCCAGAATGCAAGAAAGCCTTCGAAAAGTTAAAAGTGTGCCTCGCTCGCTTGCCCCGACTTGCCTAACTCAAGTCGGGCGAAACCCTCGGTCTCTACTTGGCGGCCTCCGCACAGGCAGTCAGCTCAGTGTTGGTTCAAGAATTGCCTCCGACACAACAACCTGTTTATTATGTCAGCCACGTCCTTGTCAGGCCTGAGGTGAGGTATTCCCCGATCGAGAAGCTGACCCTCGCACTAATAAAGATGACCCGAAAGCTGTGGCCATATTTCCAAGCTCACACAATCAAAGTGATTATCGATCAACCGTTGTGGCAAATCCTTTCCAGATTCGACACGTTGGGTCAAATGCTGTGTTGGTCGATCGAGCTCAGCGAATTCGACATCCAATACTCCCCCAGAACCGCCATCAAAACTCAGGTACTAGCTGACTTCATCTCTGAATTAACTCCTGAAGATCATGCTACTGGATAGGAGAACAACGAGAGCTCATGGATCCTCCATGTGGATGGCTCGGCCACTAACGAAGCAGCTGGGGTTGGACTTGTCCTCAAGGTCCTGTCCGAAGAAACCTATGAGAGATCACTCCGATTACAATTCCGAGCCACCAACAATGAGGCTGAGTACGAGGTGCTACTTCATGGCCTGCACATCACTCTGGAGATGCATGTGACCAACCTCGAAGTCTTCAATGACTCCTAGCTAGTGATGGGACACTTCAACGGGAGTTACGAAGCTCGAGACCCAACAATGGCATTATACTTGATGGAGGCGAAACGGCTCACCCATCGCTTCAATCGCCTCTCGGTCACTAGAGTACCTCGAGCGCAGAACACGTAGGCCAATGCATTGGCCAGATCGGCCTCTGCTCGTAGCTTGGCAGCAACCCCGACAACCGAATCCGTAACGGTGCCGACAACACCAACTCATGAGGTCGCCGAAACTGAGGTCTTGCAAAACTGGATGGAAGAAATCCTCCGCTTCAAGAAGGACGGGACAAAGCCCGATGACCCGACGGTTGCAAGATGACTGAGGCGAACCCAAGCTTGGTACTGCGTGGTCAGTGGAAAGCTATACCGCAGGGCTTTCTCTCAACCCCTCTTGCGTTGTCTCGTGCTACTAGAAGCTAAAACGGTCCTCGCCGAACTCCACGAGGGGATTTGCAGGGAGCACATCGGGGGACGAACCTTGGCCTTCAAGACCCTCAGACAAGGGTACTACTGGCTGACCATATGCCAAGATGCCATATCATACGTACAACAGTGCCAACAATGTCAAAGGCACGCTCGATTGCAACATCAGCTAGCAATGCCTCTTACCCCGATGGATGCGGCCTGGCCCTTCGCCCAATGGGGGCTCGACCTCCTCGGGCCTTTTCCTCCAGCTTCGGGACAACGGCGCTTCCTTATAGTCAGGGTTGACTACTTCACGAAGAGGGTTGAAGCTGAACCTTAGCCTCCATCACCGAGAAACAAGTTCAAAGCTTCACGTGGAAGAACATTATTACTCGGTTCGGGATCCCGAGGGCTATCATCACCGATAACGAGGCTCAATTCAACAATGCTAAGTTCAAAGCCTATTGCCAGTCATACGGGGTACAACTGAAGTTCAACTCGGTTGTGCACCCCCAAACTAACGGCCAGACCGAAGTAATGAATCAGGCGATTCTGGAGGGCCTCAAGAAGAGGATCTCGGGCACACATGGAGCCTGGGTAGACGAGCTCCCTAGCGTCCTATGGGTGATGCGAACTACTCCCAAGACCGCCTCGGGGGAATCTCCGTTCAGCCTAGCATTCAGAACTGAAGTGGTCCTCCCACCTGAAATGGTGTTCCCAACCTTACGCACCACTATCTACGAGCAAGGCAACTTCAAGGAAGGCCTACGTGCAAACCTGGATCTCCTCGAAGAAAGAAGAGCCCAGGCACACCTGCGTACCTTGGCATACAAAAAGGCTATGGCTCGGATGTACAACCACAAAGTTCATCCACGACCGATCAAAGTCAGGGACCTCATCCTTCGAAAGGCGGAAGTGAGTGACCCAACCCGAGCGAGGGGAAAACTCGCGCCGAACTGGGAAGGCCCATATTGGGTCTATGATATGGTTCGAGAAGGGACTTACCGACTTGAGACTATGGAAGGAAACCCTCTGCCAAGGACATGGAATGCGATAAATTTAAAGAAGTTCTACCTGTAAGGGACACGAGTCAAGGTACCGAGAAAAAATGTTTCATTGATCAAAATAAGCATGCACATTTGTAAGCAGGCGAGACAAGAAGTCAAGATTCGGAAACAACAGTTTTTCATTGATGAAAAAGAAATACACATTGTGGTCGAGCGATACAGTTTCAAAATTCGACCCGACCAAAGCAAAAGAAAAAAAATATAGTCCTTAGTTCGGAGGAGTCTCGGGCCCATCATTAAAGGGGACGCTCGCCAGCATGTTGACGTTCTCATCTGTTGGCTGGTCGGTGAATGGGTCTGACTCTAGACCTCACTCAAAAATGAGCATAAGCCACCCGATACCCAAACTCGTATGTCACCTGCCCCGACCTCACCAGGTCCCGCTCGAACCCGGCAGATGACTTGTACTCAACAATCGCCCTCTTGATCATCTCGGGCAGTGCTAGACACTCCTGCTTCAAAGTCTCCTCAGTAGCCCAGGCGGAGGATTTGGCAGACTCGACATCCCAGGAGAGGATCTGTAGCTCATCGTCTAGCATCCGTGTGTGGGCCCCTGGCTTTCCTCGAACTCGGCCTTCAGACGGTTCACCTCTTCATCCAGAGCAAAGGTGCGCTGTTCAGCCGTGGCCACGGCCTCCGCCCCCCCCCCCCCCCCCCCCCGGTCTTCAGCTCCTAGATCTCCATCCGAAGAGCAGAGTAGGTGTCCGACTGACGCTTGATCACTTGCTCGGAGTCGAGGACCCGGTCGATCAACGCCATGGTGTAGTGCTGGCCCTGCATAAAGATCGACATTAGGACCCACGCAAGGAAGAAAGAATCAAACGAGGAAAGAGCACCACTACTTACCCAAACCAATGACTTGGTTGCCCAATCCGTCAGCACCTTCGAGGAGGAATAATAAAGCTCCTTCGCCATGGCCGGTTGAAGCGCCCCCCGGATGAATTCTTAAGCAGTCGGCCCATCGGCACAAATCCGACTGTCGGCCTTAAGGGTCGCCCATCGAGAGGCTTAGGGAGCCCCTTGCTCCCTTATAGGGAGATCAGCTATCTTCAAGGCCTTGAACTGCTCACCCTCGGCCGAAGAATAAATGCGGCACAACTCTCTCATCGACTTCGAGCGCACCGCTGCCCTCCTCGAGGGGTCGTTACTAGATGATCCGACCACCCCCTTTCCTTTTGTGTTCCCCGAGCCCTCACCTAGGGGAGCAACATCCGACAACCTTGGGACGTGGGACGGCACACTCACAGGCAACCAAGCTTGCGCACATCTTTCAGGTCACGGTTTTCGCCCTCTTCTGCGGGCGACTTGCCTCCAGAGACCCCAGCGTTCTCCCTAGTGTGCCCTTCTACGAGGCACCCCCAGCTTCAGAACCCTCGCAACCCCGAGACAATGGCCCGATAGCCTTAGCGTGAGGTATCTTCTATTAGGAAATCTTGGGGGCGACATCACATGCGTAGTGGAAGAACAAGAAAACAAAATCTCATATTCCCAAAGAGATGTTCATCGTCGTGCGAAGATTGGTATGCAAAAATCCATAAAATAAACTGCATATAGAATAGATTGTGTTACCTAGGGAGATCGTATATCCCTGTTTCCTTGCAGATCTCTAGGAGAGGGTGAAGGAGGTCAAGCATCCTCCTCTCTAGCGGTGATCCACACAGTAGGGCTACGACGACGCTCCTCAAAACTCCAGGCCTGCTCTGAGGTGGAGAGAGGGAGGAGAATAGGAGAGGCAAACAAAGGCTCTAGCCTATGAACCACTGAATCCCTCCTATTTATAGAGGTCCTTTATCAAAACCCTAATGGATCCTCTCCTATTGGGTATTGGATCTGCATCCAATTACCCAAGCCTCTTAGATTAGTGGATCTCTATCCAATAATCTCTCATGGGCTTTTATTAGATCTCATTCATAAGACCCAATAGTTCAGGAGCTTATTGGATATCTAATAAGATAGCAGCTCTAGCGGATATCTCATATCTGAACCT
This sequence comes from Musa balbisiana, assembly GCA_004837865.1. Taxonomy (NCBI): domain Eukaryota; kingdom Viridiplantae; phylum Streptophyta; class Magnoliopsida; order Zingiberales; family Musaceae; genus Musa; species Musa balbisiana. The sequence continues at coordinate 11,482,830 of CM017195.1, read as the reverse complement.
CTACTCATCGCAACGCCTATCATATGTGTGTGACTCTCTAGGCCCAATATCGAGCTGGTCGTGAGTCATACCTATCAGAACTCCTTCTGGCTCAGTGAATTATTATCTCCATAATAATTCACTCGACTTATCGACTACGGACGTACTAGGCCACTACGCCGTAGTCCCCAAACGATACAGGAGAATCCAATCCATTGGATCTGTCTATCCTCAGTTACCATGTACCTATATTCTCTCATTCATCTAATATCCTAAAGACCGTATATCGGGTATAGTGCTGTCAGACCCATATGGTTTCTACTTGAGTCTCACTCTAATCAGATTCTCCCGGAGAACTCTTTCTCTCTCAATCCGAATGACCCTGGCCAGGGATTTGTCTGAGCAAGAACACATGGGAAATTCCTCTCATGACGCCGAGAGTGGATGATCCTCTATCGACACTCAATGGCCCTCGTAAGGTCGACTACTACTTCCAATGACCGGCTGTACTAGATCTGGGACATCCAAACCTATAAGTCCGGTATTAAAGAATGGAGCACTTATACAGGATATCATTGGTATCTCAAGTCTAAGGACCAAAAACACCACTGGGACTACAGAATCACTGTCTGACAATAAAGCATCATTAACCATCCAGCATTTCGTAAGCGGATCAATCAGTGAACTCATTCTCCAATAAGCACATGTACTATATCCCTAGTGTCCTCACACGAGCAGCTATAAGACCAGCTGCATCGATCATCTGGATGGGTATCTAGCACACCAATTTGTCCGGTTATCTTGATGTCTCTCTTGAGTAACCTATGGCCGGGATTATTTAGGATCTGTGTTTAAAGGTGAATCGATCTCATTATCGTGATCTCATCACGATTCGATTCCTATTGCATAGATCCAAGGACATTACAATATATACATGTATATGTAATAGTCAATATAAAGTGATAAATGCCAAAATATAATAAGCAAAAAGATTCCGTGTCAAGTCACACGTGCCATCACTCACGTGATTGGCTTGCTGGGCACCTATGACTAGCATCTTCTTCACCGGCTGGAGGTCCACCATCTCTGCAAGCAAAAGATCGGTCAATCAGTTGGCTTGGGATGAGCGAATGGTCCATAATATGCAAATAACCATACCCCTAGTGGCTGGGCTTAGTCTTGCCTCGACCCGCCACTCCTCAATCATCTCCCTGATTGCCCGACAAGAGGACACAATGCCCCTTAGCCGATCCACGTCCGTCGTTTCTCCAACAGAAAACAACGGGGGGACGTTATCAATGGTTCGGGAAGTCCACCCAATACTAAAACCCCACCCCCGACTATAACTGATGAAAAAGAAGTGACTCTTCCAACCCTTGTTATTGGAAGGAGCACTGCTGATCTTAAAACTACTGCGGGTGGTCAAGTAATACCCGCCCCGCCCCCTACACAAGCGGAAGCAAGCTAGGAAAAGGGTCCCGAATGGCTCTATCCCTGCTCCCCGACACTCCTCGAGGAAGGCCACCACATAGCACCAAGAGTTCGGCACCATTTGGGATGACGATATCCCCCACTTATGAAGGCACTCCTCGATAACGGGATGCAGCGGGAACCGCAGTCTCACCTCGAGGGCACCCACGATTAGCTCGAATCTGTCGGGAAATTGATCATATGGCCGCTGACCAGGTTGAGGGGCAAAAACACCATAGCACTCTGGGATACAGTAGCGATCCCAAAGCGCCCCCAAAAGTTCCTCGGTCACCACCGAGTCTATATCATGACACGACTTGAGGGTTTCAAGCACAGTAGAACTCCTCGCGGCCTCCGAAGGCGCACCATCCGAGGACAAATTGACAATATCTGCCCGCAGGCCCCCAGAAGAAGAAGAAGACGAACAAAAAGATGAGGAAGAAGAAGGCAAAGAGGAAGAGGGAGACATTCCCGACCTCAAGGCTGGAAGGAAGGAGCCAGGGCGTAGGACAAAGGACTGAGCAAGGTGACAGCAACTATCTTGGAGGAAACTTATAAAGGGCAGGCTGATCCACCATAAAATGACGATTGGGCTCCCTGAGGAGAGAGATGGCCGCAGCATCCAAGGCCCATCATGACTCCTTGGATTCCCCTAGATTCGCCGGCCTCGGAGCTCCCACTAGAGGTGCTTCATCACTAAAGATTTCCCGCCAGAAACAGCCCGTGACATGAAGTTTCCCGCCAAGCCCTGCACCGTCCCACTCGGCGTGACATGTGGCACGGTGGCACTCGTGCAAACCCCAACATGCCACCAATCGACGTACTCCAATCTCTTCCCGAGTCGCTCTAAACCGGTCCTTCGACTTGCGACTCACCAGTCCTTTCATGAGTCACTCCAGATCGGTCCTCCGACTTGCGACCCGCCAGTCTTTTTACCGAGTCACTCCAGATCGATCATTTGACTTGCGACTCGCTAGTCTTTTCTCGAGTCGCTCCAGATCGGTTCTCGACTTTTGACTCATTAGTTTTATCTGGGTCACTCCAAATCGGTCCTCTGACTTGTGATTGCTAGTCATTTTACCGAGTCGCTCTAGATCGATCCTTCGACTTGCGACTCGCCAGTCCTTCCCCGAGTTGCTCCAAATTAGTTCTCGACTTGCGACTCGTCAGTTTTATCCGAGTCGCTCTAGATCGGTCCTCCGACTTGCAACCCGCCAGTCTTTTTACCGAGTCGCTCCAGATCGATCCTTTGACTTGCAACTCACCAGTCCTTCCCCGAGTCGCTCCAGATTGGTTCTCGACATGCGACTCGTCAGTTTTATCCGGGTCGCTTTGAATCGGTCCTTTGACTTGTTATGATCAAGAGTCGGGGTCAGCACTAAGAGGGGGGGTGAATTAGTGCAAGGTAAAAGTTACGTCGGTTCAAAAAACCTTCGTACGATAAAAACTGATTTCGCTGAAAATCGATTTTGGAAACTTAACTTGAAAGTGTTTTCGTAAAGATAGATTGAAAGCGTATGGAAGATTCATAGTGCATGTAAAGCAAGTAAAGAGGTTTGTAGTTAAAGTAGATTACACAAATAAAATGCAAACTGATTTATAGTGGTTCGATCATCGTGACCTACATCTACTCCTCTGATTCCTCTTCTATCGAGGCCACCGGCATCCACATCGGTCTTCCTTCAATAGGCGAAGACCAACCACCTTTTACACCCCTCTTCTTCTTTTCACGGGTTTAGGAGACAACCCTTACAAACACTCACACTCCTCTTACAGAATTCTAAACTTAGAGTGGAGGAGGGAATTTCTTAAGAGATTGCATCAGCGTTTTCTCACTTTTTAATCCTCTGTGCTTATGTGTTTTACCCAGGGATGAGAGGGGTATTTATAGGCTTAAAGTGGATTCAAACTTAGAGCCTAAAAACATCTCATCCCGGGTTTCCCGGGTGCAAGCGGTACACCGCCTGTGTTGGGCGGTACCACCACCCAGGCTAGTGGTACCACTGCCTGACATAGTCTCGAAGATTGTGCCACGATGGTGAGACTTCTTTGGGCACTGTTTGTGCCTCTTATTGGGCCCAACACAGTTCTTACATGGGCCTAGCTGGCCCTTAATTGAGTTGGCCCAAATCCAAGCCTAATTACATGCTAACTATAAAATCCTAAGACATTTGCTAAGCTAAACAAGTCCCTATGTCTATTCTTCCGACGAGCTTCCGGCGAACTTCCGACGATCTCTTGGCAATGTTCTGGTGGACTCCCGACAAGCGCCTAGACTTTATGACGATCTTCTTGGCGAGTTCCGATGAGCTTCTATGGCAAGCTTTGAGACTTTTCGGCTGGTTCCTCCAGAATTTCCGACGAATGTCCAAACTTCCGACGAACTCTCGAACTCCCAACGTGATCTCGATCTTAACTCCGGGACTTTATTTTGCTTCATGCCTTGCTATCGTAGTTAATCATGCATATATAAAACATACTTTGATCTAGACAATTAATACTATGCATTGATCAAGTTGTCCGGCATGTCATTGGTCCCTTGACACTTCGTCCGATTTTTTAACGCACCGTCCTCTCCTGCGGTCTATTGCCCAATCGGCCAGTTGAATCCACAACTCCGATAGTCTTGGCGTAATGTTCGCTCTTCTTGGCCCGATGCTCGAATCCACGGCTTGAAGCCTTCTGTCGATACGTCGACCAATCCACCGGCCTGACGTCCAATTTTCTGACATGTTCCTCTGGCCCAACATGATTTTTCTTGCTTTAATTGTCTCATCCTGATCAAAGCATTGTATGTCACTCAAAACATAGATTAAAATATAAACATATATCAATTGGTTTCATCATTAAAATCCGAGATTCAACACGACTTGCAACCCGCTAGTCTTTTTACTGAGTCGCTCCAGATCGATCATTTGACCTGTGACTCACTAGTCCTTTCCCGAGTCGCTCCAAATCGGTTCTCGACTTGCGACTCGTCAATTTTATCCGGGTCGCTCCAGATCGGTCCTCCGACTTATGACTCGCCAGTCTTTTTACCGAGTCGCTCCAGATTGGTCCTTCGACCTACGACTTGCCAGTCCTTTCCCGACCCGCTCTAGATTGGTTCTCGACTTGCGACTCATTAGTTTTATCCGGGTCGCGCTAGCTCGATCTCCGACTTGTGACTTGCTAATCTCTTCCCAAGTCGTGCTAGCTCAATCTCCGACTTATGACTCGCCAATATCCTCCCAAGTCGCGCCAGCTCGATCTCCAACTTGTGACTTGCCAATCTCTTCCCGAGTCACGCAAGCTCGATCTCCGACTTGCGACTCACCAGTCTCTTCCCGAGTCACGCTAGCTCAATCTCTGAATTGCGACGTACCGGTCATAAATCCAAGCCCGAGATTAGTCACTCGACCAACAGGTCTAGTATTCACCTGAATCCCGCAGCTCAGTCCCTTGGCCAGCGACTTGTCAATCCCATCTCACCTGAGCCCAGTTGCCCAACCAATGGAGCCAACCCTTCCCAAGGCACGGGGCGTCGCCCCCCAAACTACCTCGCGACGAGCCAATCCAACCTTCCCTCACAAGCAAGCAATGCATCCACGATGCTCCGACCTAGGCACGCCCCTCGCCCTCTCACAAGGACCCCACAGCACGCCTCGATGAGAGGGGGGGGGGGGGGGGGGGGGGGAAGGAAGTGATAAAGTATATTTTGGGTCCAGGCCATGTCACAATCAATCCCACACCACATTGCAGCCAAGTCAGCAAGAGGAACGCCCCCACGCGTCGAGCCGGAATCTCGGAAAGCTCGGGACGACTACTGTACAAAGGTACCATCCCACCCCTCGAAGGTCGGCCGCCACGCCAAACTCACATATGACCAACCCTCATATAGTTGTATAAAAGCCTCTGGTCAGCATCCGGCCCAAAGGAGGAAAAAGAAGGAGAGATCATCCCACTACTGATTTGCTCGTCGGAGGGGCCACAGTTGGTAACCACCCTATGGAGGCCTTCTGTGCAGGAAAGCGGAGACGCCCGAGATGAGACCATCCCGATCGAGAGAGGCGTTCTTCTTTCCAACACGCCAACCAGCACCCCAATGGAGAAATGCTAACCGACATCCCGACGAAGAGACGTCAATCAATATTGTGGTGCCAGCCCACAGTCTGGACAGCGTGACCGACCTTGGTGGATAGCTCAACCGACCGAAGACTCCCAATATCGCCCCGTGGACCAGGTCGTGCTGACTCATCAGCCACAGTGCATCAGTTCACTAATAAGAGCAACACAATTCTATAAATTAGATTGCTAAGAGATTGCTCCCCTTGAAATGTCATCAAGAATCCCAAAGTGGACTTCCTATAATCAGTATCACCCACCATGTCTGTATCTGTGTACCCTTCTAGCATAGGTTCATCACTATCAAAACATAAACACAACATGGAAGTATCTCTTAGATATCTTAATATTTCATTTCACTATTGCTCAAAGTTTCTTACTAAGATTAGAGAAAAATCGGCTGATAACTCCAACTGCATGAGCTATATTTGGCCCAATACAAACCATAACATATAGCAAACTACCTACTACAGATGAGTAAGGCACTATGGACATTTCTTCTTTTTCTTTCTCACTTATAGGATATTGTTTTGAACTAAGCTTGAAATGACCTGCAAGTAGAGAACAAACTGCTTTGGCTTTACTCATGTTGAATCCTTCAAGAACCTTTTCAATATAAGTCTCCTGAGATAGCCAAATCTTCCTTTTATTCCTATCACGAAAAATCTCCATGCTAAGTATTTGTTTCACTGATCCTAAGTTTTTGATGGCAAAAGACTTACTTAGTTCTCTTTTAAGTTTTTCAATTTTACCAATATTATAGCTAACAATCAGCATATTATCAACATATAGCAGAAGAATAATGAAATCATCATTTGAAAACTTTTTTATGAACACACAATGATCAGATGTAGTTCTATTATACCCTTGGCTCATCATAAAGGAATCAAACTTCTTATACCACTGTTTAGGTGCCTATTTGAGTCCATATAAACTTTTCCTAAGATTACACACTAGATTTTTTTTTTCCTTGATTTTGAAACATTCTAATTGCTCCATATAAATTTCTTTTTCTAAGTCACCATGAAGAAATATTATTTTCATATCAAGTTGCTTAACTTTTAAATTCAAGTGGGCAATCAAACCAAGAACAACTAGGATATAGGACATTTTCACCACAGCAAAAAATATTTCTTCAAAGTCAATACTTTTCTTCTGACTGAATCCTTTCACAACTAGTCATGCCTTGTATCTTTGTTGTGAGCTATTATTTTCAGTTTTCAATTTGTAAACTCATTTATTTTTTAGAGCTTTCTTCTCTTTAGGCAACTTTACAAAGTCATAGGTGTGGTTCTTAAGCAAGAATCTCATTTCTTCTTACATAGCTTTAACCCACTCATTCATATGCTCATGTAGAATAGCTTCTTGGAATGTTTTTGGCTTTCCTCCATCAGTAAGTATAACATACTTATATGGAAGATATCTAGTAGATGGTTGTCGCTCTTTTGTAGATTTTCTTAATAGAATCTCAACGGCTGGTGGTGGTGCTTATTCAGTTATTTCAACATTATCAATAGTAGGAGTATCATCACTAACATTCTCACCACAATCTTCTTGTTCATCTCTCTTATGATCATCATGAACTATAAGTGAAGGAACTGGACCCAAACTCCAAGGAATATAAATAGAGGTTTTTGGCTTCTCAATATTATCACCATCATCAAACAATTGGTCTTCAAAAAATATAACATCTCTGCTTCTAATAATCTTCTTATTTACTAGATCCAATAATTTGTACCCCAAACTCTTCATGACCATATCCCAAGAAGATACATGCTTTTACCTTATTATCAAGCTTGGACCTCCTATCTTTGGGAATATAAACAAATGCTTTACACCCAAAGACTCTCAAATGGTTATAAGATATATCTTTTTCTTTCCATACTCTCTTTGAAACATCACATATCAGAAAAACTGATGGAGAAAGATTTATCAGGTTAACTATAGTTCTCATAGCCTCCCCCTAAAATGACTTAGGTAACTTGGCATGGGAAAACATACACCTAATCCTTTCTTCAATGGTTCTATTCATCATTTCTACCACATACCACACCATTCTGCTAAAGAGATTTAGAAACTATTTTCTCAAGCTTGATACCATGAAACCTACAATAATTCTCAAAAAGACCCTTGTACTCGCCACCATTACCTACTCGAACACACTTTAACTTTCTGCTAGTTTCTCTTTTAATAGTGACATGAAACTCTTTGAAAATATCAAGTACCTGGTCTTTAGATTTGAAAACAAAGGCCCACACTTTTCTACAATAGTCATCAATGAAAGTAACAAAATAAAAAGCACCTCCAAGAGTTCTAGTTTGCATAGTACAGACATTAGTATGAATTAAATCAATAACATCTGATCTTTTAGATGATGGATATATATGAAAGATAACTCTATGTGTTTTTTCAACTAAGCAATGATCACAAGATTTAAGAGATGTACCTTACAACTCTGATAAGAACTGCTTTCTAGCAAGAGTTTAAAATCCCTTTTGGCTAATATGACCAAGTCTCTTGTGCCAAAGATCTATACTTTCACCCTTCTGAATTGCATTAATATCTCCTTTGTATAGCTTAGCTTCCATAATATAAAAAGAGTTAAGCTTCTTTCCTCTTGCCATAATTAGAGAACCTTTAGTGAGTTTTCATTTACTTTTACCAAAATAATATGTAAATCCCTCATTATCAAATCTGCTTATAGATATCAAGTTAAGACAAATATCTAAAATATGCATGATATATTTAAGTATCAATTTGCTCCCAATACTAGTCTCCAAGCAAATATCTCTATTACCCATAATCTTAGATGTACCACTGTTTCCCATTCTGACATTACCAAAATCACTAGCAATGTAGATATGAAGAAATCACTATGAGAGGTAATATAAAATGAAGCACCATAGTCAATTACCTAGTTATTGTCCTGAGCCACAAGACTGACACAACCGTCATTACAAATAATAATGATATCACCTTCGACAGCAAATATATTGGTCTCTTTCTTATTTTTCTCTATTTCATTTTGTTCTTGCTTCCAAAACCTATACTTTTTATTCATGTGGCCTGACCTGTTACAATGAAAACATTTGATCTTTTCTAGACTTGGATTTTCCTCTATAACCTTGTGGATTTCTGCTATGACTTTTTCCACGTTTTTCTTATTTTTCAGTAACAAATATACTAGAAGAAGTTCTCCCTATTCTTTCCTTTTAGCATCTTCATTTAGCAAATTATCTTTAATCATATCTATAGTTAAAGTCCCCTTTGGTGTGGAGTTACAAATTGTCACCACATATGTTTCCCAACTTTCTGGTAAAAAGCTTAGAAATAATAATTCTTACATATCATCATGTATATTCATTTTCATAGCAACTAGCTTGTTTTCAAAACTATGAAATAGGCTTATATACTCAACAATGTTACCACCATCTTTGTACTTCAAATTTACAAGCCTTCTAAGGAGAGAAATTCTATTTCCCACTGTCTTTTATGCAAAGAGGTTTTCTAACCTTTGCCAATCAACATCAGCTCTGGTTTCATCAGAAATATGCTCATGCAAATTTATATTCATCCATCTTCTAATATAGGCAATAGCTTTTCTATGTTAAACTTCTTTTTATTCCTCATTGTCCATAGTAAAAGGTTTATCTTTTAATCTTGATGGGCTTATACAAATCTTTGTAATAGAGCAAATCTCCTATTATAAACCTCCAAATGAAATAATTTGATGAATTCAATTTAGTCATACCATCTAACTCCTATAAGTCAATCACACAAAAAAAAAACTAGCACCAAACAACTTATAAACTCTGATTTTATTTGTTGGGAAAAACCTATTATAGCAGAATAATTCTTCTTCCCTCTTTATGTATCAAGTTTCTCATCAAAATACCATCTTAATATCAAAAGCACATATTAACCAAAATAACATAAATAACAGAATAATGAATCAATCACAAAGTGAGACCGAATTTTAATATGAAAAACCCAATGCGAGAAAAAATATGGGACCGTAGTCCACTTCAAACTTCCACTATCACTAGTAATGATAATAGGTTTACAATGGTTCTGTTCTCTAAAATAACAAGAGGATCATAATAACATTAAGACCACATATCTTGACTCAAGAATAACATATCATTATCACATTGATGGATCACATCAAAAGAAAAGTTTATCTCATCAAAGAGGGTATAGCAGAAAAGTATCTTAGAGAGAATAAACTATAGATCAGCATCATTAAGATTATAGAGTTTGATACAAGAATTCTTTGAATATAATTTGGGTCAAAACTGATAAAGTTTGGTATGATCATCAAATAAAAAAACTTAAAATCCTAATTATCTCTCTCTTCTTTCTCTCTCCGTTTTTTTTTTCTCATGCGTCGTCACCGTTCACTACATGCCAAAAACCCTTCACTGCTCTCAACTGTATGTTTTTTTTTATTATTATTGATTTAGACTCAAAGATTCAATTGTCCGGTTATGAATCCGACTTAAAAAATATTATCGAATACGCCAAAAACCCTTCACTGCTCTCACTGCTCCCAACACAATGTTATCGAATACATCAATCCGACTTAAAAAATATTGATTTACTGGCTATGAAAACATTTCGGGAGGAATCAGCCAAAGATGTTTCCAACCCATCATCTAAGGATTTGTTTGCTTGCATAGGAGGGAGCAGACAATATCTAACATTGTGTTTGGACAGATTTTGCTGTCCCAAGCAATCGAGTGACCCTATTTAGCTCTATAAAATCTATCCAAGGCCATGGTTTTCTTGAGTCCTGAGACTCGATTGCTGATCTCAAGTTTCTCACCGCTACAAAGTTTGATTCACATCTTCCTGTTGATGCCCTCCACATCTCATGCTTATGTCTCCACCATAGCATATATAAATATATATGCTACCTTTTATCTCACCAGAGGAAATAAGTAAACACCATGCATCGGGAAGGTTGTCCAAATGTTATATGCATGTAATGCATGACTGCAGGACTTGTTATCGAATCCGAGGAATGTTAAGTCTGCCAATTCACTTATGACTCAAATTTTCATGTAAAAATTATCTTAAGCACCATGTTCAAGTATACTTTATCAATTTATATGTGGGTTTAGACTAGATGATTTAAACAATAAATCTAAATTTGATTTATTTAAAAAAAAATAAAAAAAATAAAAAGAGAAAGAAAGAGACATGTACAGTCAGGACACAAGAAAAACAAAACAGATTGAGAAAAAGAAGAAAAGTTAAGGTTTTTTGGGGCTTTTGCTAGATGATTGAGTAGCTAAACTTTATTGATTTAGGCTCAAATTTTATATGAAGAATCCTTACAACAAGCTCTATAATCTTAACAATATCGATTTATAGTTTATCTTCTCTAAGGTGTTTTCCTATTATACCCACTTTATAAGACTTCAAATTTTTTTTTCATAAAATCTATTTTTGATGATGATGATATGTTAATGTTGATCAAAGATCTATATTATTGATGTTATTGTGATCTATGTAAACATGTTATCATTATTGGTGATAATGAAAGTTTGAGGTGGACTACAGTCTCGTAGTTTTTCTCGTATTAAGTTTTTCACGTAAAAATTTGGTATCTTACTTTGTGATTAATTTATTACTTTACTATTTATGCTGCTATGGTTAATATTTGCATTGTGGTAACAAGTTGGTTTTTGATGAGGAACCCATATTGATACACAAAGAGAAAAGAATTATTCTGCTATAATAGTTTTTCCCAACAAGTGGTATCAAAGCTTATAAGTTATTTAGTGTTAGTTTTTTTTCTTATGTGATTGAAATGGAGTCAGATGATATAATTAAATTGAACTCATCAAATTATTTCACTTAGAGGCGTATGATGAAAGATTTGCTCTATTGCAAAGATTTGTATAAGCCTATCAAAGTTAAAGATAAACCTTCTACTATGGACGATGAGAAATGAGAAATTCAACATAGAAAAACTATTGTCTTTATTAGAAGATGGATGGATATAAATTTGCATGAGCATATTTCTGGTGAAACCAAAGCTAATGTTATTTGACAAATATTAGAAAATCTCTTTACACAAAAGATAGTGGGAAATATAATTTCTCTCCTCAGAAGACTTGTAAATTTGAAGTATAAATATAGTGGTAACATTGTTGAGCATATAAGCCTATTTCAGAGTCTTGCAAATAAGTTGATTGCTATGAAAATGAATATAGATGATGAGATGCAAGGATTATTACTTCTCAGCTATTTATCAAAAAGTTGGAAAACATATGTGGTGACAATTTGTAACTCCACACCAAAGGCAGAGGGGATTCTAACTATAGATATGCTTAAAGACAATTTGCTAAATGAAGATGTTAGAAGGAAAAAATAGAAAGAATCTTCTTCTAGTGGATTTGTTATTAAAAAATAAGAAAGACGTGGAAGGAGTTATAGTAGAAATCCACATAGTTATAGAGGAAGATCCAAGTCTAGAAGAGATATCAAACGTTTCTACTGTAACAGGTTAGGTCACATGAAGAAAGAGTATAGGTTTTGGAAGTAAGAACATAATGAAAGGAAGAAAAATAAGAAAGTGACCAATACAATTGCTACTGAATGTGATATCATTATTGTTTGTGATGATGGTTGTGTCAATTTTGCAGCTCAAGACAATAATTGGATAATTAACTCTGGTGCTTCATTTCATATTACTTCTCATGATGATTTCTTCATATTTTACACTGCTTATGATTTTGATAATGTTAGAATGTGAAATAATAGTACATCTAAGATTGTAGGTATTTGAGATATTTACTTCGAAACTAGTATTGGGAGCAAATTGATACTCAAAGATGTCAGGTATGTTTCAAATATTCGTCTTAACTTGATATCTACAAGCAAACATGATGATGAGAGATTTACACACTATTTTGGTGAAAGCAAATGAAAACTCACTAAAAGTTCTCTAATTGTAGCGAGAGGAAAGAAGCTTAACTCTTTTTATGTCATGGAAGCTAAGCGACACAAAGGAGACATTAATACAATTTAGAAGGATGAAAGTATAGATCTTTGGCACAAAAAAACTTGGTTATATCAGCGAGAATGGACTTCAAACTCTTGCTAGAAAGCAGTTCTTACCAGAGTTACAAGGTATATCTCTTAAATCTTATGATCATTGCTTAGTTGAAAAAACATATAGAGTTGTCTTTCATACATATCCATCATCTAGAAGATTAGATGTTATTGATTTGATTAATACTGATATTTATATTATACAAACTAGAACTTTTGGAGGTGCTCTTTATTTTGTTACTTTCATTGATGACCATTCTAGAAAAGTGTGAGCTTTTGCTTTAAAATCTAAAACTAGGTACTCGATGTTTTCAAAGAGTTTCATGTTAATGTTGAAAGAGAAACTAGCAGAAATCTAACGTGTATTCAAGTAGATAATGGTGGCGAGTGCATGGGTCCTTTTGAGAATTATTTCAGGTTCTATAACATCAGGCTTGATAAGAGGTTCAAGCTTGTTCATATTCCCAAAGATAAGATGTTCAAGCTTGATAATAAGGTAAAAGCATGTATCTTCTTAGGATATGATCATGAAGAGTTTATGTACATACTATGAGATCCGGTGAATAAAAAGATTATTAGAAGCATAGTTGTTGTGTTTCTTTAAGACCAATAGTTTGATGATGGTGATGATATTGAGAAACCAAAAACATTTGTTTATATTCCTTGGAGTTTGGGTCCAATTCCTTCACTTGTAATTTATGATGATTATGGGAGAAATGAACAAGAAGATTATGGTGAGAATATCAGTGATAATACTCCTACAGTTGATGATGTTGAACCAACTGAACAAACACCTCCACCACCAGTTGAGATTCCAATGAGAAGATCCACAAGAGAGTGATAACCATCTACCAGATATCCTCCACATGAGTATGTTATACTTATTAATGAGAGAGAGCCAGAAACTTACCAAGAAATTATTCTACATGAGCATAAAAATGAGCGGGTTAAAGTCATGTAAAAAGAAATGAGATCCTTGCTTGAGAACCACACCTATGACTTAGTAAAGTTGTCTAAAGAGAAGAAAACTCTTATGAATAAATGAGTTAAAAATTGAAGACTAAAACTAATAGCTCACAACAAAGATACAAGATACAATTAGTTGTGAAAGGATTCAATCAGAAGAAAGGTATTGACTTTGAAGAAATATTTTCTCCTATGGTGAAAATGTCCTATATCTGAGTTGTTCTTGGTTTGGCTACTTGCTTGAATTTAGAAGTTGAGTAACTTGATATGAAAATAGCATTTCTTCATGGTGACTTAGAATAAGAAATTTACATAGAGTAACCATAAAGTTTCAAAGTTAACGAAAAAAATATATTGTGTAAGCTTAGAAAAAGTTTATATGGACTCAAATAGGCACCTAGACAATGGTATAAGAAGTTTGATTCCTTTATAATAAGCCAAGGGTATAATAGAACCACATTTGATCATTGTGTGTTTATGAAGAAATTTTCAGATAATGATTTTATTATTCTCCTGCTATATGTTGATGATATGTTGATTGTTGGCTATAATGCTAGTAAAATTGAAATGCTTGAAAGAGAGCTAATTAAGTCTTTTGCTATAAAAGACTTATGATCGGTGAAACAAATACTTGACATAAAGATTCTTCGTAATATGAAAAAAAGGAAGATTTGACTATCTCAAGATACTTACATTTAAAAGATTCTAGAAAGATTTCACATGAGTAAAGTCAAAGCAATTTATTCTCTTCTTGCAGGTCATTTCAAGCTTAGTTCGAAACAATATTCTACAAGTGAGAAAGAAAAAAAAAATGTCCAGAGTACCTTACTCATCTGCAATAAATAGTTTGATGTATGCTATGGTTTGTACTAGGCCAGATATAACTCATGCAATTGGAGTTGTTAACCGATTTCTCTCTAATCTTATTAAGGAACATTGGTCAATAGTGAAATTGATATTAAGATATCTAAGAGATACTTTCAGGTTATGTTTATGTTTTGGCAGTGATGAATCTATGCTAGAAGGGTACACAGATGTAGACATGGCAGGTGATACTGATTCCAAGAAGTCCACTTCTGAATTCTTGATGACATTTGCAGGGGGCAGTCTCTTGAAGTTTAAGTTACAGAATTATGTTACTTTATCAACCACAAAAGCAAAATATATAGCAATTACTGAAGCCTGCAAGGAAACTTTGTATATGAAAAAGTTTCTACATGAATTGGGCTTGAAACAGGAAGGATATACTATTTACTATAACAATCAAAACGTCATTCAATTTTTCAAGAATTCAATATATCATTCTAGATCCAAGTATATTGATATTAGATATCATTGGATTCGTGATGTACTTGAGATGAAAGAATTGCATTTGGAAAATATGTATACCAATGAGAATGGATCAAATATATTGACAAATTCTTTGCCTAAGGAAAAACTTGAAGCATATAGGCGAAGAGCGAGCTTAGTACAGCCTACCGTGTGAGATAGAGGGGGAGAATTATTGGGTCTAACTTATATGTAGGCTTGGACTAGATGATTTGAGCAGTAAGTCTAAATCTAATTTATTAAAAAAATAAAAAAAAAATAAAAAGAAAAAGAAAGAGACGTGCAAAGTGGAGGTGTGTGTGCAACGAGGGAACAATATCGACGTGAGAAAGAAACAAAAGAGAAAAAGAGGAAAAGTTAATATTTTTGATGCTTTTGTTAGATGATCGAGCAGCTAAATTTCATTGATTTGGGTTCAAATTTTATATGAAGAATTCTTGCAACAGGCTCTACAATCTTAACGGTACCAATTTACAGTTTATTCTCTCTAAGATATTTTTCTATTATACCCATTTTGTGAGACCTAAAATTCTCTTTTTATAAAATCCATCTTTGGTCATGATGTTGAGCCAAGATTTATATTCTTGATATTATTATGATCCTCTAGTTATTTTAGAGAAGATTTATTATAAATTTGTTATCATTATTGGTGATAGTAAAAGTTTGATGTGGACTACGTTCTCATGATTTTTCTCGCATTGAATTTTTCATATAAAAATTCAATGTCTCACTTTGTGATTGATTTATTACTTTACTATTTATGCTACTCTGGTTAATATTTATATTTTAATAATAAGTTAGTTTTTAATGAGAAATCTATTTTGATACACAGAATTATTTTGCTATAACAATTTTTTCAAACTGATTCGAATATCATTGATGATACTTTATTTATGAACGTTAACCTTAGCAACTTAAATCATGGATCAGAAATTAATATAAAACAAACGAGGGTTGTGAGAGACATGAATAAAGCGTGACGACAGACGACAAGCTAATACAACCTCCGCAACGAAACGAAGTCAGCACAAGGCCCAAACACCATCTAATGAATACAGCACGCAACGTTCTATGCTAAACAGCCTCATCATTTAAGACTTCGGAGAAGGTGCAGCGTGTCAATTTTGTTGTTGTTTCTATTTCATTTAGGGATTCGGTGAGAACTTGTCGATAAAAATAGAGCCCTGGGCGGTCCAGGAATCGTAGGAAGATAAAACCTATGTAGGAGGAGAGATTTAATATCCTCAATAACAAAGCCTAAAAGATCAAGGGGGCATATTAATCCAATGGACTTTGAAAGTGTCTAATGGAACTTTCAAACGATCAGGGGAACAAAATCCTTAGGTATCATGGCACTCAGAAATGCAACTTTCTACTGCCAATGGAAACAAAATCTATGCTCATCCATAGCCTTCTTCTCCTACATGGCACAACGAACTTTCAAAAGAGCCAAGATTCTGCCATATAGGAGGAGTCTGGCATGATTGTCAATCAGAAATGGAAGTATAAGATGCCAAGAGAAATCTATGTACCAGTATAGATTGAAAAGAATATCTATAATAAAGAGGCTTAACGAAGAGTAATTTATCTAAAAAAGTTTCTCATTTTTAATTTTTTTGGGATGACCTCTTCCATATTTGGTTTTTGTTTTTATTTTTTTCTAATACCTTAAAAGCCCCTACATATAGATAACCACGATTAAGTGAAAGCGATAGGATTATAGTGATGGGGCTCGCAACAAGACAAAGATAATCATGATGAGACAAAAACGATAAAGTCTTATAGAGAGAAAATATACGATTACGACGGAATAGAAACGATAGGGTCAAAACAACAATTGTCTTATGACGAGATTGAAACAATGAAATCTCGTGAAAATAGGGGAGTTCCGAAATAACTAACAATGCCCACTTGAAGAAGGAAGTGACTACAATTACAAGTGCCACAATCATGACAAATAAAGAAAAATACATTGATGAGGAACATTTAAGATATTTTTAAAAAAATATTAAATAAAAAATACAGATATTATATTCCTAAAAAAGGGCTTTTTCATATAAATCGTCATTAACAAACAGTCCCACCATGTTAAGTAGTTTAAAAAAAAAAAGGTAAGCGACATATTGGGCTTGATCTACAAGATTTGCCATTTTGATTTTGGAGGATGCATATTAATAGATAGAACAAGATCTTAAGGTACTACGTTTTTACAACGAACACAGTGAACAAGCAAAAGAAGATTTCTTCAATCAATCACATCCAATCCAATCGTTTATAACTCTAGGCCCATTCACGTGGGACTTATATGAATGGACGGATTGGATGAGAGGATCAAAGGAATTGGACGATGAAGATGGCAGAGTGAAAACAAAAAGTCACTCGGTCAACCTCTTACATGTCACGATGAGGTGCGTCTGCATCAACCTTTTCCTCCACTCACAGTACGATCGACAGCCGTCACCAAAAGGTGGACCGAATGCGTCAGATTCTCCCACACCGCACGTCGCGACCCATGTCACTCTAATCTCCGAACGAAATGGGACCCGCGCTTCTCGCTCACTCGAGGAGCGCCGTGTCAGCTGGTCGTGGCCTAACCCGCTTCGTAGTCAGGGTACGAACCAACAAAAGGCGAAGCCCGAGTTTTCCATCCCAATCGAAGACGCCCCTCAAGTCTCCAACCTAATCGTGTCACGAGCGTAAAGACCACATGTTGTGTGTGTTTGACTACGGCAAAATAAAAAAGAAATATTTAATTTGACGCAGTCCATTGTGGCGACTACACTCGTGGCAAATCTGCTGGAGTCTACCGTGTCGACAATGCGGTCCCATTCCCACGTTAAACGTGTCCGAATTCCAACGAGCGACTCTCTGCCTCCTTCCGTCCCATTATTTATACCAACAATATATATATATATATATATATATATATATATATATATATATATATATATATATATATACAAGAAAAAACGTGAAACAGAAAGCGAGAGGGACGACTGCGGAGCGGAAGGCAGATGGGAAAAATGGTGTACTCGAGGAGTGGCGTCGACCCTCGGAGCGGCTACTGCGACGCGAACTCGACCTTCTACAGCAAGCGGCCGCCCATCGCCCTTCCCGCCGATCCCAACCTCTCCGTCACCGCCTTTCTCGCCTCCCGCCGCCACTCCGGCACCACCGCCTTCATCGACGCCGCCACCGGCCACCGCGTCTCATTCACCGCCCTCTGGCGGTCCGTTGCCGCGGTCGCCACCGCCCTCGCCTCCCCTCCCCTCTCCGTCCGCAAGCCCCATGTCGTCCTCCTCCTCTCCCCCAACTCGGTCCACTTTCCCGTCGTCTCCCTCGCCGTCATGTCCCTCGGCGCCGTCCTCACAACCACCAACCCCCTCAACACCCCAGTCGAGATCGGCCGCCAGCTCGCCGACTCCTGCCCTGTCCTCGCCTTCACCACCCGCGCCCTAATTCCTAAGCTCGCCTCCGCCCCTGATCTCCGAATCGTCCTCCTCGACGACCGCCGGCGCCCATCGGAGGACCGCCGGATCGTTGCCACCATCGACGACATGATCGCGACGGAGCCGGACCCGGCCCGGACCGCCGGCGCCGTGAGCCAAGACGACACCGCCACGCTGCTCTACTCCTCCGGCACCACGGGCACCAGCAAGGGCGTCGTCGCCACCCACCGCAACCTCATCGCCATGGTCCAGATTGTCCTCAACCGGTTCAAGCTGGAGGACGGCGCTGAACCGGAGACCTTCATCTGCACCGTCCCCATGTTCCACGTGTTCGGCCTGGTGGCCTTCGCCACGGGGCTGCTGGGCTCGGGGTCGACGGTGGTGGTGCTGTCCAAGTTCGAGCTGGGGGAGATGGTGCGGGCGATCAACGAGTATGGGGCGACGTACCTGCCGCTGGTGCCGCCAATCCTGGTGGCGATGGCGAACCAGAGCCGGCCGCTGCCGCTGGGCCGGCTCCGGCGGGCGCTCTCAGGCGGGGCGCCGCTAAGTCGGGAGGTGATCGAGGGATTCCGGGAGAAGTACCCCGCGGTGGAGATCCTGCAGGGGTACGGCCTCACCGAGACAACGGGGATCGGCGCCTCCACCGACTCGGCGGAGGAGAGCCGCCGCTACGGCACCGCCGGGATGCTCTCCCCCAACACGGAGGCCCGCATCGTGGACCCCGACTCTGGCGCGGCCCTCCCCGTGAACCGCACCGGCGAGCTGTGGCTTCGCGGTCCGTACGTCATGAAAGGTACGGCGCAAACGACTCGCCCCACCTGCTCTGACAATCCGTCATAACGCCCAACGCCGAAGCCGTTACAAACTATTATGACGGGCTGTTATCAGCCGTTACAGCACGTTCTTTGGGACATAAGTGATATAACTGACTCCGATATTGTCGATTAATAGTGAAACAACGTGTTAATTTTTCCGTTATAACGGCCGTTATAATGGAAGCAGTAGTTGTTTGGTAATGTGACTCGCTGGTGGTGGATTTATTTACAGAGTATTTCAAGAAGCCTGAGGCGACGAGGACGACGCTGGTGGAGGACGGATGGCTGAGGACGGGAGATCTGTGCTATATCGACGAGGACGGATACCTCTTCGTGGTTGACCGGCTAAAGGAGCTGATCAAGTACAAGGGATACCAGGTAATAAGACTCGGCTTACAGAGTCGACTCCTGCTGGTTACTAACGCATGCTGGATCTGATGAAATGGTGGATGTTTGTTCTTATCTCTGATCGATTAGGTAGCACCGGCGGAGCTGGAGGCCCTGTTGCTGACACACCCTGACATCGCCGACGCTGCAGTGATACCGTAATAATCTCTATCAAGCAATTATTGTCAAGCTGTCGAACATTCCACCGCAATCGATTGGTAAAACTGTGTACTGTAATGAATGCAGGTATCCGGATAAGGAAGCTGGTCAGATCCCAATGGCGTATGTGGTGAGGAAGGATGGGAGCAATTTGTCTGACGAGGAAGTGATCAAATTCGTAGGGAGACAGGTATATATGCATTAGAACATTTCCTATCCGTGGCATATAAGCGTAAATCTGACGTAGTTCCCTGCAACTATCGATTTCTCTTGAAATTTAGGGAATGAAAGGTCGTGCATCTTCGCACTGTAATAATGCTATCCGTCCCGTCAACTATTTGATGCAATGACATTGATATTGCTCCTATGGTGAAGTAGTATCAGAAAGGAAAAATCATCTATTCAAAACTTATTCGGGCCACACACTAGAAATATATACAATTTCCGATGAATTCAAGTTTTGTAAGTTGGGTTATATCGATCTCTCTCTCCATACGTGAGGTCTTATTTACGGGCTACAATCGATTGTTTGTTTGAACTCTTTGATGTCAATTATTATGATAGCGTAGTGAAGCTACAGATTATAAGAGTTGCTTTGTCTGATACGTCCTGCATTGGTGATACCAATAATAGGTGGCTCCATACAAGAGAATCCGCAAGGTAGCATTTGTATCGGCCATTCCAAAGAATCCGTCAGGGAAAATATTAAGGAAAGACCTGGTCAAGCTCGCCACCTCCAAGCTGTAGCGACTCAAGCTTGGATTTCCTTGGGATCCATAGTTTTTCATGAAGTCTGTAGCTAAGACTGCTTTCTTGCAGGGAGGAGGGAGTACTGACAGCTGTTACATGGCACAGGTTTAGCTATGCCTGGTCTGAGACCCTCTTGGCTTGTGATGTATGAAAATACAAAATATTGAACTTGTAATGTCAAGTTAATCCTTAAATGTTTTCCTACAAACCGGTTATGTATGTTAATAATCAAGTGCCTTTGGAGACAATAATGAATTATGTTCTATCAGTTCGTAGAAAATATGTTGGTTTGATTGCCTTGTGTTCAAGTATTTTATTGATTGATTTATTTATGTTGTGTCAAGTATTTGTTCGATTGCCTTGTCTGTCGCATATGGATTCATAGACACAAGCAGGAGAGTCCACAACATTCGAACTTGTGTGATCCACATGTAATGTTGCCAAACATGAAATTGTTTTTTGTTTGAGACAGAATGGTGAAACCCAAAGAGGATGTGGCAAGTTCAATGACCTGATAATATATTATGTTGGATGTCCCGCCCGACCTGTGCAACAGCCAACTAAGAAGTAAAGCATCGACATGCAACCGTTGGTTGGCACGTTGGCAAGGCTGTGCGATCACGTGGGTGTCCCAAGTTCCGCACGGCGGTAGTGACACCACACTGTGTCTTTATATATCCATGAATCATTTTTCGATGATGTGATATTTCCCAGGCTCAGTTTTTTATTTTATTTTATTTTCTTTTCTTTTTCTTGCAATGTTGTTTTAATATTAACCAAAGAAATACGTAAAAGAGTACCCCCGATCTGATCGGCGGAAACCATGGAGATTGATCGAGAAGAGTGACGAAACTCGTGGATTAACGTGGGGCCCGCGGCTGACCGGGCTCTGATGCCCGGGCCTCGATGCATGCACCAGCTTCTGTGTCGCGTTAAGTTGGTCGGGTGTTGGTGTCAGATGAAGCGGGTGTGTGTGTGTGTATGTGTTTGCAGCGTAGGACGAAATATCCGGGTAGTGCGACTGCCGCGTTCTCGTTGTGTTGTTGACCCCACAACGCGTCAACCTTGGCCGGCCAAAAGATGGGATGGAGACACCGAAGAAATGAGCTCCCACAGCCTGTGTGCATCGGCAGCTCCCACACCGACACACTCAATCTTATATACGCTTGCAGTTGCTAAACAAGTAGAAGAAGAAGGAGAAGAAGAAGAAGATGGTCGTAGGAAAGTTCAGGCGCTCAGAATCATTTCCGGCCCCGAAGCCCGCAGGAGGCCGCGCCGCCGCCGCCAAGAGCTCCTTCCGCACCCGATGCATCAGTCTCCCCTCCCGCTCCCACCCCATCGCCACCCACCTCGCCGACGACCTCCATGCAGTCCGGTCGTGGCCCCCTGCCCCATCTTCCTCCTCCGCTGCTGTCCACTGGCTCTCCGACGGCCTCGCCCGACTTCACCTCCTCCTGGCGGGGCTCTCCGACGTCCTCCAGCTTCCCCAGGCCCACGACCCCCTCCGATGCCGCCACAGCCGCCGCTCCCCCGCCCTAGCCGACCGCTTTCTCGACGACTTCCTCCGCCTCGCCGACGCGCACGGCTCCTTCCGTACCGCTGCCATCGCCCTCAAGCAGCACCTCGCGGCCGCCCAGGTCGCGATCCGCCGCCGCGACGTGCAGCGCCTCCCGCCCTGCCTCCGCGCCCTGCGCCGCGTGGGAAAGGAGTTGGCCGATCTCGCGGCGGCCGTCCGCGAGATCAGGAGGAGGCCGCCGACCGCTTCTGCCGCAGGGGCAGTGACGGACGCCGAGGAGGTGGAGGTCGCCAGGGTGATGTGGGAGGTCGCCGTCGCGGCTGCGGATGCCTCGAGGGTGGTGTTCCTCGGTGTGGCGCAGATATCCATGGCCGCGGCGTCGGCGGCAGAGGCAGTGACGTGTCGGTCCGCGTGGGCGACCGCGGTGCTGAGGTGGAGGGAGAGAGCAAGGTCGAAGTCGTGGAACACGAAGGCTTTGCCGGAGGAGGTGATGACAGAAGAGGAGGAGCGGGAATGGCGGAGGGCGGCGTTGGAGAGGCTGGGGGCGGCGGAGGACGGCATGGCGTCTTTGGAGAGCGGATGCGAGCTGGTCTTCAAGTCGCTTGTCAACGTCAGAGTCACGCTCCTCAACGTTATCACTCCCGCCACCTAAAGATCTCTTTCGAATAACAAGAATTAAAAGAAAAGTCGAAATATTGGCAAACGGGAACGCATATCAAAATATTACTGTCATTATTATTTTGTAAATAAAGAAAAAATCATATCAGCCAGTGGGCTGACGCATTTTAATGCCCTCTCAAGCATCCAATTGCATCACCGACCTCCAAAGCAAAATATTCACCTATTACATTCAGGTGGTGGTGGTGGTCGAGGATTCGGTCAATGGTTGAACCTGTAATTTTTTATTTATATAAAATTTTGAAAGAATATTTCTATTTATATCTTAGAATATTTTTTTAATTTAAATGGATTTTTTTAATTTAAATTGATTATAAAATCTCATCAAACCATGGTGCTCAATGTCCCGTCATTATTTTTTTTTATGTTTTATCTCATAATTATCTAAAGCGTCCAAAGAATCACGTCAAGAATTTATTTAATTTTATTTTTTTATGTATTTATATTTGATTAAGCATATGTGACCTTTTTTAACATGTAAGCTCGAATCAAGTTAAACTAATACAAACATGTCACTTACAAAACTGATTAAGTTTGACGCCGACGCCGATGCCAATAGAAACTTAAAAAGAATATTGGTGTTAGACTAAAATGATGGAAGATGTAAATTGTTATTAATACATTGTTATCCATGTATTAATAATTTATTAGTGTAGATTATTTTCGCACATTAAAATTTACACAGTTATATTCTCATTCGTGTCTCTACTAACAATATTAGATTTTATGTGCATTATAGATAATCGGATAAGAGCTTGACAATATACATGATTCATTCATTGTATTTGTTAAGGCATGTATTGGGTCATTTTCTAAAGTTTGAGATTTATCATCACCCAATCAATCTTTTTTTGGGTTTGCATCAAGGTCTGTCATACCAAGGCGTACCGCCCGATACACGGATCGCCCCGTATCGTTATAATGCTACAGTATAATACTGTAGCACTGCTATAATATGAAAAATAAAATAAAATTATTCGGTACACCAGGGTGTACCGCTCGGTACGCCTTGATGTACCACTCGGTACACCGATACCGTACCGTACCGAGCTCTGGTCGAAACGTCGGTACGATACAATACGACGAACATTGGTTTGCACAATATATTTTTTCTCCAACAGTCTTAAAGTTTTTGGGATTTGTATCATCACCATCCAGATGTTCTTTTTATGTCTTGGAAGAGAAAAAAAAATGTTGGCTGAGATACAATGTGAGGCAAGGTTGATCACAGGAGTAGCTGCAGTTTCTGCAAAGATTTATCTGTGGATTGCCACATTCTCTGACCCTTTTCTGCTGAACACCTCTACTGAAACTCTTTGTTTTGTTGATCTTGGAATGTGCAATATTCTAACGTGACTCTTCAACCAGATCTCAGTCCTACAGGCACCGGTGGAACCATTGTTGTTGAGGTTGATCCTCGGTTCGAATCTCATAAGATCAGCTCGAACACACAAAATGGCAGTCCCACCATGATACATCATATGGCTTGTTTTCTTGTTTCCAGTAAACATAGTGCATCCCAATGAAAAGCTGGCCAACAGGCATATAATTTCCTTGGCAGAAATGCTGCTGCTTTTAGCAGAAAGATGTTTTCCTTTCTTGTACTGGTAAATAGAAACAAGAAGTAGATTTCCCTTGGTGGAGAAGGAGAACAACCAGCTTCTTTTCTTCAGCCATGGAGAGACCACTGCCAACACTTCCTTTCCCGTCATTATTTGGGATCACTGCTACCATTATCCGACTCCCATCCCTGCAGTCATATCCCAGATTCTATGGAGCACATCATCTTTCCCTCCAAGGATGAGCTGAACAATTCCAGCTTTAACCCCTTTGTTTACTTGATTCTTCCCGAGACTTGTGCCACTGTAGCTCGATGAATCCTCCGCATGCCTACTCTACCAGTGAAGAGACTTTTTGCCGCGCCGAGAACGTGATGGTAAATGTTGCACAAGAGAAGGGAGCTGCCGTTTCACTGCAATTGCTCTCTCTCTCTCTCTCTTTCTCTTTCTCTTTCTCTTTCTCTCGGCTCTGCCACTCTTCGTATATTTCTCTGACAGCATCACAGTAAACAGAGGATGGGGTGAGAGAATCCATGTGGGGGATTCGGAGGGTGGTCCATTAATTGCACTCGGAGTTGGGCAGCGGATGGTGACATGTAGGTGGACATCACAAGCTCAATCAATAATGCTAATCCCAAGGCGTCACCTCCCGAAGAGATGAGTGGCAGAACTCGTGTGTGGCCTTGTTCTCCACAAAAGCTCCGACATGGCCATGACGTTCTTATTTTTCTCCGATTCGGAAATAATGTCGTCTCAAAATCTTTAGCCGTGCTGAACTGCACACTCTGATCTCCGTCAGCATCAGCATCAGCATCACCGTGCTGTGCGAAAGGATGCACGACTGCAGCTCCACACGCAAACGCCCGGAGCAACCGACAGCCACTCGCGCGCAGTTGCTCCCACCTTCCTCTTCCTGCCAGCTCACTGTACAGAGGAGCTACAGCCTGCAGCCCCTACCATGACGTACGGCAAATCTTATCGCAGGCACGGCCACATGGCGAAGTCAATGATTGGACACCGATGGAGGGGCATCACCGTGTTCGATGGTGAGGAAAAAGGTTTCCTTTCCTGTGCCAGCTTCCGCTCTTCCTCCTCCTCCGTCTGCCTCGAGGACCAACGGACGAGGCAAACGCTCCCCGGTTTGGCCGAATCACCATGTGAAAATTTTCCTGGGCGAGGTGGTTCCCCGCTATAGGTTCAACGCTTGTGGGCCCCGTAGTATGTCATCCTACATCTCTCAGAGGCCACGTCACCCGAGAACGGGTGATCCGGTCCCACCGCACGGCTCCGCATTTGTTTCCATATAAATAGGGAGGAAAACAGGGAGGAGGTTTTCTGCTTCCTAATTGTAGATAGAGGAGGCTGTGACTCGAGGGCAGGGCGGGAGATGGGGGCTTGTTGCTCGTCGTTGCCGCCGGGGAACCACCACCCGGAGCCGGCGGCGGACGACGAGCAGAACCATCATCACCACAATTTACGATTGAACCACCGCCGCCGACGCCGCCGCCAGAAGCGGCGCTCGTTCTCGCTCGGCGCGGGCGAGGGCGGGGAGGTGCCGGCCTTCGCCGAGTTCTCGCTCGAGGAGCTCAAGGCGGCGACGAATGGGTTCGGCGCGGAGAGCATCGTCTCCGAGAGCGGCGACAAGGCCCCGAATCTCGTCTACAAGGGCCGGCTGCAGAACCGCCGGTGGATCGCCGTCAAGAAATTCGCCAGGACGGCCTGGCCTGATCCCAAGCAGTTCGCTGTTAGCTTTTCTCGCCCTCTCCCAGCCCCTTCTCCTAGGCTTTTGCTTCTTCGATTCACGCTTTCGTTGCTGTTTTATTTGGATTGGTTTGGTTGGGACTCTTTGTATGAAAAAAGAGGAACTTTTATTGGGCTTGCAGGAGGAAGCTCTGGGAGTTGGGAAATTGAGGCACCGGAGGCTGGCGAATTTGATCGGGTACTGCTGTGATGGCGACAACAGGCTTCTTGTTGCTGAGTACATGCCCAATGACACACTTGCCAAGCATCTGTTCCACTGTATGTCTGCTGAGACCTTTCCTATCCTCATCGATTCCACGTTTCCTGTGTGGAACGCCTGTACCTTGATTAAGAAATCACTCCTGCTGAATTTGATTAGTTAGGTAAAATGTAGACAATGAGCAAGTAGTGGAACCTTGGTTTATATAAAGAAAGGTTTAGATCCGGAGTCCCTTCTTTAATCTATACAAAGTTGCCCAAACCCTTATTTGGCAGCTGATCAATACGTGATCTGCTGTATCTGGTCTTGCATTGTCGATTCTACCAATTGATTGTTGTCATGGCTGGCAGCCCCAGCTTCAGCCTTCTGGAGTTTGATCTAATATTCCGTCTTGGCCATTGCTAGCACACTCTTAACTGCTAACCATCCACGGGTATAAGCTCACTGCAAGGCGATGATATGCAGACCTTCCATCAGCAGCTGTACACTAAAGATGCTGGTCATGACCTCATTGGAATGGGAGTCACCATCAAGGATTTGTTTTATTGCTTTGTACTGGTTCTCATGGTGGAAACTTGTTTTTGGTCAAAGGAGAGTTTGATGTGTTCATTATTTTCCAAATACCAATGTATAAAATATTGTGAGAAGTATGGTCTTGGTCCTTAAAGACAAAGCTGTGTCATTGTTGGATGCGTGAACTTCTGTTCATAACAGGACCATGCAAAATTTCTTTGGCGAGTTTATGATAGAATGATTCATGTGGAATTTCCTAAAGTTCCTTCTGGCATACTTTTAGGATGCCTATGATGTTAGGAAACTTATATTTTTCAATAATTTTGCTTCAACAGGGGAAAGTCAGACTATTGAATGGGCTATGCGGCTCAAGGTTGCAATCTATATTGCAGAAGCCTTGGAATATTGTAGCAGTGAGGGACGGCCATTATATCATGATCTAAATGCATACAGAGTCCTTTTCGATGAGGTGAATGCCTGTTTTTTTTTTTTCATAATTGGTTGTTTATAAGCATCTTTGGATGTTTTTTGGATGGTAGTTTTAATTATCAGTGACATATATGTCTCGTATTATACATAATATGGATCAACACACTAATAATATCAATAGTTTTTTACTTTCTGGATCATATTGTTGGGTACAGCCTGCCATATCATTTTTTATTATTCTCTGGTAATATTGGCACTAAATGTTGTTATAGTGTTCAGTATCTTTGTATCGTTCTAGTTTGATAGGTTGTTGAAACTGATATAGGACTAGTATTTAAAAGCCTTGATACATAGTAATTATTTGGCATAATGGTTTAGTCATTAGTGCCACATGTTTTGTAATGTACGTGGTAATTAAAAATAAGTAATAATGAAGATTAGTGTGCTACTAGGATTTGGAAATGAAGGATCTTTCTGTGTTCTTTTGCGTCAAGTTATCTGAGCAATTATATCTTGTGCATTTAAAAAGTTTCATTGTTGAAGGATGACTTAAGTTTGTGTTTTAGCAGGCTGGTGATCCATGTCTTTCTTGTTTTGGTCTCATGAAAAACAGCCGGGATGGAAAAAGTTATAGCACAAACCTAGCTTACACACCACCGGAGTATTTGAGAAATGGTATTCACTTTTGTGTTTGAAGGGAGTTATTTTGTTCTTTTTGAGTTTTGGGTGTTCGGTGTATTGCTTCAATTGATGTAAATAAATTTGTTACTGGTGGGAAGATCTCGCTGCAGTTACGTTTGCTGGCTTGCCGCTTCCTATAGCTTTTGCCCCCATTACTGTTGCAAAAGTTGGCATCTATGAACCACCAATCAATGTGTTGTCCAGCAATGCAATTTAAAGAGTGAGAAGATAAGAAACAATTGGACTGTTATACTAATGGGTGAACTGTAAAAGAACCAGAAAGTTATGTATCTATTCATGAGTTAGTTAACATATTCATATTTCTGCATGATCTTGACTCATCTTACAATAGTTAAGACGCCTAGGAACTTTAATAGTAACCTTAGCTCCTTATTCATGTGCCTTTATGATCTTGTAGTAATCAGGTTTCAGATACTGACAATCTAATGAGATTAACGAAATCAATTATGAGATATATGGGAACAGATATATGGGAACTTAGCTACATTACTAGGAGTGCTGATAAAATCCTAAATCTTGACTTTCTTTGTTTAGTGATTTCTGAAGAATTAAACTTGTATAAATTAGTAGTTTTAATGGTACATGCATCTTACATGTGATTCTTATTAAAGCAAACAAACGATATCTAATAAGTCTCAGTTGTAGTGGTTAATTCTGTCAGAAAAGTAGTTTTCTGATTTTCTTGTTTTAATTTAGAAATTTTACATTCAAATTACAATTTAGTTAATACAGGCCTTTTCTCACAGGGAGGGTCATGCCAGAAAGCATGATATTTAGCTTTGGTACTATCCTCTTAGATCTTCTCAGTGGAAAACACATTCCACCAAGTCATGTAAGTACTTTACCCTTAATATACGTATCACACAACATAAATGTTTCTCCTAACTGACTCCTCTCTGTATACTTTTTGAATTTATTGCATCATTGGGTTGGTCTTCTTTTCTTGTAAATGTTCCTTAACTCTTTGAAGTTATTTACTTCTCAAGCTGCAACATTTTGCTTTGTAATTTAACACATTTCATCTTTTGTGATGATAGATGGGGTAATTGCATTAAATGATTATGTAAATAACTTTAAGATAAGAACCTAGATTTAAATGATATGATAATTTTTTTAAAGTTCTATCAAGGTCAGTTATAATCACCAATAGGTTCCACCATGGGATATGCAATCATCCTAAAGAGAATGATGAGGATGTTACTTACAAGTATTGGAAAAGTTCATGGAATTGAAGATTCTTATAAGTTGATCCAGGTCTAACTAGCATGCCTTTGAGACAGAAGTTTAATATGGGAAGATGTCATTCTCTAGCATGAGGAATGGATCAACATATTGTGTTAGCTTCTGATAATTTGTTGATAATTTCTTTCTCGCAGGCACTTGACATGATAAGAGTGAGAAATAGCTTAGCATTGATGGATTCACATTTGGAGGGAAATTTCTCAAAAGAAGAGGCAACTGCACTTGTTGACCTTGCTTGTCAGTGCTTACAATATGAACCTAGGGATCGGCCCAACAGAAAGCAACTGGTTTCAACTCTTGCACCTTTGCAAAGCAAATCAGAGGTAATGCCATATTTGGCTTTTCGTTGCCGCTCTGTATGAGTTACCTTGACTTGCTTTTTGGTATATGTAATAACAAAATAAAAATAAGCAGGATTGCGATAGCATGATAATGATATATACAACATTCAATCAAAGGAGTAAATCAGTAACTGTTAAGATATTTTTTAGTCAAAAATATAAGTTAAATCTAGCATGCTTAGTAGCATGATAGTTCTGGTAGCAGGATAGATCGCCCATACTACCTTTCTTATCAATATCAATACCATTATGAGTCAGGTACTCTTCTTACGGCTGAGGAGAGATCCTTGGTTTTTTCTTCCCCATACCATTCTTGGTTATAATGCCTTGGATGTTGTTGATTCACTCAAAGCTTTATTGGTTTTTAATGACTGTTATAAGCAGTTAGATAAGTTCTACTTAAATTGCTGCCTCTAACAATGCTAACCTTATCATCAAATTGGAGAACATGGAGATACCATCCGTCTCTGGCATTTCACATAAGAGACATTCACATAAATTGTTGAACTGGTTTAAATGGGCTTAACAAGTATAGCTTATTCTGGAAATCTACTTGGTTTTCCTGGTGTAGAAGTTGCCCCAATGGTTTATTGCTGCCTCTAACAATGCTAATCTTGTCATCAAATTGCAGAACATGGAGATACCATCCGTCTCTGACATTTCACATTGAACTGGTTTAAATGCGCTTAACAAGTATAGCTTATTCTGGAAATCTACTAGGTTTTCCTGGTGTAGAAGTTGTCCCAATAGTTTGCATAAATTGGATATCCTATTCTTACCTTGAATTCCGATTGGTGCAAATAGTGAGTCTTTGGTGCTTGTTGGCCAATCAATCAAATAGGGTGAAATTATAAGCAAGATGATACTTTCTGAGAATTTTCTGAAAAATGATATTTGTTCTGTGGATGAGTCTTGTGCCTTGTTAACGTTGTTCCTTTATTGGCCTGGATGCTAAGAGTTTGAGTCGCGAACCTATCTATTTGTTTGCAGGGCTGCATGCTCTTCCTGATCTCACTAGGCATCTGGCCATTCTTTAGTTAAATATTACTTTTATATGACGAGAACACATCTCATGATTAAACTTATTAACATGTGAACATCCTATTGCAAGTTGCCTATTTGTTCTTTATCAGATGAATCCATTGAGTTGATCTAATTTGGGTATTAAGAGGTCCAAGAATACATAATGCATTTTGTTAGTACGCCTGTTCTCTATGAAAGCTGAATTTAATCTGACCGAGTGGACTAATTATTTTAGTTTCAGACTCAAATCTTTCTCCAGATGAGATTTTAAATTCTGATGCTATAAATTGCACTCAAAATAATGTTTACCAGCCATGCGTTGAGAATGCTAATTTTTTTATCTGGTCGCTAAAAGGTGTTAACAAAGTCATCTAATTGGAAACACAATGTACAACCTGGTGACCTATTACATGTTATATCCCCTATTCTTAGTTTTCCAAATGTTGCTTAAATTGAAATTGCAAAAACTTAGGCACTCAATTGAAATCCTAATATCAAATGCTAATATCCATTGTGGGTTATATCCTTTTGGAAAAGGATTCATGTTTAATTCATGGGTTAAGAAACCAAATAGAACAACTCATTAGTCTCATTTTATGATACTTATCATCCAAGAGAAACTTCTGTAGTTGGTCAAGCATAGATCTGGCTACAATCTCACTGTAGTGATGCTTAAAGAATTTTTATGCTAACTATAACTACAATCTCACTGTAGTGATGCTTAAAGAATTCCTTAAAAAAATATTGTCCTCCACCTGTCCACCAGCTATTTGTGCATTGGCAGAGTATTACACTGTTTCAAATTTGTTAGAGTTCACCAATGATAAGCATGCAATATTCTACATGATGGACATGTATATCTGTGGCTAACAGATACAGGATATCAAGAATCTGAAACCAAGTCACCTATAGAGGGGCTCAATCATGAACTCTTAGTATTTTTTAATATATTACAAGAAATATTGTTTTCTGGATGTCCTCCATATCAAATGTTGTTCAGGAGCATGCTATAGTTCTTTAAATCTCAGAAATGTTCTTCAAAAGCTGTTATTTTGACTTTATTAAAATCTGTGTCCTGGTGTATAAACCAACAGTTTGACTTGCATTACCATGAATGTGCGGACCGTAGTTTTGCTTTTTATGTGCAGCTTTTGCACAATGCACCCATAGAAATGCTTTGATGCACAGATGCCGTCTTATGTTATGCTGGGGATTCAAAAGCATGAGGAAGCCCCTGCCACACCGCAGCACCCACTTTCCCCAATGGGTGAAGCTTGCTCTAGAATAGACCTTACTGCCATCCATCAGATTTTAGTAACCACACATTACAGAGATGACGAAGGAACTAATGAGGTATGTATGACACTTTGGACTAGATATGACTTGTGACTTGAGTTGGTCATTTTTTATTGCATAGTCTGCCGCAATATCAGAAATGTACATTATATTTTCTCTTTTTCTCCGCATTAGCTATCATTCCAAGAGTGGACGCAGCAGATGAAGGACATACTGGAGGTCAGAAAGAGGGGGGACTGCACCTTCCGCTGTAAAGATTTTAAGGCAGCAATTGACTGTTACTCTCAGGTACTATGTGCTGTGCTGTGTCTTTTGTAGATTAGTTGGTGATGATGTTGTTTCCTAAAAGTTCCTTAGCCTTTGATTACCAATTCCTTTGCTCCTCTTTCCAAATGATTTGCCCAGTGTCTCAGTAGTGTTTAGCTGTAATTGTATTAAGATGTTGTTCCTTGCCTACTTTTCTTGTGCAGTTCATAGATGCGGGAACAATTGTCTCACCTACAGTATATGTGAGACGAAGCCTGTGCCATCTGATGTGTGATCAACCAGATGCTGCGCTGCGGGACGCGATGCAAGCACAGTGTATCTACCCTGATTGGCCCACAGCATTCTACATGCAAGCAGTTGCCCTAGCCAAGTTGAACATGCAAAGTGACGCCATGGACATGTTGCATGAAGCCACCAGTCTTGAGGAGAAGATGCAAAAGGATGGGAAAGCTCCCTAGAGCAGTCCATCTGATCGTCACCTCTCTTCAATGCCTTCATTTTGTCGACAAGAATGGTTGCGTAGACTCTGTGATTTTCGTGTCGCTCGAGGAAAATGTATTATAGCAAAAATTTGCTATGATCACGTCGGCACATTTGTCTATATTTTTTTTGGCCTAATGCACATGAACATGCAATCGAAGTGGACTTTTTTCTTTCAGAAAATTTTGTTTGCTTTCTGATAGTAAAATCAAAATTTTTTTTACCCTGTAGTAAATAACAATATACAGAATGACAAAGTACAGTTCCAGACAATGAGAGGCATTCCTCATTTGTGTTTGTTTATATATGTTCATAAGCATATGAGGTGTCAGCTTTTAGCCATGAACACCTATCTTCTCCATGTTTATTGGATCTAATGATTGGGACGATATCCTACAGTTTCTTGTGTTCTTCAGCTCAAACTCATGCTCTTAGTATTCCTTTGTTTAAACTCTTCATTTCCAGCAATCTTCCTCCATTTTCCACTCTCTAGTCTACACATGCATTGATTGATGGAGCAGATCTGATAACTCATTAAACTTCCACTTCTTTCTTGAATAAACTGAACATTCCAGGGATCAATTACCTCTTGATTGGTTCCCTTTTCTTTTTTGACAACCGGTACTCGAGTCGCCCGCCTTCCCACCTGTGCGATGATTGGCTCAGACAAGGCGAATACTATGGGTCCACATCATAGGTAACAGGAATATGTAGGCTTCCGTGATACCGTTCTTTCTTATCTGTGCGATGATTGGATCTGCGACGTGAAATCATGTGGGCCTCGCACGTGGGGCCAACCTCTGCCTTTTCGGAGGTGACCAAGGAAGTAAAGTTGCACGCGGGTATTTTGTTCGTTTCCGGGATTTCCATCGACCGTACATACCTGGAAAAGTGGTTCCCATATCAAAAGGGTTTAAAGAACCATTCGACCCGGTCCATCACCTTTGATAAACCGGCTCGCCTTCAAAGACGAAACTTGACAATTGTCGCATGCGACGACGCGGTTCGGCAGTCGATTGATTCGAGCCAATCCAGGAAACAACCGACCTTAATCGTCACGGTCGTCCCCCAGTCAGCGGTTTTTAAATAGGAGATGCTTTGATGATATTTTTGGCCCTCGCGATAGGGCGTTTGTCCGAAGGGACTGCGGCCATCTCTTCCAGTCCACCCCGCTTGCTTGGGGACGAAGTGAGACGAGAGGGAGGGAGGTAGCACGCCATACGAGACCCCGTAGCACCGAATTGGATCGTTCTTTGCCGATCCCTCTTCCGTGCGGTTCGTCCTTCCGTCGGTCGTCTCTTGTCAACGGTTCGAGGTGCGGATCTTGAATCCTCCGGCTGCAGAGCCCGATCGCACTAGCCCTCTTTTCGGTTCGTGTCTTCTTGATTCATATTAGTTTTCCAGCTTCGCTTGTTGGGGTTGGATGTCTTTAGGGTTCAATTCGATCTCTTGTGCCATCAGATTATCAATATTCGAGATTTCTTGAACTTGAGGTCTTCTTGGGTCGCGAGTTTAGGGTTATTATCTTCTTGTTTGTAAGTGTTGATTCTTTTTTGCAGGCTATCCTAATTACACTGGAGGTCTTCTATTTTGAAGTTAGAATGAGTTACCGGTGGAGATTTCCCGACTTCGATTTCCAGGTGGAGATTCAAATTCCGCAAATCCTTGATGTCGTGCATGCATGAATCTCGTTAAGATCAATTGTTTTGCTCGGTTGGCAGATAATTTTGATTGTTTCTCATGCAATTTGTACTCTTGCCCTAGATATCTTTTTCTGTTTTTAGTTTTTTTAATCATGGTATTAGTACCACCGGTTAAATTATATCACTTGTCTTAATCCTAGTGATTTTCAGTGGATGATAACATAGATGGATTAAACTCATAAGTTTTGCGTGTGGCTTCAGTCTATCGTTGGCGTGAACAGGAAGAGATATCAACTTCTTGCTGGACATATAATAGTGTTAGATTGTGCTTGCATCAATGTGGTAAAATAAGAAGGAGTCCTCATAGGTTTAGATGTGGTGCTACACATCAGTGAATCATGAATTATGCCAAGAATTTCTGATACAGCATGGCCCATTCTTTTAAGTCAGAGCTGGTATATCATATGAATAAGGGATACTGTGATGAGCAAGAATTTAGATCTCATTATGATATGAGTTTCGGCAACTAATTAGACCTGTACAGCTGGTACATAGACCCTTAACTCCAAGCATCCCCAGAAAAGATAATAAGAAGAAAACTGACCAGTGCTGACCCATATGGTCTGGAAACAATCCTTGGTAGGACCTAACCAAAATTTGATTCTTCGGTGATGAGTATGTCTATTACAAAGGAGCTTATCTAAGGTTTGCTTCAATCTTATTGGTCTAATACATAATAGTGAGATACATTAGTTACAAGAAATAACCACTTATGGTGAAAATTGTTTTAGTTGGGATAACTTCTCTACTTTTGAATTTTGATGAACAACAACTTGATAAGTCATTCATCCAAAAGAAGGCTGCAACAAAAAGGAGATATGAACTTTGATTGAGCCTTCTGAAACCATACTTTTCAAGTGGAAAAATAGAAAAAAATTAGCAGTGTCTCTTAAAACAAATATAACTGATTAGGATATACTGTAATCTCCCAGTTATTTGGGGTTGGCTATATTGATGTTCACATCATCTGCACTTATTAATGTTAATATATAATATTATTGCAGAAGATGAACATCTAGATATGGCCTAGACAGTTCAAATATGGACATGTAAACACCTTTGGAATTTTTCCTAATGCAGATATGTTCTGTATATGGACGTGACATATTTTGTGAATGATTCTTCTGCTTCCAATATGATGTATGATATAGAATCATTAGTAGTATATATAGATGTATAAATATTTGTTTGTCATGTTCATGGCATGTTGTGTCCTAATATTCTAGGATGTGTTGTGTTGGTGTTCCTGTACATTGTCAGTCTAGTGTTTGTGCTTTATAGATTATCTAGTTACACCACCTAGTACATCTTGCTTTTGTTTCCTTGTGTTGCAACGTGGATTGGGTCGACCTTGGTGTTCATCTTGTCAAAAACATAAACTCTGACCTCATGCAGTATGTGTCCGGTTGACTTAACTTTTCTAACCCTATTAATTTAACAGATCGGGTTGGGTTGGATCAGGTCGGATCTGTCTGCACCTGTGAAGTTTGTGCCTAACTTAGTTACCAGGTGCAGTTGGTAGTGATGTGAAGTGGGAAATCAGTTCATTATAAATGTTCTGGGTTAAAAGTTAAGACTGGCGTATAGCTGAATAGGATTGATGGAAAATAGAAAAAATCACAGTAGAAATTTGGTTTGGTTAAATGAGTTAATCGTGTTGGTTGGTCTGCTAGTCTGATTATTTTATGGGCAATTTGAATCTTTTATGGTATGTACCCTATTTGTCCAATCCGAAACCTGTGGCATAGTTGAGTGTCTTAGGCTGTTCATGACTGATTGGCATGTGCAGCATGCCATGCCTGTGGCTTCCATATGCCCACAATTAAAATGTGGCACCGGCTTGGCATGATCCTGAGCTCATCCCCTATCACCAAAGCCTACACGACTGACAGGGTAGCACAGCCTTTGCAGACAGCATGATCAGATGCTGTAGATGTTCTTCAATTGGACCAACCCATCTTTGGAATCTAAGGGTATTGCTAGTTGTTGATCTTTCAGATGCAGGACAATATCAACTTGGATCATGGAGATTCAATCTGGCTTCAGTGGTAGGATATTCTAAATATAGTTACCACTTTTTGGTGTAATCATTCACAGATTTCTCTCTTGCTTTTTCATTAGTTGTACTAGACTTCCATTAGCTCACTATTCACAGAGAATACTTGAATTATTTAACTACACTTGTCATGATGGGAAAGACTCTTCTTTCTCCAAATAGTTTAATTTTAATGGAGTAGAAGATCAAAGCATGATTAAAAAGAAACTGAATGAAACAATAAAATACTTACAATTTATGTTGTGTATGATTATAAACTGGTAGAGGCTTGTAGGGAAAAAGAGAATAATATTGGACTAGTTCAAAATGGTTGGCACTGTTATATATCTAAATGGTTTATACATTGGGATACATTTGTCCTGTAGCTAGAACTAGATTTACAATCAAATCTTATTATTATTTAATAAAATGGATGGACCACTTCAGGTTCACCTTGATGAGTTCTTAATTTTCTTGGATGATCTGTAAATGGCCTTTGTTGATAATTATCCAGTCCGACCAATACAAGTCAATCCTGATCCCAGATCTTTTTGCTGATCTTGAACCTGAGCCATCCCTACAAAAATTGATTGAGAATGGATATCCTTTTATGCTATTAGTTTGTGAATGAAATCATTTGTATGACCAATTTGTATCAAACTCTTTGATTTTTTCACTAGCAAAGAATGATAATTTTGCCTGTGCTAATCTCTCAAATTTAGCAAATGTGTTAACATATGATGTGATAGGGGCCCTTTATTTTTTTTTTCCTGAATATAATGAATTTCAATGTCCATTTCTTGTTAACTGGTCACTTGATGTACTATGTGGCTGTCTAATTTGCTCTCTTATTTATAGGGTCTTTTTTCTTAGAGTTGAGGAGCAATCTGCAAAAGATTAATTCTTATGATCCCTGTATATTAAGGAATTTATCTTGGTCGAAAATGGCAGCATGTCCTGCTTCTAAGTTAACCATCTTCCATGGCAGTCTAGTCATGGGGATTCTTCCCTTCCAGTTTTAGGTAAATGGAGTAAGATAAAAGCAAGCTGGTAAAGTGATTGGATAAGTGCTGAATGTTTCAGTATATTCAATGGATGCTAGGAAAGGAGTTGGCTCAGCAAGCCAAAGACCTAAACAGTATCCACCAAACTCTACTGATGCTAATGTTAGACCATCAGAGGTTAGTGTATCAAGTGTTGCAAGGCCTGTTCTGAATTACTCAATTCAGACCGGTGAGGAGTTTGCTCTTGAATTTATGAGAGAACGGGCAATGTCCAAGAAGCCTGCTGTCCAGAATGCACCTGAGGATCAAAGTATAACCACTAGTTACATGGACATGAAGGGTGTGCTGAGTATACCACACATGGGGTCTGAAAGTGCTTCAGATCTTTCAGCGGTTGTTACCGGAGATAATCGTCGTTTGAAGGAGACTGAGAAGAACAACTCCTCTGAAACTGAACATAAAGGTCATTATGCATCATCAAGGTCAATGCCACGAGTATCATCTAGTGAGGGAAGCAGTCGAACAGTTCCTCATGGGTATACTTCTTCAGAAGCTTCTGATATCTTATCGAAAAGATTGAAATTTCTTTGCAGTTTTGGTGGTAAGATTTTACCTCGACCTAGTGATGGAAAACTGAGATATGTGGGAGGTGATACACGTATTATACGAGTAAGCAGGGATATTTCATGGGCAGAACTAATGCAAAAGACAATGGCAATATATGGTCAACCTCATACTGTCAAGTATCAACTGCCTGGGGAGGATTTGGATGCCTTGATATCAGTTTCTTGTGACGAAGATCTACAGAATATGATGGAAGAGTACAGTATTCTTGAAGGTGGTGAGGGATCACAGAAACTCAGGGTGTTTCTATTTACTTCAGATGATTCTGATGATGTGCAATTCAGCTTTGGCAGTATGGAGGGTGACTCAGAGATCCAGTATGTTGTTGCGGTCAATGGCATGGATTTAGGATCTGGAAAAGCATCATATGGTCATGGATTGCCAAGCACATCGACTAGTGACTTGGATCAGTTACTTAATCTCAATATTGAGCCTGAAAGGGCTCGTGCTTACACAACTGTGACTCAGTCAGCTGGGTTTGCTGCTGATCCTATAGCATCTCCTGCTACATTAACTCCAGCACTGCAGGCAAGCTCATCCACTGACTATGGTAGCTATTCACAGGGTTTTGAGGACCACAGATACCATTATGTTGAAGATGAACACTATGCTTACAGTCCCATCAATCCTCCAGACAGGTATCCATATTCAAATAGCAGAATCTCCATTCCTCTACCTGCACCATCTGATTATCAATATAGCTCCAATTATACAGCGACTAGTACTTCTACTCAGCCAGGCCAACAAATCCTTTATCAAGCTGTACCACAAGTTCCACACAGTGGTATAAGTCCATTTGATAAAGAGACTGTAAAGAAGGATGCAAAAGTGGCAGTTGATGGTTCCTCTCAAAGAAAAACTGAAAATGAGCATCCTGGGCCCCACAAGAATGAACCTATTTCGACCATACAACAGCATGATATTACAGTTTCAAGCTATATGCATGCAGAAAGTATGGGCGTTGTTGCTGCACCAGAGAATTCAACATCTCTGCCACCTTCAAAAAGTAAAGGGAAACAGCTGGAGCCTGGACTTGTTTCATCAACCAATGCTGCAAATGTTGCACATGGATCTGGCCTTAATGAACATGACCAATACTCCTCTAATGGAGCTTTGATGTCTGGTTCTATAGATGATGAAGCCAATGTCACCGATGTGAGCTACAGTAATCCACCTTCACGCCCTTCCCGAGGTTACCAGTCTGAGAGGCTTCCTCGGGAGCAGGCAGAATTCCTAAATCGGCTATCTAAATCTGATGATTCCATTGGTTCTCAATATCTGATAAATCAGGCATGCCTGATTGCAGCTCAAGAATCCATCCCAGAAGTAACTGACACCGTACTTGAGGGAGATCTGGGCTCACAGACTGATAAGTTTCTATCATCTGCAAAGCCACCACGCCCTAGCAATGCAGCTACTGAAGATAAATATAAGAAAGTGGGAAATACAATTACTCAAGCTAATAAATTTGAACCTGTCTCCACTACACAAGGGTCAGAAAGTGCAAAGTTTTCTCAACCTTTGATTCCTTTGACCCATCATAATATGCATGATCTAAATGAAGTTGCTGTCAGTTCAGTTGTTCAGGCAGGGCTTGGTCAAATTGATGCTATCACTGATGAAAAAAGTTATAAACAAGAGGGGAAGATCCAGAAGACTGAGTTTCAACATGCACCTTTAAAGTCTGCATATGATAAACCTACTATCACTGAAGGCATTGAAAAGGTTACAACTGTTGCTGAAACTGACATGGTCAGAATCAATATCAAAGAAGGACATGCAGATGGAGCTTCTGTTAAGCCACAAGAACATCCTTCCACTGTTCCTGACATTCCATGGGAGGGAATACCTAACAATGATACATATAATACCAATGTTGAGCATGCCCCAGCATTCAATTGGGTGGAAAGTACTGTTGGAGCCATCTCTCAGGACTCTTCTGCTCCCTCCTCGGAGCGGAGAGATATTCTTATTGATATTAATGATCGGTTCCCTCCTAACCTGCTCTCTGATATCTTCAATAAGGCCAGGATTGATGAGGATTTGTCAAATAGAAAGCCCCTGCGCAATGATGATACTGGACTCAGCCTGAACATGCAAAACCATGAGCCTACGCGTTGGTCTTTCTTCAGAAAACTGGCCCAGGATGAGTTTAAACAAAAAGATTTTTCTCTTATGGATCAAGATCCTATTAATTACACATCTTTGCTTCCTAAAGTTGAAGAAGGGGTTTCTAACCCAGACCAGTTTGCACAATTGGAAGATGAGAGAGTTGATTTTTGTCGAATTGATCCCCAAATTAATTTCAATGAGGGAATGCAGGAATCATCTGATACCATTGTAGAGGATCCCAACATTTTGGACCCAGGTTATATTCCATCACAGGTATCTCATCCACTTGGAATGGACAAGGGGGAAGGTTTGCAGGTAGAGAATCCTTTTACAAGGTTAGGAGAGACTTTAAGAACACATATTTCGGAGAATGAGGTATTTTTGCCGGTTGAATAATATTTTTTATTCCATTTACTAAAGTCACTACTAAGTGGTAAATCTTTCTTTTTGACACTAGGAATTGAAATTTGATGGTGGGGAAGTTGCTGAGTCAGTCTTAGACACTTCTGTGTATGATTTTGATCTTAATAATCTGCAGGTACGATGCTTGTCTTACCATTAATTTGTGAAAACTACAGATTACTTAGTCCTTGTAACTTTGGTGCCATCGTTAGTAGCCTGAATGACCAAGGCTCAAATCATCAACAATATGGTCTCTGCATGAGGGGGTAAGTCTGTATACATGGACCCATCTGGACTTGTATTGGTGGAAGTCTCATGCAGTATACCACCAGTTGACAGCTTATTATTCCTAATAAATTTTGAATAAGCAAACAAAAGAATTTTGGTTATTTTTTACTTTTCAAAAGGAATCTGTGTTCGTATGTTATCTTTGATTGTTGAAAGGGGTTCCTAGTTCACTACTGCAATGACAACCTTCAACAACAAGAATGGGAGCATTGAAGTTTAGTTTCCAAGTGAAGTGCTGATAGAATTTTTGGAGAGCTTCTTCTACCCCTTTTTATTGGGTCTCCTCCACTGTTATACTTTAGCAAAAAATTGCATTCTTTGAATAATGTCTGAAGTTGAAATCTTCAAGTGAGTTCAACTTCTCAATGTACATTTGGCAATTACAGAAGGTTGTAGTTAGTTACAAGTGGGAGCCGGTTTCTGGTTGAAGACAAAGCAACCATATTCTGATTACACGCAGTGCAAACTGAAACACTAAATGACTAGTATAGAGAAGCAAGACAAAATGTTTGCTTGATTGTCTCATATCATTTTGTTAGGACCTCCATTTGTTTCATCGTCTTTTTATTTTGGTACTATTATTTTAGTACATGCATTTCTAAAAGTTGCATGTTATCAGCTAATAAAAAATGAGGATCTTGAAGAGTTACGTGAACTGGGTTCTGGCACTTTTGGCACTGTATATCATGGAAAATGGAGGGGCACTGATGTGGCTATAAAGCGAATAAAGAAGAGCTGCTTTACTGGGCGATCATCTGAGCAGGAGAGACTGGTACATTGTCCAAGTTGTTCCACAGTTCTGTCTATAATATCTAACAAGAGTGAATAATCTACTAACTGTACTGTATCTAAACAATAAAGTAGGAGCTAAGAAAAGGTTAAAAATTCAAGAGGTAGAAATCTTTGGTAAAAATAACAAGTGACTGCTTGCAGACCATGGAGTTTTGGCGGGAGGCTGAAATTCTTTCCCAACTTCATCATCCCAATGTGGTGGCCTTTTATGGGGTTGTAAAGGATGGACCAGGGGGAACCATGGCAACAGTAGCAGAATTCATGGTTAATGGTTCTCTTCGGCATGTTTTGTTACGCAAGGACAAGTAAACTCTTTTTTTCTTCCTTATTGATGGATTATTCTTTTTATTGTATAAACTTATTGTTATCTTCTTGTTATTGTATGACTTATCAATGTCTTCCTTTTATTGTATAAACTAACAGGTATCTCGATCGTCGTAAAAAACTTATCATTGCAATGGATGCTGCTTTTGGGATGGAATATTTGCACTCTAAAAACATCGTACATTTTGATCTGAAATGTGATAACTTGCTTGTAAATCTTAAAGATCAATCACGTCCCATTTGTAAGGTATGCTATTTAAAGCTCAATTATGTCTACCACTTCATTGGTAATTTTTTCTCCATTCCTTGGGATGTAAAAACTTTGACCTTGCATGGACATCATAAAAGTCATGACATCAATCATTCCTACCAAGCTGGCTAACTTTACTGAGAATATTCTCCAGGTCGGTGATTTTGGTTTGTCAAAAATTAAACGCAATACTCTAGTTTCTGGTGGTGTCAGAGGCACGTTACCTTGGATGGCTCCAGAGTTATTAAATGGAAGTAGCAACAAGGTGTCTGAGAAGGTACCAGTGTTTTCTGTTTCCTTATTTTGTTTCTTGTTTTGCTAGACTTTGCTAAGTAGGATAAGTGCTGGTCTTCCACATTTAGATTACTTGGAGATGAGCCTAGCAAAACCTCTATTGTCGTTGTTCCATCATCTAAGTTCTCAGAGGATTTGAAGCCTGTGTTTCTTGTTCCATTATCTAGGCTCAAAGGAATTATTCTCTCCCTGTAAATCGGTCGATTAAATCAAAAAAATTTCATAGTACTTAATGATACTTTCTTACATTGCATACTAGGTATTTATCTACCCTATCACCTTTTGTGATGACTGCAGGTAGATGTGTTCTCTTTTGGTATTGTTATGTGGGAAATCCTCACAGGAGAAGAGCCTTATGCCAATATGCATTATGGTGCAATTATAGGTATGCTTCAAACTCTTCAGGATTATATTTAATACTTGTTGGGTGGTTCCAGGATATAATATCTTGTCATGATACTCTTCTTTTAAAAAGTTGTCTCCTTTTTGTCTTTAATGTTTGGAAGCAAATGTCGACTACTGCAAAGCACTTTCTAGAACTAATTTATTGTTGAACTCCACATTCAAGTTGTCTTATTAATTACCGCAATGTTGTTAGATCAAATATAGGTTTGAAGTAGTAGAAATTTTTTTGGTCTAGTAGAGACTTTGGAGCATATTCAATTGATTTTCAATAATGTTTCTGTTGTTGGGTTGACCATATTACCACTAAGTTCTTCTAGTTTAGACACATTACAATTATTATATAGATCAGGAGTTTGTTAAGTTTTTTGGTGAACTAGAAGTTTAGTTAATGCTGACCAACTATACATAAATGTCATCAGAAAATCTCAACTTCAGTGAAAGGCACCTATTTTACTTGGAGAGGAGAGAGTGAATCTGATTGCCTTAATAGTTGGATTAGCCTGTTCATTCTGGATGTTAATGATCTGAGTTATGGAACCAATGCATGCAGGGGAAAGGCAGCTTAGGTAATTTACCCTCCTTGAGCAATGCTGCATGTAAATCAGGAGCCTTACATTAAGCACTTCTTCTTGTTATCTATTTCTTAAGAGTTGCAAAAGGACATTGAAATGGGAAAAATGCCTTGATGGCCTTTTATGTAAGAAAGTGTCTGTTATCAGTTGTCTTTTTAGGCACAATTTCTCAAGTATCACTTTTGTGCTTTGATATTACTGCAGATATCAGTGCCACATGATAAATCTTTTTTATTCTGGTTTTGCCGAAACTGTGTACGTACATTAGATTATGGTAGTAAAATTTATCACGCACAAACATGGGCAGCTGGCTGAACTTGATTATGTTTGCTAATGTAAATCGAGCACAAGTGACTACATCGCTCTGATCAGAATGATGAAAAGTATTTGTTTATTAGCTCCATTGTGAAAATACATGTGCTGACAAACTGATTTCCATATGTGCACCGGTGATGAGATGCAAGGATACAACTAGGGTTTGTCTGCTGCTACCTTAGTGTTCAATCTTACTGCTAGAAATTTCCTCTCTCGTTGTCCTTTTGTTTGCACCAACTACCTTACACTAATGCCATCTGCATCTTTCTTGACAAATTTGTAAAACCCAATGCAGGAGGTATTGTGAATAATACATTGAGGCCTCCGGTACCAGCTACGTGCGACCCGGAATGGAGAAAGCTCATGGAGCAGTGCTGGGCCCCTGATCCACTGCAAAGGCCATCCTTCGCCCAAATAGCTGGTTGTTTGCGAGGTATGTCTGTTGCCAGTCAGGTGAAAACAGGCAAATAAACTAGTTGTCCGCTTCTAGTACACTACCACCACTCGTGCTGAATTATTGTGTGCCTATTCCTTTCTATTGTATGATCAGTGGAATATATGTATACTGTTGTTTGAGCGTATGCCAAAACTTGTTAGATTGGTGCTTTGCTTTTCTTTCTTTCTTTCCTTATATATATATATATATATATATATATATATATATATATATATATATATATATATATATATATATATATTGTATGTTCTGCACCATAGAGGATCATGTTATGTGTTTACGACTTGTATTTACTCAAAGAAGTTAGATTTATGAACTACCTCATCTGTGAACTTTCTGTTTGTTTGCCGCAGAGCTCTGATGGAGCTTATATATGCGAGATTTTTTAGAAATATTTTGCCAGGGAAAATAATGACCAGAGTAGAATCGAAATAGTTGCTGTTCCAACCATTGAGAGTGACGATAATATGGAAGACACGTTGATTTCTCATCCCATCATATTGATGAATAAGTGTGTGACATTTTCATTAACCATGAACGTATAAAGTTGTTATCATGGTAATGTTTGTTGTGAGGACAGAATGCGATGACAATAGTGTGATTTCTTTGATCTCAAATCTGTGTCCAATTGACATCAGAATGATTACCGTATCAAGTTTGCATATACCGAGTGAGAGCATATTGATTGTAACGCCCGCCCGCCCGCGGTTCAG
Organism: Musa balbisiana; assembly: GCA_004837865.1. Lineage (NCBI taxonomy): Eukaryota > Viridiplantae > Streptophyta > Magnoliopsida > Zingiberales > Musaceae > Musa > Musa balbisiana. The sequence continues at coordinate 11,438,064 of CM017195.1, read as the reverse complement.
TGTCATATCTGCAGCGGAAGAAATTTTGAATTTGTTCATAAGCACTCTGTATGGGTTTATCATCAGTGTGATTTAGATCACATGGTTTTAGACAGTTAGTCTATCACCCACAACATAATAGCAATATTACCGTCATACTATTATTCATCTTCAATCATATAAACTCTGTCGTCCATATGTACGTATATATCAATATGAGGCCTATACCTAAGCTCCTTTTGACAAAAAAATTTTCGGGTTGTTTGTCAAAATATATACATCACAAAATTGAGTTGATATTATAAATATAAAAATCACAATATGTTACTACGTGAAAAAAAATTAATATTAAAAATTAAAATCAAATAACAATCGATCAAAATATATTATTTATATATTTTTTTATGTTATTCATTGATATGCAAGCACACTATTCTCGGATCTAAAAGCTATGACGATGTCGATTTGTAAAAAAAAATCAGACTCACCTTCTCCTCTCTTCTTATTATTTATAAAACCGAAATAAGCGATGGATTAGGGATCGAGGGAAGATGAGAGAAGATCTATAATCTCCTAATAATTTATTTTTTTCATCCTTACGAGGTTTGAGCAAAGGTTTGGGATAGTAATTAGGGAAATCCTTCCTATCAAAGTTATCTCCTAAGAAATTTTATCATAATTGAATTTTCTTTTTATTATCAATTGATGATAAGATTAAAAAAATTAAAAATAAAATAAAATATTATTTAAAAATAATTTTACTTAATTAAATTTCAAAATTTTGAAAAATATTTTATATGCGTGCATGAATCTTATAAAACAAATTAATAAGTCCAATAAACATAATATTATATTAAGTCTGACTATTAATGAAAGTCATAACTATTGTATATCATTAATGTCATACTTCCTTTATATACCACAATACTACTAGTCATTTCTTATATAGCCCAAATAACTCTTATAATTTATCTTGTCATGACAATCTTATTATACACATTCAAATATTATATATATGTATATAAATATGAACAGGATAGTAGAAACAAATAATTTTAACTATACAAACAAGAATGTTAATTAGAATGTTCACTCAAACATGTATCACCATATCGAGTTGCTCACAAATCCAATCATAAAAATATATTCTTTTCAAACACTTTAGGTTGTAAGGCCTTAGTGAATAGAACAATAATCAATATAATAAAACTCAAGTTCTTAATTGACATTAATTATGTTTGGATTCTTTTCTCTAATCATTAGGTATTTTATATCGTAATACATAAAACTACTAAAGTACTTGATCATTCTTAAAGAAAAAAATTACTGTAATATTTTCAAAGTATCTTCAGTGACTTGGCAATTGAGTATGACCATACTAAGTCCTGACATAATATTTTACAATTATAAGGCTTAATTAGTGACCACAAAGCATACCATAAAATTAGCTTTTATTATTAATAATATAATAATATACTGCTTAATATTTTTTTTCCTATAAACTACACCTCCAACTAATTTAAATATAAAATATAAAGTGAACTTCCTATTATCGAGATAATTTATAAAATTAACACATAAAAATATTATCATTTCAAGCTGATCTAATTTCATATATGTGATTATATAATTCTTTATCCTTTCTAGATATCTTATTATTTTCTTTCAATTTTTTAGTATATCATTCTTGGGTAACTCTAACACACATCCAATATTTTGACTATAAAGTTGATAGCTAGTCTGGTATAAGCTTGAGTATATAATAGACTTTCAACTACATATACATAAGAAATATTTTTTTTTATCTGATTCTTATCTAAGTCATTTTAAAAATACTTATTTTGATTGAAACTTTTTACTTTTATCATTTACTATACAAAAGCTGTATATTAAATCTTTTCAAAACCCAATCAATTTACTCTTTCTAAGATAGTCTGAGCAATCTTTGAGATATATCCCTAAATATCTTAATGTCAATAACATAAGATGTATCATTCATATTAACTATTTTAAATTTTTTGATGAAATTTTTTTTTGTTTGGAATAATAAACTAAGATTATTACTAGAAAGCAAATTATTATCCATATGTAGACTAATATAATAAATTAGCTTCAACTGATCTTTAGATATAAATACTAATTAATAGTATTTTTCTTAAATATAAAGGACGTAATGGTATCAAGAAACTTTATATACCATTATCTAAAAGATTATATATGGTCATAAATGGATTTTTTTAAAATTTGTATACCAAATTTTGTATTTCTTTTATTTTCTTTGTGAATCATTTAGAGTTAATCCATATAAATCTAGATCTTTGTTCAGAAAACTTATTTTCACATCTATATGATATAACTCAAAATCATAATTATTCACTAATGTCACGACGATTCTTAATGAGTTTATTTAAAAAAATAAAAAAAATCTCATTCTAATTGATGCATTTTTATTAGTAAAACCCTTGACCACAAATGTGATTGTTATATTGTTTGAGATTACCTTTTGAGTCATATTTATATAATAGATTATTTAATAGTTATTGAGCAATTTGATGAGTTCTTAGACACTATTTTAATCCATTGATTTCAATTTTTTTATTATACCATATAACTTTTTAAAATTATTATTTTTCATAACTTTTGAAAACAATGGGTCTTTTTAATTCTTATGTCATGATTATTGTAGATATACTATATAATTAAAAAAAATAAATTAACAAGTTTCCTTTCCCTTTAAGATATTCTAAAAAACTATCGATTGTGATTATTCAACAAGTTCATCAGTAGCGATATCAATAATATGTGAGATTTCATCAATGTAATGTTGTTGTTCACCTTCATTAATTTTTTTAGTGATTTGAGGAATAATAATCTTTCGAATATAAAATGATAAAGGAATATCAACCTCTATTTTCTTAATATCAAGATTAAATTTTAAGATTTTTATTTTTACTAATTTACTATTTTCTAGGAATCTTGTATTATCAAATTCAACTATCCTTGTATTATGATTAAAGTAATAAAATATGTACCTTTTAAAATTTTTAAATAAATAATAAAATATCCATAAATAGTATTTGAATCTAATTTCTTTTCATATGATTTAAAGATTATTATCTCTACAAGAAAAACGTAAATGTCTCAAGTTGGATTTTCTATAAGTTCATAACTCAAAATGAGTAATGAAATTAACTTATTAATAATCCTATTCAAGATATATATAATTATCCTTAGAACTTATTTTTATATTGATTCGGGTATAAAATAATAACTCATCATGCTTCTAAACATATCCATAAGAATACTACTTAATCTTTCAGCAATCCTCTTTTGTTATGACATATCTAGTAAAAAATACTAAGTACAAATATTCTGATTTTTTAAGAATTTAGCCAAAAAAAACTACAATTATGATTCAACTCATCGTAAGTATCATAAAATTAATCACCCCTATCAAATCTAATAATTTTTAACTTTTTATCTTTTTTTTAACTTCATTTATGTATAAGTGTCAATAGCTTGAAACCTTTAGCTAGTCATATTTTAATAGATAAATTATAAATATAATAAAATATCTCTCTATATTAAAACAGAGAATATGAAGTGACACATAGATGTAAACATATACAAACTCAAGAAGTTTATGAAACTATGTTTCATTCTAATATTTGATTATAGGATCTTACAAACTTAATATTTACATTAATTATATACAAACTATCATACAAAAAAAAAATCTTTTATTAAATCATGATGAGTTTACCTTTACTAAAAGAGAAAATAATACCTTCGATATAGAAACTAAATTTCTAGAGTTATAAGAATATAGTATATATTCTCCAGATTTATCAAATGAATCATCTCTAAACGTAGGTGATAAGTACCAACTACTATCATTTTCACTTTAAGATGATTCCTTATAATGATGAATATTTCATATTCTTTTACCTCTTCATGTTAAAATAAACTTCTATTATTGGTAATATAAATTGAAGCATCAGAATCAATCTATCAAGTATTTGAAAAAGATTTATGTAACGTTTGATTCAAAACGTTAGACTTATAATTTTTCCTTTACAACTAAAACCTTTATAATCTTTTTTCACATTATCTTTCTTACCATATAAAGTAAAACTTTACTAATGAAGATTTTTCTTTTATAAATTTATATAGTATTTAAAAACTCAAGTGATTTACGCTTTAACTTTCCTTTATTGTTATCCACTCCTTGAGTAGTATCCAAAATATTATAAGTCATTCATATTTTAATTTTAATTCTTTTTAAATATGTATATTGGTTAACTCATTTAAGTTTAACTTATTCTTAATTTTATTATAGTAAATTTTAAATAAACCAAACAAAAAAAATAAAATTAAAAATAAATTATACGATAAATGACTCAACCATATTTATCTCAATTATTTATTTCAAAAAACTTTTGGTAGTTATACGTGTGATTTTTTCAACTAATCTAATTATATAAATTGTATCTACTCAAGTCATTTATAATAATTTAATCTAAAAAATAAAAAAAATATTATTATAATAGAATAATATAATATTAATACTTTGAGTTTTTTAATAAATGTTGAACTATAACTATCATCTCTATTTCACCTTTGGAGAAAATATTGTTATATCTATTGTTCTCTCAAAATTATTTACATATAATTGATATCATTTTTATGAAATAGTATTACTATATTGAATATACAATTCTGAGCTACATGAATATCTAAAATAATATCATCTTACTTTATCACATAATTATTTAAAGTCAATTCTGTTTTGACATTATCTAAATCTCCTAATTATGTTTACCATTATGAATATTTTTTATTATTTATGACTAATTATTTAGTGTAATTTTATAAGTTATTGGTCTAGACCACTTCGATAACTATAAAATAATATAATAATATAAAATATAATTTAAATTATTTTATAAATGATAAAATTTTATTATAATTCACATCCTATAAATTTACCATCCTAAGTCACTTTAGCAACTACTAATCAAATAAAACATAGGGTTATAAGTTATAAATATTATTCACCAAATTTTTTCAATCTAATATATGCTAAAATAATTCAATAACAATAAAATAATAATTATAATAATTATCGATTATTAGCCAACATAAAAAAACTTATATGATAACTATAATCATGATAAATTATAAATCATAATAAATTATAAATTGTATCTTTACATGAAAAATAAATATTATTTCATAATTTCAAACATATACATGTGAATAATCAAACAAATATCAAGAAAAATAATTAAATTTATAATTATCATATTCAAAATTTTATCTATATCATATGAGGAAACTATAAAAGAAAGTCATAATTTATATATTTTTTAAATTTTATATAGAATCCCAAATTAGACTAATCAATCTTATTTAATTGGATAAACCTAGAACTACCTAAATTGAGCTTATAGATTTGAGCCAACTATCTACCAAATTAGGCCCAACAAGCCTACCATCTGTCTAATTAGATTCATCAAAATGAAAGTTGATTAAAATTAAAAATTGATTTTATCTAAATTTGATCAAAATTTGATTGATCAAATCTAAATCTAATTAAATAGTCAATATACAATCATGATTAAATTCAATCAAAATATTTGATTAAAATAGATCAAGTTAGTCAATTTTATAATTAAAGACATAAGTTAAGAAATTTTAATTTCTAAAAGGTAAAACTATAATTTTACTTGGGATATACATACATATACATATATATAGTCTTTCACCGACCATACAGCTTGTTAAGATGGTAAAAAAGATTTATAATATATTTAATAAAAAAAGGTGAACAAAACGCAAATAAAAGAAAGAGAGGAAATTATTAAAGAATGAACTTCTAATTCTGACAAAGTCTGCCAAGCTCTTCTGGTTGATGAGATGATTAAAGGGATCTCTATATATCTGATATCCAAGACTTTATGCAGTGTAAAGATGTTGTTGTTTCTGTACCTGAGAAAAGCAGAAAAGAATTCGAGTTAGACAGGAGATAACATGAAAAAAAATCATGAAACAGAAGTAACAAAACAGTATAATTAGCAGCTTCTCATGTCACATCTTCCACATTTGCATTTCACCATGGAATTTGTAATTTCATATCAAATAAGACTTGGAATCGGCATCATCCCAACAGCAAGAAATCATCTCATTTCTTTGACACAGGCCACTTGACAAAATCATGTTTAGGAAAATTATGTAGCTTCATAGAAAAATTCTGATTTTTGTGGTCAGACAGAGAAAACAATCTCTACTAGCATGAAATTTAATGACATAAGAAAATCTAAATTTACTTAGTTTCTTTGCATCTGCTTGTTTTATCCTACTTACCTTTTGTTGGAGAATTTTGAACTCCACTTCACCAAGACCGACAATTATATATTGTAAGCAGCTCCTCTGTAAGTTTCTTTCAGAAGCAAAAATCTTGAGTAGGTATAAAGAAAGATGATGAAAGAATGGTTGAGAGGGAAACTCCCCTTGAGATCCAGGCATCAATTCTAATCTCAAATTATGTCTTCCAGTTCTTGATCCTCTCGTCTGATGAAGACATTGTACTCTGATTCCATCCCACTGGAGGTACTTCTATGTAAGGGGGAATTTTCCCCATCAACCAAGTCAATCCAGTCAAAATCCTCGTAGCTAGAATGGTTGTCTATTGTTTCTCCAGCACTTCGGCTTACATTGCTCTTCAAATTTCTATTCCCAAGGTTGGTCTGGATATCGTGATTAGAATGAGCTGCAACCTCGGAACTTCCACATATGCATGCTGAAGGGTGTTCATGAAATCCACCTCTGCCTGGTCTGACCTCATTAGGCTCTCCCATGAATCCTCTTTGAAAGATGCGGATTCTGGAGGAGAATGTTTCCCAGGTCATGCTGGTTCTGTTTAGAAACAACAAGTATAATTTCTTAGCATTCGGTCGTATTGTCCTCTTGTGTCCAAAGTATCTCCTGCATTAAGATGCCAAAGCAAATGGGGGGTTAGTAAGTTTGAACTGTTCACATATGATATTGTCACAAAGAAATAGTGCTACCTTCGACCAGCCAACATTCTGGCCATGTTGCCATTGTTGTTGGTCACAAAAACATCACTGCCATCACATACAATGAAGTCAAGTGCAGCCATACGAGATGAATATGATGAGAATGGTGCCAGTTCCTCCTTGGTTGCTAGAGTTTCTTTCGAGTGAAAATTAGGAAACAGTGCCTTCAGAGGTGCCAATGTCTCCTCTCCCCCATATATCTCACCAGATGCCACATAGAGATGAACATCATTCCCAAAGCCCAATGCCCTGAGCATAAGACCGACTTCTTCAGGTGCAAGTGGACATTTACCATGCCGATGTCCTTTCTCTGGGTTGCTTGCCTGTACAAAGTGTGTGTGTGTGTGCGTGTATATAACTTAGAACTGTGAATGAAAGGTAGCAACAAAGGAATTTGCATTGCATTCAATAGACTGAAAAGTGAAGGCTTACATGCAAGTTCTTCCATCGCTTGCGTATGGCACCTAACTCTGTTCTTTCTTTCTCTCCTCCTCCATAATAGCACCCAGAGAAGGCAAGCATATCAGGTTCAAATCTGTCAATTAGAGGCACATTGTTTATCATAGATCTTTTAGAAGCTACATTACCAGCCTCATGAAACTTTGGGAAATAGCTATTTTACCAAGACAAGGGTTGAATATCATATTGATAGCCAAAAGAGAAACCAAAAGTTGAGAAAGGAAAGCAAGTTGGAGATCTTTGAAGTTTCATCATAAGACATAGTTTAGGAGTTTTTTTTTTAACCACAAGATTGCTCTGCAATGAGACCACATACAAAAAATAAAATAAAATGGGGAAGGAAACAATTATTTATGAGAAATATGCTGCCCAAGAAGGTTTTCAGAAATTTAAATTTGTAGTAGAAATTGAAGGTTCAAATTCAACTAATGTCAGGCAAATGTAGGAGTGATGTATATGCAATATGTTAACTACTTTAAGTGAGTAATTTTATCCACTTATAAGCTCATGAACCTGCAGCTTCAAGACGACCTCAATGACCTACATAACTAGAACGAAGAAAAGGCACCATATAAGAACCTTTGAGACAAGAGAAAACAGTAGCAAGAGGCTAATAGTAGGAGATTGTGATGACTTATCATATTTGCATTTTGATTTTGGTGTACAAATGGGGACTGGATCATGGACCAGCAAATGCTTAACGCATCATAATGATGATAGCTAAACTAAGACTAAAATGAGGGCACATACGAGGAAAACTTAGCCTTAAAAGTTTTCAAGTGTCACGGAAGAGTTAACAGAATCAACAGATCAATATATGGCTCATGAACTAGCTAATCAGGAGAAACTGAATCAATGATTATCTCCAGATTGAGCAATACATTGAATAAAGAGAGAACAAGAGCCAGCACAAGAAGATATTAGATGAAAATTATGGAAAGATAAGCCCAAGCTTGGTATCAATTAATATATTGGTCATAATTTATAAAATTATTTCATAACTTATTCCAGCAAACTACTTGCACAACGAATAAGCACATGATGAGAAGAGCTAAATTTGAACATCTGTATCCATAGGCAATATCACCATATTATGTTTTTACCTTAGGTGAAGGGCAATAAAGTGCTTGCTTCTAGCCTTCATTCTCTGAATCAGAGTGTCACCCATTACTTGTATTTGATCTGTGAATTTTAGGCCTTGATAATTTACTCTGCATCTCAGCTTTTGAAGATCAATGTCCAACTTGTTTGAAAGCCTATAGTCAAACTTTGTCAGCCGAACAACCTGCATTTCAAAAAAGATGGGCACAGACAATCCACAGCAGCAGTTAATTCCCTTATGGGATACACATGCTGACTGAAATAAATGAACCAAAATTAGTACGTAAAGCCTACACAAGGCACAGTCGTCTCCATCACTGGAAACAATATATAGTCATAATTACTCTTGAAAACAAAGACTCAGTAGCAGTTCTTAAATTTCTATTACAGACACCAAAAAGATTATTTTTGAGAATCCTATATGAGATTCTGAATTAAAGTAGACTAGAACATGCGAACAAGTTTCAAGAATCAACAAACAATATTCTAACAAGAACATCTTTGATAATCTACACAATTTCTCATACATGATGCCAGAGCCGCAGATTTAACTACAAAGTCTTTGATTCCTATGATGGCCACATCACGCTCTGACACTTACATTCCTATGTAAAAATGTTATGTAACAATGCAAGAGATATATTATAAGCTCAATTTAATCTCTCAGGTAAAGTCTGCGTAGCAAGTTCCAATTGAACTCACACAAGAGTGTTCTCTTCCAAGCAAAGTAAACTATTGTCATAGCCAACAATCTTGTATCTTGATTATAAGAAACTTGCTATCACAAATATATATATATATATATATATATATATATATATATATATATAATTAAAATAAAGGAAAAAATCCAAAATATTATCTAAATAGTTCATCTAGCAATCCCTAGTGGAATTTGTTACTTGTTCATACATTGGTCCTGGAAAAGAGTTGGGTCTGTTATGACACTAGCTTTTCTTGATGTCATATCTGGGAAAAAAACTGGACTTTCATGAATTTAAGAAATTTGAAAAAAAGGGTCTAGTTCTAGGCAACTTACATGCTTCTTCGTAAGCACAGGCAGGACTCGACTTTGGTAGCATCTCGGAGTGCACTTCCTAGGAACACGCATCGTATAGGGAGTCCAAATGACTTTACCATCTTTTTCAGGAAGTTCTTTAATAATCTTGACATCCTTTGTGAGAGACGTAATGAACCAGTCAACATCAAAGATGTCGGAAAAATCACTGTGACATACAATCATGAAAGAAGAAAATGCTTCAGTAACCAAAGATTTAAATGCTTGATTTTTTAGTATTTGATGACTTGATCTACAAGTAGCTAATCACTTGCAGAAAGAGGAACAGTATGTAGAAGCAGACCTAGCATCATTCCAGAAAGAGTCTTGATCCAATATAGGAACAACAAGTGTTGCATTCAAAATTCGAGCTGCAACAACACCATCAATTATCTGTAAACAACAGAAAATTTTCTCCATCAGTAACCATATGCAATGAGTTCCATATTAAACATGGAAACAGTCAAACACACAGGAAGAGAAATCATCAAATCTGAAGACAACAAACTGCATCGTGGAAACAAAGTATAATTCTAGAGACATTGGAACTGCATTATCGAGGCTAAAGGTCAGTAATAAATAGATCAAATCAATTATATTTCCATAACAATGGTTCAGATCTGTCATCATTTGCAACTAGTACCAAGTTTAGAACCTGAATCGGATAACCATTTGAAGCCATATCCACAGGTTGAGGGAATCATACAATGACAAATCTTTATGTCCTAAGAGAAACTAGAGAATGTATACTCATACATGTAATGCCTTAGATACACCTGGAACTATAAGCAGAAGTGCTAATCAAGATAAGATACCCAGATTATGTAGTAGGTCAGTGCTGCACCAAGTGAAATCGATCACCATGAAATGAAAGTGCTTGTGGATGGTTGAGCAAGTGTCAAGTTCTTGTTAACACCAGTTTTCAAAGCTACGTGGAAACCTTAAGCCTGGATATCGTGCTGCACCAAGTGAAATCGATCACCATGAAAGTGCTTGTGGATGGTTGAGCAAGTGTCAAGTTCTTGTTAACACCAGTTTTCAAAGCTACGTGGAAACCTTAAGCCTGGATATCGTGCTGCACCAAGTGAAATCGATCACCATGAAAGTGCTTGTGGATGGTTGAGCAAGTGTCAAGTTCTTGTCTTGTTAACACCAGTTTTCAAAGCAACGTGGAAACCTTAAGCCTGGATATCAAGTTATTGTTCCAAAAATGGTCATAGGATGCCCATGCCAAGAGAAAGACCAGTGTTTGCAAGATGAGCAGTATTCAGTGGCATCTTCCATGGCATGAACCAAGAAATTATTTGTCATGAACTTCACAATCTTCTGTCATATTAATCATCCAAACACCGGTCGGTAGGCCGTTGACATAACAAATGTCGGAGCAAAAATTGTTTGAAATCACAAAGAGAACTCACAACCCTTTTGAGACAACTGTCATAGAAAAGATGAACCAATCAATGAACATGACGATCTTGCTTACCTAAAATAAAAAGATAGGAACATTTAACTCACCCCTGTTCTTTGTTGATTAAGCCCACCACTAGTAGCAATCATCAAATACCTATTGGGAAGAGTATTGGCTTCCGCAGCTGTAAAATGAGATAAATATTCCTTATCAGATCATGAAAATCGAATTAAACCTTAGAACTGCACCAAACCCAGACAAGATCGAAGTCTCGGGATTAATCCTTCGAAGAACATCATGAAAAAGCTTCCATCAAATTCCCCAACCGAATTAAATCAATAAAATATCATATCAAGAACAAAACAAACAAAAGAACAATACCTACTCGCAAACCCGCTGCTAGCATTGCTGCATCCATGGTAATCTTTAGACAGCTTCGAACCCCAAAGGTCGGTCACCGGGCTCCCTCTTCCACTCTAACAATCCAACCCATATCAGACGATTCGATGTGATAAAAAGCAAAATAGAATCCATCTTTGCCGAAAACCAAGCATCTATTCCTCAATCCGTACGTTCCCATTCACTTTTCCTAAAAGCACGGTCGGTCAAAAGACGAAACGAAGAACAAGAGCAACGCACCGGCACACGAAAAGCATCGACGGCGCCGGCGGCATTCCTCTGTAGGTCCACCGGGTTCTTGAGCTACAAACCAACGAATCATGTCAAAGGACAGGAACGACGACGAGAAACCCGTCAAAACGAGTGCTTTCTTGGACCGTACCAAGATGGAGGAAGGCTTTGCGCGGCGGTGGCGGGCAGGCCCAGCCATGTCGGGGGCAGCGCCGTTTAAGAGGGGCGAGGGCGCGAGGAGGGAGTGGAAGGCGAGCAAGGCGATGATGAGGAGCAAGCCACCGGAGATGGCTGCCGCGGCCGGCACTGCCGGGACCACCCGCCGCTCCTGTCGTCGCCGCCTCTGAAACGCCATCTCTCTCTCTCTCTCTCTCTCTCTCTTCCCTTCCCTTCCCTCGCACCCTCTTCTATTCCCTCCTTATATCTCTTATACTTCGCTTAGTATTCTCTTAGGGACTTAAAACCACCAATCCATCGACCGTGTTGGGTTGCCAGTAGAAAAGAAGCAGACGGATAATTATTTGAACTGGGAATATATATATATATATATATATATGATATTTTGAAACCATAATTAGAATAATCATAAACAAAGATATAAAAATAATAAATAATGAATCAAATAATTCCTAATATTTCAGTTATCACAAATTCTCCTTTTTGGATGGAATTATTATCATAGCCTTAGATTTAGATTTGTTGGGAAGATAAGGTTGGAACATATTTGAGGGATTGAATCAAGTGGTATAATACGATTTCTACCATATTAAAGATTGGAATTTGAGTCCCAAAAAGTGTTTCTATCACTGATTTAAGAGGCAAAAAAATCCAAACAATAAATGTACTGCCAGCAAGAATTTATGTCGATTAATTAAGTGATGCAAAGTTTGCCGCATCAGTTTTCATGGTGAGATGAGCGCAGCACCGAAGAGGGTCGAGGGAAGAAGAAGACAAGACACTGATGAAGTCCTTTGGAAGCAGCAAAAGAGACCTCAAAAATAATTACGACACTGCTGCATTTGCCGAACAACCGTGCAGATCCTCTGACCTCACCCGGCGGTGCATCTCAAGCAAAGATTTGGTGAGGAGAAGAACGAGAAGTATTTGAGACTCGCTTCGAGAATTACCTCAGGAGGAGGAAGAAGACTCGCTGCCGGCCTTCACTGCATGGACAAGGGGAATCTGCTAGGTGGCCGTTGGCAAGACATGTCACGACGGATCCGACATCGATTCGGATGCTTGTCAGGTTCATATGCTACATGACAATATTAACTGTCAAGTATGATGATGTAGCCATCGAATAATATCCTATTATTAAATGTGATTGTAATTGTTTCACCAATTAACTTTTACTCATTTCAGTCAACGATTGAAGATCGATAAAATTTCTTTTTTTATTTCTTAAACCTTATAAATCTATATTATTTATTTATATTAATTTAAATATCGAAGGATTCTTTTATTTGATACACCACGCTACGGTTTTACAAGAGGGCCGATGAAATCATCTATTTCTCGACAATAATATCGATAATGAATTCCAATATTGAACTCTGAGTTTTTAACCCATCAAATACTCAAAATCATAAAGAAGATCAATATTATAAATATAAAAGAATAATTAAATATTATCCACCATAATTAGAGAATTGAGTTTGAAATCATGACTCATCCAAGCTAATCAACATCGACGACCCTATAATTTTGATTATGTATCTTCTTAATTTTATAAAATTAAAGATGAAAAATAAGTAACAAACTTAAGACCTAAACCTGAGCATAGGACCATTTTGGTTACAAGAGTGAGCCATGTAATTTGTCATTTGCAATTATAAAATTAAGATAATTTTATAACCCTATTAAAAATGTTCTTATTGACAGATACAATGATTTTTCTATAAAACATAAAAATAACATATTTAAGACTGATATTTTGAGAATTCACTTTTATATCATGAGATCTCCCAATGTAATACATTAATTAGTCTGATTGACATACATTCTTTTATCCATTAATTTAAAATTAAATAATTAATTTTCACTAATATCATATATTCAAGTCAGGACAACTAATATATAGCATAATCATAAATTTAGTTCTCCTCCTACACACCGGCATGCATAATCATCAAAATTCCTCCTGCAGTCATATCATCATCCTGCTACAACTTTTCCCAAAATAATGATTCCATCACGCAGCTAAATTGCACTAATATAAGAACATTTTATACATTAAAAAAAAAAGATCATCATCATCGTCAACTACAATATATAATCACTGTTTTCAGAAATCTTTTACTTCATATACTCCCATTTTAATTTGTCTAAAATAAAAATGGAAAAAAAAGAAAACCAAGATATGAATGATTCTTCTACCCACACATCCAATCAAATATTCTTCTAAGCTGAAAGATCGCCAGTGTTCCTGTAAGGTAATTCACAGCCTGCGCACTGATCGGGCGTTAACTATCCGCCCACCACCGGCAGACCACTCGGCAACACCGGTAGCAGAGTACGGCCTCTTCTTCACCGACGACCGCAGGCTGCTGCTGCTGCCGCGGCCCACCGAGAAGTCCGCCGGCATCGACTTCCTCACCCCCTCCGCCTTCTTAGGCACCCTCCTCCGTGCAAGCTCCACTGCCATGCCCGGGTCCTCCGCCACCGCATCCTCGGACATCTCCCGTTTCTTCCTCTTGAGCCTCTCGTTCCTCCGCGCCGAGTAGAGCTCGTAGAACCGCCCACGTTCGAACACCGGGCTCCTGCAGCCGCCCCCGGAGGACACGGCAGCTGCAGCGCCCGCGTCGCCGCAGCTCTGGAATTCTTCTTTCGCTCTTTCGACCAGCGCCGCCAGTTCCGATGACACCAGCCGGCGGTCGGTCCGGGCCGGCGACTCGACGGACACGGACGAGCGGTGCGGCCTCGGTGGCCTCTTGGAGGTTGCTGTAGGAGGTACATACATCATGTCAAGAGTAATGATGGGGGCGACAGCGGGTGAGGCAGGTGGTCGTGCGTTACTGTACCTGGCGGCAGGGCTCGAACTGATGGAGCGTCGTAGGAAGAGGCCGGTGGTGGTCGGCGGGGGCGAAGGCGGCGTGGAGACACCGCGAACTGGGGCCGGAGGTCCATCCCAGGCTTCCTCCGATGCCGCGACGAAGAAGTCTCTCCTCCAAATCGCAGCGAGAAGAAGAGAGAGAATATTTGTGACTGTGGGCTGCGGGACGAGAGGATTTAAATATTGGGGGCGTGCGTTAGGTCGTGGGGAGCGGTTCCAACGGTCGAATCGTCGAGATCGGACCGTTTCGGGTCAAGGAATTAGGAAGGCAGTCCGTCCAATCGTAGTGGGACCCACGAATTGGGGTTGACCGAGATACGGATAAGGATGATGGAACTCATGATGTCACGTCGACGGCGGACACGCTTGCATGCATGCGCGCGTTGGCCCACCATCGTCACTGATGAATCGGATCCCAGTCGGCCACCAATCCAAATCAATTTTTGGTGTGTTTTCAACCAGAATATTAATATTATGATTACATCATAACAGGGTCGGGTCAAATGTTGCAGATTGACCAAAATAAACGGATGTTATGATGCATCTGGTCGATCTCCTATTGGATTTGATTTGGATTTCAAGATCTTATCCTTCGATCGGATTTATATCGAACAGACACAGATCGAACACCACCCGTCTCGCAATGCATTAGGTGGGCAAAGTGCCATGCAACCACGGAACTGAGAGCGAAACAAAGAATGTGCTCACGTACCAAATGAATCAACGTAAGATGTACCTCCAACGGACATGTCACTACTTGCTTGCCTTTCGCTAAATACAATTCAAAGACGGCAAAAACGAATGGAGTCGATCACAACATATACACGCAAGGAGATGGTTCCTTGTGGCATCATGCTCCAAATTAGACACAACTCCTGCAGTTGATACTGAAACCATTATTCGCGGCAGAGTTAATCCCTTATGACCCATCTGCAGCCATGAATCTCGTATTCGCCGCGGCCCTGTTTGCTACTCTCTCCCCCGCTTTCGCTGGTATAACCTGACTTTCTTGAGCGTTGTCTTCCTCTGGAAGCCCCACCGTCGCTTGTAGTCCCATTCAAGAGAGGATCATCTATCCCACGGACTGCTTGCCTCATCGGCGATGTGATGCAGCTGTCATCCCTAGCTTTCCTTCTATCCTTGTCGTGCTTTTTTATGTTTTCGGAGATCCGGTGAAGCTTCTCGTTGAGTCTTGTGAAGCTCTTCTCCACAGGCTCCACGGCTTGGGTTACAGTGAATTTGAAATCATTTACAATCTGCAAGGGATAAGATATGAACTCTAACAAAAACATATTGACAATCAGGTATTTGCAGACAAAACTGTGATTATTGGTTGGGGGTAGCAAAGAAATGTTTATTCAGCAAATTGTCTAAGTAATAGTGAAATTCACATAAAAACAGCCAAGCTAGTACACCCTACATGGTCTACTGTTCTATATGCCTAACTGATGATGCTATTTCACGAGGCTACCTCATGTCTTATGTGATTGAAGGGTGACTCAATATTGAACTCGGTCAAAGCGGCTTTCAATATATTCTGTCTTCAGTTGTGATGTGAAATTACAGATACAAGTCGGCATAAAACTATAAACTTACAAAGTTTAGCAGATTTATATGGCCATGATGTGGATTTTTCTAACAGAAAAACAAATAAATAATGAGAGATGGGATGGACTTACATGTTCTCCACCACCTACGACAATATCCCGAACACTTTCTCTGATATCTGTAACAGATTTGGCACTGACATCAGGCTGAGGGAGTCTCAGCTTTGTAGGTCGGGTGCTGTCCCTAACTTCATCGGGGTCAATAGGACAGTCTGCAGATGCATAATCTCCGAGCACTGAAACATTTCCAGGCGGCTGATCAGCCAATAGCTCATATGGCTTGGCAGGGAACACATAGAGGTGAGCAACAGCAGCTACAGCCATCTGTGCTGGAAGAACAAGTGAATCTGTTAAAACTTTCAGCTTAGATGAATCTTGCAACTGCAGAAATTTCCAACTAGCAAAACAATATATGAGCATTTTGATGAACTTGGTTATTCAGAAATGTATTGATGGATTATAATGTCATGATCAAATTTGGAGAAAGGAACTAGTGGTGCTTTTAGATATCTAACAATCATAAAGGTATCTGAAATCAAACAACAACAAAATCACCAGGTTGCGTATGTCATTTATATATCGAACATTGCACATTCTCATCTAAAAGACTGCTTACAGTACCTCTATACATATAAAGAAGTCCTGAATACTTGACTTGAATTGCAAGCCTTGAGCTATAGGGCTCTTCAACAAACCAAATGTATAGAGTAGTGCTATTGTCACACCCTGCCACCAAGTCAAGAAGACAATGGATTTGAACATAAGGAACTTTGCCAGTGGCTTTGTGTGTGCCAATTCATCCTTAATAGCAGTGTAAAACTGAACTAAACAGTACAGGGCCCAATATTGACTGAAATTGAGAACAGCAGCCATGTAAGGGTACCTGAAACACAAAAGAGAGAAGGCTTAGTTGTATGCAACAATTAAAGTGGCTCACTAGTTAGGAAACCTCATAAAGGCTTTTATACTAAAAGCAGTTTTTATCTTTTAAGCCTATTTTTCCAAACAAAATTTAGCAGCATCATACAAGGACCCACAATTCTGTCCTGTGAGTAAAGCGCCAAAAACCCAAGAACCAGATGAACAAAATAAAATAGCTTCAGATAACCAACACCTTCAACAGCATTCTACCTGCAACATATCTGTAAAACACCTAAATGGGATCCAAGCCCATGAATTCCACTTAACAAACAGGATGTGCACATTTAAGAACAAAAACCTATGCATGATAGGATTTGTAAGACCAGAATATCAGGAGCAATGAGAGTATATCATAATAGTATGGATAGTATATAACATCTTCAATTTGTAATCATGTGCTCAAGGCAAATGCAAGGTTCCCACAAACAAGGCTTCACAGCATGTCCCTAGATTATACAGTCAAACAATGTGCTCCCAGTAAATTAAACCAAAGATACGCATCTTTGTAGCTGGTTCTACATCCTTTACTGAATCTCGAACCCTCCGACCAAGAAACATCCAGGGCGATAATATAGAGGAAAATTGATCGGTCATGGCTGATGAAAGCAAGAATAACCCAGATATAGTAAGGCTTATGGGTACCTAGTAAAGAAAACAAGAGAAAGTAACACACAAGTATTGACGAACCAAGCCAGCTGACCATGGCCAATAAAAAGTGTGTATGCTAAGAAAACCTCAAGAGTGAACCCAACAATTATCCTCAGAAACCTTTCTACATGATCTGACTTATTATCCACATTAAAAGGAAAGAGAAAACTTTATTACCTTATGTAGAAAGTGAACGATAAAGAAGAACATTAACATGATGTCAAACTATTTCCACCAAAGTCCAAGTTTTGAGCATATAATCAAACTTGTCTTACCCGCAGCCCAATTTGAATTCTCCTTCACAGTATACACCAAAAGCTTCAAAAATCACAGACAGAATTGCTGTGATAGTCTTTATTATCATCTGCAAGAAAAAAAGACATCTGTTACGAACTGTTTCTACACAAAAAAAAAAACAAAGGATTTTCTTGCATCCATGCTTACATATTGGAAAATTCCAAACTTTATAAGCTGGTAAAACCACCTGCCAACTCTCCAAGGTTTTAAAAGATAGTTCATTGGGAAATGGTGATGAATAACGCCCCTTTCTGAAGCATGATCCAGGAGGGGCGTAGCGGCAGAAGAACAACCATCCCTCTCCATAAATTCAATTGTCCTCTCTTCTCCACCTAAACCAGCAAAGTATAATTAAATTTCATTATCAAGAAGCAGCATAGTGGTGGACAAAGAAAGGCAAAATTTGATTGTCCTCTCTTCTCCATCTAAACCAGCAAAGTTTACTAAATACCGATTACCAAGAAGAAATACATCAATATACAAAGCATATACATCAATATACAAAGCATTGTAAACTATGATCTTTGAGATAGGTATAGCAAGGGTTGGAACAGTTCCAGAGAAAACTGCACTGACAGTCCACTAGCAAAGCATGCACATAAACATCAAGTAAAGAAGCTGATGCATGCTTCATTATGCACAGAATTGCAGATTTGACAAAAGAAAATTGTAGTTTGGAGTTTAGAGTGCATTAAAAAAGATTGTAAATGAAACAAATGGGCAAGTTCCAGAGTTGGAAAAGAAAGAAAATTGTTATTTACTGTTTCAAGTTTCTTATTACCTACATAAACGTACCAATTATCAACAGATGCAACCTTTTAACGCAAGTAGGAATTGTACTACCAGCTTGCCATATGACCTTCTTGAATGGAGCTATGATGTGTTCAAGGCAAATTAGGTATATGACTATCTGCAACAAAACCTAAAAGGCTAACAATGGGTAGAAGCAGCTATCTTATATTGACTAATGAAGTGGAAATAGGGATGTAACCAGACTGATCAGGTATAAATGGATCCGGATGTGAATCTGAACCAAATTGCTATCATCGGTGGAAACTACATCCAACCAGGAGTACAACACAAATCTAATTCAAACACTCGTAATGGTCTTGACTTGTTTTACCAGTCTATTTTGAACCCAACATAAACTAATTAAAGATCTTTAACCTGGACGCAACTGGATCGATCCAGCACATGGAATGCTTCTCCCTATTATCCCTTCACGTAAGCCAGTGCATATTAAGTTGCTGGCTGCCTGATACCATTATGGTCTTCAAATGCCTGTGCAACACTTCACCATCAGAAACCACATCATATTCACAGATCTCCCACCACCATTCGAATTAATATTCTTTCTTTTCAACCTTTGAGGATTTTCAAGGAAGCATCAGGACTAGCTGGTAATTACTCAAGTATTGACACCATATATATGGACCAATTAGAACATTCAAAAGGAAATATCACAACCTATAACTATATCCATAATCAATCAAGAACTTTACACAAGTTTCAAAGAAAAGAAATAGCAATATTTTCTCACTCTTGAATGATGAGTGCCAGAACAAATTGAACTAGAGAACCTGTCATGATAGAGGCATACCCAAGCAAGCAACAAAATATCTTCCAAAGCAGTACATGGCAAAGGCCTCGTAGCAATCACGTAGGATACCACAATCAACACTAAGCGATGGATTCACCAATGACACATACTACAATACGAAAAAAATACATATATGTTAAGCATATCTACAGAGGAAAGAGAACGATAATAAAATAAAAGAAGCAAAGTTTTTGATGAAGGATCAATATAAATTTCCACCAATAACATGTAATTTTAAGGATTTTTGGTTGGCGAAAAGTGAGAGGCAAAGAAGTGGCACTTCCTGAAAGTGGCCAATATATTAAGTTGTCAATATCATCGGAAAGTTGTATAAAAAAATCACTTGCATCCGAAGTGGTCGGACGAACTTCTGTAACTCAGAGTAACCACCAATATACGATCATGAACTGCCTCCACGATTCACGACACGAAGCTGCCAACTTTGATGCAATATGGTTTCAACATCAACAATGTCCAAGATTACGAAAGAAATACTTACAGACTCGATTGAATAACAAGGGACCATCAATATGACCCCAATTAAGAACTTCTGCTCCTGTAAAAAAGATGACGGACATGTGAAAGTTCATGGACGCAGAATGAGAAGACAAAGAGGCAAGGAGGAGAGGGGAAGCAAGGAAAACCTCGGGATTCTTGTAAGCTGAAAGGTGCTCGAATACAAGGAAGGCAGAAAACGAAAGCGCAACAAGAACAAAGAAGCCGGCAATAATAGTTGCCCATGCCGACGGCGAAAAGTTTGATTGCACCAAAGAGAGAAAACCAGCCATCACCCTCATAGCGAAGGACGACGTTGGACCGGCCAAATACTTCACAGATTCTTATCATAGTTCAACGTCATCGCGGAGGATCCAAGCTTCGATCAAAACGGGAACAAATCGCGACTTTTTCTTTGGCCTGTTCATCACCTGAAGGAATCGAAAGAAAGATAATTCAGAGATTCAAACTCAAAGGTCGCGACGTATCCTATCGATCGCCAAAGTCGAAACAAAGATCATACAAGAATGAATACAAATCTTCAAGAAAAAGGAAAACCTAGATATACCACCAATATGGAGCGGCCGTGGCGACCGATGCCTAACTCACCGAATTCGACCATATGGAATTCAAGAAGGAAGCGAATCGGTTTGATCTCCAAAGGGTCTTCTTGCCTTTGGAAACCGGGAATTCGTCCGTCGTCCCCTCACGGCGGCCCAATTCGTCGGAGAGGAAAGAGACGGTGGTAGAGAACGAAATCAGGCTTCTTTTGTATTCACTCTATTTGTGGAAAATTAATATTATACGTATATATATAATTAATAAATAATGCGTGTAGTAATTAGTAATTAATTATCGCCGTAGGTTATCGTTGTGTTGGATCCACCGTCCATTACGCCTCCTTTCAATCCCTGCCATCGAGTAGAGGGGAGATCCCACATCAAGAGGATGGTCCACAGGTAAACATCGATGCTTTCAGCAGAGAGAGTGATTCCGGACAAACAGTTCATAGTTCAACCAATAAAGTGATAGCGTGATGTATGTTATTTAATGTAATAGAAATGTCTTGTAATTATTCTTAACAAAATGCAGACGTCATTCTATTACATTCAGTGAAAAATGTACAACTGTTTTTTGAGATAGTTCTTTGCTTGTTATTAGTAGGTGTGAGAGACATTAGAGAAGAACTTTGTGAGGGCAGGCAAAAGGCAAGCAAGGGGAAATTCTCATCAGAATAATCTGTGGAATCTTTGATCATTCAGCTCCTCATTGGTTTTATGGTGCTTCTAAATGAAAAGTCCAAGCCAGAAAAAGACAAGATTTATCTGAAAAGTCGAGGCTTTTCTAAAGCTCATGTCTCCTCCCACGTTTATAAAAAAACACTCTCATTCTATTATTCATAATTTATTTTAAATTCAAATTTTTTATCTTTATAATACTAAATTTTTTAGTTAAAAAATCGTATCTTTTTAATAAAACCATAAGTGACGGAAAAAATCTCCTTCATCCAAACCTCACATATAGTATAAATTATTCTAAAATTAACTATAAGATAAAAATATATATCCAACAACACATATTAATAGTAATCTTTAAAAAATTATAAAAATAATCTTTAATATTCATATATATATATATATATATTATAAAACTCATGTATACAAAAAATAATGATAATTCTTATATAGTAAATAAAATTATGTATCAATTATATGCAACACATCTTTATGACACATATAATAGTCAGATAACAAAGACATGTATCATATTGAATATTGTACTCTTTTAATAACAGATAGAGTGGTATCCCTCATTCGTCACACGTTCCTCCCAATAATTGATAGAGAAACAATTTAATGACTTGCTAATTTTCGAAGGGAATCGTTGTACCTACTCTCGACATGGATACATAGTCAACAATGTTCATTCATTTACATTCATTCATTTATGCATGCATCCAAGAAATTATATAATAAAATAATATGAGCGAACATGCTTTATGTATAACATGTTAAACTATGTCCTTTGGTGGCTTCGTGTTGTGATGGACTTGTAGCTCATTGCACAAGTTGTACTTCAAACGTGGATTATTCAGCAGAGTCACATATATTACATGATAATATTCATATCAATATTATCAATTTAATTTAATAATATTTATTATTATTATTATTTCTAAATTATATAATTTTTAAGCTTATCAAATAATAAAAACATAAAGCATTAATCTCTCGATAATCCTCAATCAACCAAAAAACATAAAGCATTAATCTCTTGATAATCCTCATTCAACCAAAAAACATAAAGCATTAATCTCTCGATAATCCTCAATCAACCAAAACACTGATTAAATAGCTCAATTAACTTAAACCAAACTCAATTCAATTAAAACCTAATAGAACCAATCTCAAATCATTATGCAACCGGTCTAAAATCATCCTAAATTGATCTAATTTAGATTTGATTGATTTTAATTAGATTACTATATTTGAATTAGTCAAGTTGGTTTGGAATCACCCTAAATCGGCTTGAACCGATTGAACTTATCTAATTTAATCAACTAATGAACTCAAACCAATAAGAAGAGATGAAATTAGACTATCTCTGCTAGCCTAAATCGAATTGACCAACCTAAGTTTTTGATAAGACCCTAAAGTCTTATCGTAGGCTCTGATACCAATTGATAAGACCTTAGGGTCTTATCGTAGGCTCGGATACCAAATGAAAAGATCATAAAGTCTTATCGTAGACTCTGATACTAATTGATAAGACCCTAAAGTCTTATCATAGGTTCTGATACCAAATGATAAGAACTCTAAGGTTTTATCGTAAAACAAAGATGGGAAATAGATGATCGTTTCGAGGGGATCAGCCTCCTTGATCACTTCGAGGGGATCGGCCTCCTAGCGTTTGTCAAAAGACTGAATAGTATTTTTCCTAGATAACCAAAAAGAAGTAGTTACAACCCTATTTATAGAGTTCAACCTAGAGTCCACCAGGACTTGGACTCTTAATAATAAATAAATATTAAATAAACTCTATCCAACTCTAACTAAATTAAACATACTCAATAAACATTATTCAAAAACTTATAAAATAAAGGGATCCTAACAATTCCGCCCCTTTCAAATCAGCCTTATCCTCAAGGTTGAGCTGCATCAAACTCGGGGAGCTTCTCTTTCAGCACTTCAGTCATAGGCTATCTGCAACGTATCACAACCCGTTGATCAAGTAAGTATGGTCTCCACTTTCTGATAGTGTAAGCAATATGTCGATCTTTCAGTGTAACAATCACTGCAGAAAACTTCTGGCCCTATATAATCACTTTTATCTTTGAACATTTGTTATCACAAGTGAAAATATGTCCATCAGCGATCTTTACTTCGAATCTATCATAGCCTTCAATGTGATGGGTCAATCGGTCAACTATCTCACTGTCCATAAAATTATTAGTGCTACTAGTATCAATCAAAACTATAATAGGCTGATGTTCTAGAGTTCCACCAACTTCCATAGTTTGCGGGTTGGAGTAGCCGGTTAATGCATGCATTGTATGTATGGTAGGTCCAACATCTTCATTAGAATTTATATCTTCATGATCGGAGTCCACATTCTTAGCTTTCGGTTCCTCTCCAATTGGTTCAATCATCAGAAGTTGCCCTTGTTTACATCAATGCTCTAAACTCCACTTTTCATCATAGTACAAACCCTTTGTTGATCTTTCCTTGAGTGCTTCTTGGGTTAGTCTTCGGGTGTCAAGGCTTTGGTTGGGAATAGATGGGGTGTGTTACTTGCTGATCACATGTTTATTGACACTTATGTTTCGACGATATTCCATGCTGATTTTTTCCTCACACAAGCATGCAAATGAAATCGTAATTGTCATGGTGCGGGGTTGACGAGCCTTAACTTCACACCGAATCTCCGGATTAAGCCCTTCAATAAATGTACCCAGAAGTTATCGTTCCGACCAATCTCTAGCTTGATTTGACAATCTTTTAAACTTACTCTGATATTCCAACACTGTAGAAGTCTGATGAATTTTGGCAAGCTGCCCATCAACATTCTTGTATTCAGATGGTCCAAAGCAAATAACAAGTCTTCTCTTAAATTGCTCCCACGAGAAGACTCCGTAGCAAGTTTCATACCAATCATACCACTGGATTGCATCTCTCTCTAGTTGGATTGAGGCTATT
Source organism: Musa balbisiana (assembly GCA_004837865.1). Classification (NCBI taxonomy): domain Eukaryota; kingdom Viridiplantae; phylum Streptophyta; class Magnoliopsida; order Zingiberales; family Musaceae; genus Musa; species Musa balbisiana. Next base: position 11,413,535 of record CM017195.1, on the reverse strand, counting down.
TCCATCTTGGATTCTTCTGGAGTTCTGTAAAAATGAAAAAAAAATTTTGCCCTAGAGATCCAATTGGTCGGATCTCCATCTTCCCATCTCAGAAATTTCACCCCTTTTTCTGTATTTCTGGATCTATGCAATGTAGAACTTGAGCTCTCATTTTATTGAAATCTGCTAAAGTGCTCTAACAAGCTCTTTTTGAAATCATGAAGGGTTTCTTGTAGCCGATTCTCAATTCTGGTTTCCAACGCTTCCATTGGCCGATTCTTAATTCTGGTTTCCAACGCTTCCATTTGTGCTTCCTCTGAGTTATCGACAGCATCGTCAATGTGAAGTTGTCGAGGAGGTGGATGCCGAGGGCAATGCTGCGATCGTTGGCCGAAATGCAACGGCTGCGGTGGGGCTGGCCGAAAGCAGGAGAGGCAGGGGCCCCTTTCGACCAGATAGGCTTCGAAGGGGAGAGGATGTGGTTGTGGTGGGTACAGTGCAACGAGGAGGGGAGGTTGCTGGCTAGGGAGCAGCGGCAATTGTGGTCGAGCGGCTGAGAAGCAACGGCGGCAGTGAAGGAGGAGTCGATGGTGTCACGGTTATGAATAAGGGCAACCGGTGAGTTGCCCTATTTCTGTCACTACGAATGCAGAGCAAGGGGGATCAGCGGCTGGGAGGCATGCGACGGTCATCGCACGGTGGCTGGCAGCAGTGGTGGCTCGGCAACGAAGGAGAGGGGTGGCGTTGAAGTGGCTGGGAAGCAGCGACAACAGTAAAGGCAACCGGCGCCTACGGCAGTAGAGGGATCGGCGGTTGCTTTGTTTCTATCGCACCACAGAAACAGCAACGCCGACAGATCGTGTGGCCGAAGCTGCAACCAAAGGAAGGCAGCGATGGCGATGCGACTGGGGCAGCGTCACCGACAGTAGAAGCGGCGATGGGTGGTCCACTGGCTGGGAAATGGCGGCCGCGGCCCTTCTCGCTCGAGCGAGATGCAGGCAGCGAGGAGGCGAGGTCGCTGGTCAGGGGGGCAATGGCGACAGTGGTGACTGCTGGCTGGGCAACAGCGGCGGCAGCGGTGGTCCATCGGCTGGGAAGCAACAGCGGTGGGTGGGCTGGCCGAAAGCAGAGTTTCCTTCTCGAAGTGGTGGTCGATGGCCGTCGGCTTCACCCTTCTTCACATGATCTCTTTCCTTCTTTTTTTTTTTAATAGCTACGACAACATTGCAGCGAAAACGCCAAGGATCACCGCTCTGATACCAAATGATAAGACCCTAAAGTCTTATCGTAGGCTCTGATACAAAACAAAGAAGAGAAATAAATGATCGCTTTGAAGGGATCGACCTCCTTGATCACTTCGAGGGGATTGGCCTCCTGGCGTTTGTCAAAAGACTGAATAGTATTTTTCCTAGATAACCAAAAAGAAGCAGTTACAACCTTATTTATAGAGTTTGACCTAGAGTCCACCAGGACTTTGACTCTTAATAATAAATAAATATTAAATAAACTCTATCCGACTCTAACTAAATTAAATATACTCAATAAACATTATTCAAAAGCTTGTAAAATAAAGGGATCCTAATAATTTTAGATGGGTCACATGTGTCGCATATGCCTGTCCAAAGTAACAGGTTTAATTGATGTACAATGGGCTGGATAGAGGGGTGACGATATGTTTAACACCAATCGTATAACTATGTAAACGTAGCATTATGGGTTGGGTTGAGCTTCACTCACGAGTTGGGCTAAGTCTGACCACTAAACTGTATCACATTTGCTCGCATGTTAGGTCTTGTTTGATCACATGGGCTAGCTTATGCTTGACCACATGAGTTGGGTGATCTTTGATCGCATGGGTTAGATCGTAGTTAGTTACATGAGTTGGGTTATATCTTGCTATATGGGCTAAGTTGTACCTGTCCATATAGGCTACATCGTACTTAGCTACATTGATTGGGTCAAACATAATCACATGAGTTGAGATGTACATAACCACATAGGTTGGATAATGCCTAGCAAGGGTTAGATCATACTTAATTACATGGATTAGGTTATACTTAATTATATGGATTGAGTTGTACCTAGCCACATGAGTAAGATTATGTCTAACCACATGAGTTGGATTATACCTAATCACCTAAATTGGGTTATAACTAACACATGTGCTAGGTCAGACTTAGCCACATGGGTTGGCCTCATCAATCATTTTAACTTAGATTTTAATTTTTTTTAAAAATAAAATATTATAAAATAATAATTAAAATCTCGAATCTATCTTCAATAAATTAATTATTTTAAATTCATAATTTTAAATTTAAAACTAATTAAATCATTAAAATTCCCACATAATTTCTTAAAACATAAATATATTTAATTAAATGAATTAAATTATAATTAAATTAACTAATCATTTTAACATCACATTTCAATAATTATTATTTATTAATTATATAATTTTAAAATTAAAATATGATTAGGCATCTACAAATTATAACAACTCTAATATCAAATATTTTAAAATATAAATAAAAATTAATCTCCTAGGAAATCAATTTCTTAATTCTTGTACTCGATGAGAAATGAGAAAAGAAGAATATTCATTATATAAAAGAGATAAATAATAATTTAATTTTTATTTTATTTTATTTTTATACACACAAAGATAGAATTATAATATTTATTTCTTATGATTCAGACACAAAGATAAAATTTTAATTATCTATTTTCTAAAAATCACATCACTCATTAATAAATAAATCAATTGGTAATTGAATTGATTAATAAAATCTCTAACTTATCTCGATAATTAAAAAATAATTTTAATCATTTTTTAATCATACTATACAAACAAAATAATAATAATTTAAATAAAATAATATATTATTAACTTATTTTAAAGAGAAAATTATATGTGATCACAGCTCATGTTTCTTATAATTTTGCCACTTGGAAAATGAAATTTTTACACAAATTTAACGTCATATTTGATATCAGAATAAGCAATTAACAGCTGATGTGACTTGCAAGAAGTTAAAAATAACAAAATTAATCATCGGATAAACACAACAACAATTATTTTGTACTTAATGCAACTTCCATTGCATGACCAGCAACTTCTGTTGCACTCACAACACTGCTCACGCTCAATCGACACTAGAGAATAGTGTTCAACAAAAAGAGGGCTGGTTCTGATTTTGCCGTGCATCCATACTTTAAAGTACTGTATTTTCTATGTACTCCAGTCAGCTTTCCTAGCCCAGCCTTGTGGTGGAAATCCACCATCAACCTCGAACACTCTCTGGGACAGACAACAATCGATAAATGAAAATAAAAAATGTTAGAACCGGAGTCGAGAAACAGAAAGAGGGATTTGCATGAGATCGAATTAGGGTCGAGGCACAGATGATGAGAACTCACAGGAGCTGGTGCTCTGAATAGTTACTGTGCAGCTCACTAGTTTTCGTCCAGTACTTGAGACCTCTGAGAGAACACTGTGCAGTGTAGATTGCAGCAGCGGCCAGCAAAGAGGGGCGGAACTTGAGCATCTTGTACTCGACCAGACAAAGCTCTATGATGAAAAACGAAAGTAGCTCGAGCTGGTTTTGTACGACAGGCAAGGGATACGTTCGTCAGAACCTATTGTCATTCCTACGTAAATTTGCATACTGATTCAATTCTAAGCCCAAAACTAAGTCTTACCTTTCTGTCAGCCTCGGCGGCCTTGAGAAATCTTCTCATGAAAACATAAGGAGTAGGCACAGACATATTGAATTGCAGTGTGTTGACGATCAGCTTTTCCTGTATTGTATTAAACATCATAGGACAGAGAGGCAAGATCAGGGAAGAAAAAAAATTACCAAACCAATAACAATATATTCGATAAGCAAAATTCACAAGCCAATCACAATGTATTTGGTGACGTAAAAGTAATGTCGAAATTATCTAGGATCAACTTTACCAAATCAGGAGTATTCAAATCTCCTTTGGTCGTATTACTAAGATTTTCTTAGCTCTCCTTGAAACATGCCCATTTGTTATCTTAATTCCTCAATACTATACCATCATCCTATTTACAGGAATCTTTTCCCATCATTAATCTTCTTGTATGTGTGGATTACTTAACCAAATCAGGAGTATTCAAATCTCTTTTTCGTGGTATTACCAAACATGCCCATATGTTATCTTCAACACATTACCATCATGCTATTCTCTATTCGAGTCGTGTCATAACTAAAGACAAAGTTATCCTTCTCAGCAATCAGCCGCAGAAGCATAACAAGAGTATTACCATTTCAAGGACTTCTTCCCTTGTGTATGCCCGGTCCGAGATGAGAATTAGATCCTCCACTACTGGAACTGAGACTTCCTCATACTTGCAAGCAAGAAGCATGGCTGTAACACCAGCCAGCTGAAGCTTCTTCCTTGCCACAGTCTGCCTTGCCAGGAACCTATCTATGATGTTCACAGTTAGAAAAAGTGTCTCCTCCAACAATTCAAATTTGTAATGCACCTGTAGAGGAAAGATTGAAGAATGATCAGACGTTACCGAAGAAAGTGGAAAATGAATGAAATGGCTACGGAAAATAGAGTATATATTTAGAAAATCTCCAATACCTCTATCAGCCAGTCGATGAGGATAGCTCGCATCTTTTCATTAATGTCAAACTGCTGGGACATGTAATCAGGGCTCACACAACTTGTAACCTGAACAGTACATTGAATACATTTCAAGTAAGTAAAAACATGTTGATAAAGAACTAGGAATGCTACTTTTACATGGCTTAATTGTAAAAGAGAGCCTAGAACAACAGATTAGCTCTTGGGGACAAAAATGAGCAGTTCGGTTACTTTTCTTCATTAATGCTTTGGTTCATATATAATGATCGAGCTAAGTAAAAAGTGAATGCCGTCATCTAATATTCATATGGTCTATAGCAAAACAACTGATAAAGAATGAGATGTGCACCTCGGTTTGTCTATAGAAACTGTATATATCTTCTACATATTCGACGACCGCAAGTGGATTATTTGAATCGCAGATATCTATACTTGGAAGTGTCTCAACGACAAGATCCTCCATTGCAACCTCCTTGAGGTCAGAATTATCCTGCAACAATGATTGCTATCAGAATGGCTCACAAATGGAGTCCATTTCTCAAACAGAACTTGAAATATTTACATGAAAATATGGGATAGTTCAGAACGGACCATCTCTTCCTTCTCTTCCACCATGGGCAACGCAATGTCATTACTAGAATTATAATCCACATCTATTGTAGTACAACTATCCAAACAACTCGATTTTGACACCAATGGCACGGGAGGATTGTACTGGCTCTGACTCCCAACTTCTTGATGCTGTCCATTAGTTCCCTAAACAAAATTGCATCCCTCAGCAAAGAAAGCAATCAATTTTTTGTATTACTTAATGATTTGGTTAGGCAGAATTACCTGCTGATAAGGTTGTGATTTGCTTGCCAATGTAGCCACAAATTTCCTGAAAAGTTCAACCCCTCAAATAGTTATGAGCAGAATCATACAAGAATTGGTAAGGGGAACAAAGATGAGGTTCGACCCAACCTTGTCGCGGGCCGTCGAGCTACAAGTGTTAGTTTCTTATCGTCTAAACTACCCTTGCTGTTGAAAGAATAGATGGCAGAAGAAATTAGATCAAGAGGAGACATCAATTAACCAAAGACAAGGTCCAAGTTATATGCATTACTCCGGGAATCCCCTCTTTCCGATCGGACAAGCATATGGTGGCGCTCCCACCACATTCCTTATATCTCTTAAAGCTCTTCGATTGCCCGTATCTGTGACTACAAGGAAGAAAAAAAAAAAGAAGAAAGAGATCAGTCCTCCGCAGCCAAGATTTCGAACTCCAGCATCCGAAATCTTGAAATCAACGACCCAAAGAACCTCGGAAACTCGCTGGCCTCGTCATGCCTCGACCGTTCTCGTCGACTCGATCCATCTCCCCTCGCCCACAGATCGAGAGACCACAATCAAGAACCGATCCTTGCCCTCGTAGATCTACACACCGATCTCCCAAATCCCACTACAGAGGTCCGATCAAAGGCCAAGAACCAACAAAAATACAAGATCAAGAACCGGATAGGAACCTCGAAACCTCTCCTCCCTCGATTCGATCGGTCCGCCTCTCGGAGATCCCAGCCCTCAGCTCGCTGTGGCTTCCGATCGGGAAGCGAGGGCATCGATCAAGCTGCGTCCCCCATGGATCGGGGCGATCGAGGCAGATTTAATGCTCTCTCTCTCTCTCTCTCGTCTGTGGGGTTCGGGAGAGACCAAAGAGGGGAGGAGGGGGAATTAAAGGAGGAGTTGGGAACAAGAGAGGGAAGAAAGAGGGATTTTTGGCACGGGAAGAATGGGTGTGTGTCCGTAGATGCTTCCTCCCCGTCGCGTCTAAAGCCAACGGCTAGCGAATCCTCGCCGTTGGATCCCATCTGGACGGTCCGACGGTGCGACCTATGCCCTAACGGCTACTTCTTTTTCAAATTGATTGGGTTCTGACGCAACGGGTCGGACTTTTTGGTGTAAACAAACCCTAAAACTCCAAAGAAAATAAGTATGACTGTTGTTATTGTCAACCATCAAAGAGGCATTTTTATTCAAGAGATATTTAGATAAATAAGAATTTTCCATTTTTTGATGATTTCTGCCACCATAATATCCCAATAATTTGAGGTTCGATCATATAAATCCTTTTCGGTTATTTAATGTTATTCCATCGTATAATTAGTCAAATTAAAATATTTAAATTTTTATTTATAATTTCTAAAAAAAATAACAAAATCCTCTCTCTCTCTCTCTCTCTCTCTCTCTCTCTCTCTCACAGAGACTTGACCGTTGTTGATGTGGTTGTCGGGAGGCAAAAGGTGTGCTTAAGAGACTTGAAATGGCAATGGGTTATTATTATTAATTGAGGGTAGCATGTGGACTCGTGTTGGGGAATTTTTAGTGCTTATGACGGTTGGACTGATGCAATTAAAGATAGTGATTTGAATAGATATGATGACAGGCTTTGCTCATTTTGTTCTTATCAGTGATGACAAATGGATTAACTGATGAATGAATGAAATTGTCTGTTTATTCCATGACTGTGCTTCCAAAAGAGACCTCTTGATGGAAGTTGGCCTGAATAAAGGTACAAATCTGATTTAAATGTCTTAGGAAAGAACTGAATGGGTATAACAACAGTATTGATTTCTGATTTAGGCTCAGAAAGAAAGGTCAGAAATAAATCTAACCGATGACTATATATTGTTTATAAGGTATTGGCTTCTTCTACTTCTCGACTGATGATGTAAAATGTTTTATCCTCGTAATGATTTTTTTATTTTTAATTTTTTTTATTAATAATAATAATTAAGAATGTCTCGATTTTTATTAATAATATTTTTTTAAAAATTTTATCATTCTAATATTCAAACGTTCAAATTAGTAAATGGAATCGGCTGAGGGTTTGGGTCTTGATTTATAATTAGACTACAGATAATCAAATAAAAGTGTGGATGGTTGGGTAGGAAGAGAGTCGATACTCAATCGAATCTACGATTCATCAATTGTGATATTTATGTTTCAGTGGCGTAAACCCTCGAAACGTAGCAACTTTCAGTATGTAATAATGTTCAGAAATATGATGATGATGAAAATGAAAAGAGTAGCGAGGAGACAAAAAAGTAGATGAGTGTTATTTTTGTGCCTTCAAGTACATCATCAAAATGACCCCTCCACTGCACATGAAGCTTGAAAAGATGCCTAATGAGCTGCTGTCGCCTTCCCAAAAAGCAGAGAGAGAGAGAGAGAGAGAAAGAAACAGCATGTGATGAGCTTTTCATTGCACCACAGAAGGTGCCATGGAGCCTTTGCCCTCACACCAGCTTTCCACACCTCAAGGCGCCTGTGTTCCCTGCACTCACACACAGACGCACAAATACAGATTTATATTTGATAAATACAAATAAGACACTCTAATTAAAAAAAAAAAGGAGAAAACTTGAGTGTATTCTTTAGAAAAGTCAAGAATTTATAAACATATTATTGTAATTAATAACTGCCAATATAATGATGTTGAACCTCATCTTAATTTTATTTTCCCATTAAAATATTACAAATATAGCATAATTATTTTGTTTACATTTGTCTCTTTAATTTAAATTGGATAAATTTCACTTTTTTTCTCATATATCTTTTTTGCTTTATTCTCGTATAGCCTCTTTTATTTTCTAAAAGATAAAATTCTATTTGGCTTCTGCCATATCGTAATTGTCTCCTTCTCTTATTGTCATCTGTCGCCTTCGCCATGCTTCCTTGCCCACATGCCCCTTGTTATTGTTGTCTCCCTCGCCAACGTATACTAGTCCTTATCGTCATCCTTGCTTGCATGCCATCGTCATCATCTTTGTCCTCGCTACCTTCGTCCCACTTTCTTCTTTTACCGAATGCAAGAACATGGAGATAATATTGGGAGAAGGCATAGAACGAGACGAGAATATTCAAGAGAGTGCTCTACAATGGTGTGATGAGGCAACAAGACGATGATGGGTGGTGAGGGCGAAGGCGACAAAGACGATGACAGAGGCTACCCATACATAATAACGTGGCGTGGCCACGAAAATATGGAGATGACAAACAACCACAATAAGATAGTGTGAAAACAAGGTGACGAAGACGACCACAACAAAACGAAAGCCAAAAATAATCTTATCTTTTAAAATATATGAGACATTACAAGAATAAAACATATAGGGGACTTTCTTTAAAAAGCATAAACATCAAGATTTTTATTTTTGAAAAAATTGCCCATTTACGTTTAGGAAGCAAAAGTGATCACAAATAATCTAAATATTTGAATATTAATGTTTTTCTAACTAATTGATAATTATGATTAGTGTTTCTAACATGAGTGTATTGAATCGATCCTAAACTAAGGAATACATCTAAAAATTCTGAATATTTGAAAGGACATATATGTCATACTTGAATTTGAAGTGACAATTGTGGTATCCTTAAGCTCCAAAGAACAGAAATACAACACCCCTTCCATGATCAAGATTGTACACCTGACGGAATAACAAAAGCTGACATTTTCAAGTTGTAAAAGTCAGAATGAGTTTGCAATTGGGATTCAAGCACAGCAGGATGGAACACATCTTCCTTCAAATAAACTAAATGCAAAGTTTGCAGAAAATGTGCATGGACCTGAAGATCTGTCAATAACATTACAAATATAATGGACCTGAAATAAAATGTCCAATGGACCTAACCAAAACCAACTTCAATTATGGACCATAAAAATTGTACAAAAGAAGACACTTGTAAACTATTGCTGAAAAATGAGATATTACATGCAACAAAATTTCTCGACTGCAAACCTAGTATTGTTTTTCCTAAGTACGCCTCGACTTAAGACTGTTTAGATCCAAAGACGCTGCGTCGATGGGAGACAAATCTCTGAATACACGAGAAATAGGCCTAAGCTAAGATAGTTGATCCATTTAATTCTTTCCAAGAATGCCGACTTTGCAGCAACTGGAAACCCCCGAAGAACCTTAGGCAGAAAGTATCCGCATCTTTCCTGCAATATGTTTAGGATAATTTACTTGAACAATGCAGACAGCTTATGATGACTTTTCTGCGTTGTAGGCAAATTTTGACTCTGTTCATGCGGAGACTCGGACTCACTGTTCATTGTCTCCATGATGATTTTTCCAAGCATGAATCTGGTTTCATCCGGATCTCCTTTCTTGAGTAGCTGATAATTGATTTCGCACGTTTTTCTTCTGTTGTCATATGATTCTATATCGCTTTCCAGGATCTTAAAAAGTTTGGACACGTTGCTCCCCATTTTCTCAGACACTAATACCTGTAAAACCAAAGCAAAGAGTTCTCATAAAACCATGTTGATTTGTGTCTTATTATTTCACTGGAAATTCATTGAAAATAAGGGAGAAAAAGATACAGCATATACAAGAGTCTGGGAATGCCATGCAGCAGATGTTCGCTAAACAAAGACAGATAATCACATGAGTTTTACCAGCAAGGGAACCCTGAAGCTTGTATCACACACTTAATTAAAATGTCATCAAACTACAAAACTATTCAGAAAATATACATAACAAGAAGCACATATATGGCTGACTGCATTGGTAACTCCATGGACACTGAGAATCTCTCGGGTACTCATAAGGTATTCACAAAGCTCACAACTATTAACTTGCTTGGAAAGAGGCATAGGAAGAAACTGGAACATGCAATCACAAGCATCAACATTCATCAACCAAAATAAAAGTGGCATTTCATTACCTACACTTCAGAAAAGCTATCAATTAGCAGTGAGTAGAATTTGCATGGGCAACAAAGGAAAGCACAGTTCTATTCACATATCCATTGTCCTTTCAATTATATAAGATCATGTAGCAGGACAAATAGAGATAAAAACCAAGTTGGATTAGTCCATATGATAATGCATATTTCAAGCCTGATGAAATCTAATTAAAAGCTCTCCATTGACTAAGATTCAGGAAAAAAGGAGAAAAAAAGAGAAAGATAATACATTATAAGACCACATCTAGGCAAACAGACATGCTAGTTTTCACAAAGTTTTTTTATATTTAAATTGTTTTGTTTGATTATGATATTAGGGTACACTATGAAGAATGCTATATACTCCGGCTCCCATATGTAAAATAACAAAAGAAGCATACTTGGTGCTGAATAACGTTTCAGCACACACAGGGCAGGTACTTGCACTCACCACTCCTGAAGATAAAGGACCTTGGTATCTGCCTAGTGATTGCTGAAGAGCATCTATACTTGTAAAAGCATTGACAGAAGACTTAACCAGTGAAGCTAAATGGGAGGTTTCTTCCAAGATAAGCTCATCAGATATAGTATCTGATGATGATCGAATTTCTGGAACAAATTGTGCATGAGCCTTCACATTTTTCCTTGCATATTCTGCAGCCTTTTTCCACGTCCCATTGTGTAGGATGGCAGAAAACGTCCAAACTACAAGAGCATCTTGAGGATTTTCCACTAATGCGAGGTGAAATGCCAACAATGCCAACCTGTTTTACAAGCAGGTGGTCACAAATAAGTCATCAATCATCAAATCTTTGACAGATGTTGAGGTAATAAAGAAAACAACACACTTAAACCGCATACTCTAAACAATGCCAAAGCAACCAGACTGGAACATAATGGCAGCAGCTAAAAATCAGCATGTAGCACTAACAAATACCTAATGGCAAATTCAGCATATAACAATAAGCTTATACATTATGAACAATTATGTAGTGACCAGGTGGGTTTTTGGTTGTAGAAAGCAGGTTATTTTCCTACTGAAAAAAAGTACAAATATTACCAGAGTGTACAATAAAAAAAGCAAACACAGGATTAAGATGCTTAGTAGCACTAACAAATACTTAATGACAAATTCAGCATATAACAATAAGCTTATACATGATGAACAATTATGTAGTGACCAGGTGGGCTTTTGGCTGTAGAAAGCAGGTTATTTTCCTGCTGGAAAAAAGTAAAATATTACCAGTGTACAATAAAAAAAGCAAACACAGGATTAAGATGCTTAGTAACTGGTTAATGATTAGCCAAGTTTTTTTTCTTCCAGTAAGACCATCAAGAAAAGAGAAATAAAGAAAATACTAGTATAAAAAAGGCAAAAATTAGACATGCACATAAAAAATCATAAAAATAGGAAGATCAAGTCCACACTTGAAATATAAGTCACCCACATATTATCGAACAGGAGTTACTTCTGTCCCTCGTATCTTTCTTAGAACCAATAACATCATATGCAATGTGGGTCAAGTGCTGCTGATATCTTGGTTGGGTCATAAATTAAATAAGAGATGCAATCAAACAGGTCATCTTAAACATTGAAAAGTAGGTGTGCAGTTAGAAGATAAGACAATGCAACATAGGATAAATTGGAAAATCTATATTGCAGACCTCTTCAGAGAGTTACAATGGAAATCTAAATCTATATCCAAATAGGTTATACTAATCACATTACCATCTGGTCCGTAATTCCATTGGAGACCATTAACTGCTGTCTATCAGACAGTCAATGACTCATCACCATTTGAGGGGAGCAAATTGACTAACGTTCCATGACTGGCATGGATACCAGGACATAGACACAATTCTATCAAAGAAATCACACCACCCAACTATTCTGACTTTCAAGTTTAGCACCAATTCAATTAATTGGAAACTCAATTTTCTTGACCAATTTTTAGATTACACGATAACACAAAATAAGATCATGGAGATAGGACTGCATTTTGTCTGGAATTTTATTCTTATGTGGCTCACCTCAAATACTCAATTTTTTTCTCATGATACCCCTATCTAGGGTATGGCCAAATCATATTGTGAACAAAGTTGCTCGACTAATAAATTGAGTAGAAAGAAACATATAATGGACCAAGAGATAGTACTTGATCAAAGCAGGCCAGAACCTAATGATTTATGGTGAAACCTGCCCCAAATTAGTTATTCATAACCTTGAAAAGTACTGCATAGTCTTCTAATTCAGGCAGTGTAATGTGGCACAAATCCTCAATATCCACAAAGTAATATTCATCTTCTTTCCTCTGCTCCAGGAATATGTTAGCCTATACTAAAAAACAAAGCGTAAAATTCCTTTCTAGTTTTGACTCGTATTAGAAGCAACATTAAACTCTATTGAACCAAGTCACTGAATCAAAACCCTTAAACATACTTGCTCGAGCCCAAAGATACAGCATGGTTATCTCACTTCTCAAAGGTCATAGTCACCTCACTTCACTCGTCAAATATGTTAGCCTATACTAAAAAACAAAGCGTAAAATTCCTTTCTAGTTTTGACTCGTATTAGAAGCAACATTAACTCATTGAACCAAGTACTGATCAAAGCAGGCCAGAACCTAATGATTTATGGTGAAACCTGCCCCAAATTAGTTATTCATAACCTTGAAAAGTACTGCATAGTCTTCTAATTCAGGCAGTGTAATGTGGCACAAATCCTCAATATCCACAAAGTAATATTCATCTTCTTTCCTCTGCTCCAGGAATATGTTAGCCTATACTAAAAAACAAAGCGTAAAATTCCTTTCTAGTTTTGACTCGTATTAGAAGCAACATTAACTCATTGAACCAAGTACTGATCAAAGCAGGCCAGAACCTAATGATTTATGGTGAAACCTGCCCCAAATTAGTTATTCATAACCTTGAAAAGTACTGCATAGTCTTCTAATTCAGGCAGTGTAATGTGGCACAAATCCTCAATATCCACAAAGTAATATTCATCTTCTTTCCTCTGCTCCAGGAATATGTTAGCCTATACTAAAAAACAAAGCGTAAAATTCCTTTCTAGTTTTGACTCGTATTAGAAGCAACATTAACTCATTGAACCAAGTACTGATCAAAGCAGGCCAGAACCTAATGATTTATGGTGAAACCTGCCCCAAATTAGTTATTCATAACCTTGAAAAGTACTGCATAGTCTTCTAATTCAGGCAGTGTAATGTGGCACAAATCCTCAATATCCACAAAGTAATATTCATCTTCTTTCCTCTGCTCCAGGAATATGTTAGCCTATACTAAAAAACAAAGCGTAAAATTCCTTTCTAGTTTTGACTCGTATTAGAAGCAACATTAACTCATTGAACCAAGTACTGATCAAAGCAGGCCAGAACCTAATGATTTATGGTGAAACCATTAAACTCTATTGAACCAAGTCACTGAATCAAAACCCTTAAACATACTTGCTCGAGCCCAAAGATACAGCATGGTTATCTCACTTCTCAAAGGTCATAGTCACCTCACTTCACTCGTCAAACATTTTTGTATTATGAAACTTTTTTGTTAAATAAATCAGTTAACTAAGCTATTCCTGATCTCTTTTAGCTCTTCCAAACCAAGTTATATCTTTAAGTTTCATATTATTGGTTTCATTCTTTTTCTAAAACTTTCTTAAATTCACTTGCCTAATTTTTTCAGACAAATAATGCTCCAAAACTAAAACCCACAATTTTCGTTTGCAGAAGTTCAATACACAAACTAATCAAGTGGAGTAACTGTTAAAGCAGAATTTAGGTCCTGTTGCCAACAAAACTTAGACTTCATGATTTTTTTTAACTTCTTACACCGAGTGATACTTATGATCCACCAGGATATAATATCTTGAGCAGCTGTTGTAGATCAATAGTCAGGCATAGAAATAGAAGAGATGTGGACATTCAAACATGACAACTGCAATTTATCTGAAGAGTTAGGACAACACAATGGCTGTGTCAGATTTTCTTACCACAAGATACTGTCAGCTGGGTGGTCAGCAGCAAGTAATTTATCAGCATTAGAAAATAATTTCTGTAAAACACAAAATCCATCTCATCAGAGGGCTTGTCAACATGTATTATATAACATATGACATCAAAATCCTAACACAAATGTGAATGTTAATATGCATGAATCTGTAATTTTGTCATCAAAACTTGCCATAATATGGAATGTTATATAAAATTTACTATTGGTCACTGCAGACAAATGTTTCCTAATGAAAATCAGACTCTGGTCTACATTGCATATATATTTTTTTGCCTTTTTGGAACATAACTTACGCTGTAGGATTTTGATTACCTTTCTTCAGAAGATTCACTTGAAATAATGAGTAATAGATAGGTTTCCTATAGCAAGTACTAGTGAAGTTTATACAGTTTCAACAACCTTTAATGTATTATAGTTTTGGATGTCTATTGAACACATATAGAATGTATGTGAGTCCTGTAACTCATCTAAAAGACCTTTTATTTCAGCAAAATGAGAAAGCACGTGCTTGACCTATAAATAGTAAGTCAATTGGAAATGTGGCAGAATTTGCAATGAAGCAAAAAATAACAACATTCAAATGCTATTTTTACTGCTAGTTTAACTGTTACTGTAATCTCAACATCATTCATAATTAATGGGATTTACCATTAAATGATTCTGGACTACAAAGTTACAAATTCTTGGTTAAGTATTCAGAGTAGCAATTTTACCCAAAAATGCTCAATTTTGCACTCATAAAACACCTTCAGCATTATGAAGCACAAACAAATTTCTAAATCCTGATGGAGCATGAAATGAAGCTTTATCCACTAAATGTGAGCTCCTTGTAGTTGGTTTTTATAGGCATGGTTGCAGGTGGATATGAAAACTCATTATCTACTGAGCACAAGTTTGTGCTAAGGTTGATAGTTATTGGTGGTTTAATCAATTTATTGATTATGATGGCATCTCTACTTCTTGGAAGAGACATCAGGAGGCTACTCTATTCATCAACCTATGCAATGATGTTTGATTTGTGTGAGAGGATAAATCACATTGAAACTAGAATCAACTTGATTTATCATTTTGGAACAAGCAATATCACCACTCGGTATTATGTTCACTGTGCTTCCTGTGGATAAGTTCATTTAGGCCCTCATCAGCATATGATTTCGGTCCAAAATCTGTTGACTTGAAAAGCAGATACCATACCTGAATAGTGTCAGCTGCCACACATTGTAACTAATATTATGTATGCAAAGAGACAGTCAGTAGCAACCTTCCCTTAGTGTTGTGCTGGTGGCCCTTCACCACATGCCAAGTAAACTTTCTCAGTTTCTCTGCAAGTTACAGCCACCATAAACATAATCTGAAGCATACACAATGTAGTGTCCTTCGATGCAATTTATGAACAACCGAAATCTTCTTATTTCAGTGGAGTGATCTACTGCATTTGTTTATTTTGGTCTTATGCCCCATTTGTCCGCTCTCCTTTTCTTTATTTTTCTCTCATTTTTATTTCTCTTCAATTCCTCAATAACAACAAGTCATAATGTCACCCAACTATTTGGGATTAACTACATGGATTTTTTTATTTTCTGTTAAGAAACCTTGTATAGAGCAATATCACTAGCTAAATCAAGACCAATCAGATCTCTTCTTATTGTTTCTTGAAAAGCTGTTTTAGATTTCCTCTACCACTCCTCATATAATTAATATCAAATGAATATCCTCATTTAACCACAGCATCTATAGGTGCCCTTCAAATATGTCCATATTATCTTAATGTTTTCCTTAGTTTTATCTGCTACCAAAGACGTACCTGATTCTTCACGGGCAAAAAAAGTTCTACCTTTTCAAGTAACCTCGCATATCCACCTTAAAATTCTCATATCGGCTTATATCAACTTTTTTTTGTACATGTTGTTTCTTATTTAATAATAAAGAAAGACAAGATTTAAAGAGACCAAATTTTTAAGCAATTAAAGATTATTTACAATAAGTCATAACAAATTATGTGATGCCCAAATACGAAACTTCACAGGGTCTACAGTCAAGTTGCTGGAATTACCAAAAGAGAGGTATATACTATAAAAGCACAATCTAAAACTCAATACTTCATTAGTTTCATTACAATGGATGAACCAAAAAGGAAGCTTAATTTCAGAAACAAGCAATTGATACAGGTTACTAGGAAATATAATCTCACCATCAGCATGGTAGAGCCCTGTGCAACTTGCTTCCTGCTTTGATCAGCTAGATATGCTGCCTGAAGCCCAAATCTTTGTTAGAAAATAGATTTAAGTTTTTTCCTAGAATTCATGCTGAAAAATGTAACCAAAATTAAACCAGCTGCAATACCACTCACCTGTACGGGAAGCAAAATATCAAGAAGTTTGAACTTTTGAAGCAAGCGTATAGAGGATTCTGCTGCGCCATATGCTAACATAAAATTCAGCTCCATCCTAAGCCTTGACTAAAAAAGTTTGTGCTTTGATTAAAAAACATGACAGACAAGGCAAAAGACAATAACCAAGAGACAAATTTCTAATCTATCATAAAATTACCTCATTAAGAGTCAGTATGGACGAAGAAAGATCTCGTATTGCAGCCGCAGTCTCCTTTGAAAATTGCAAACCAAGCCGAGCAACAATTCGTAAGCCACGCAAGATTCTTGCTGCTTACATAAAATTTCATCAACATTTTGAATGACTGCCAAGGAGCTAGCATAATAAAAAAAAACTCTTTGAAATAATTTGAATACCATTATATAAAAACTTACCACAGTCCTTGTCAAATGATAAGTGAGCAGGAATCACAGTCCGAACCTGGTACCAAAGACCACCAAAAATATAATAATATATACTAATAGAAAGAATATGTAATAATGGAAAAGCTTTTATATCCATAGATGGATGAAGTTATCACCTTTAATGTCCTTAAATCCCTCACACACCCACCAACTAGATAGGCATCAAATCCTGGACATCACAAACCTCAATATGTTGCAACTCTCACTGAGAATTATAATGAATAAATGACAATGATCAGTGTCCTAGAAAATAGCTCGGTCTTGGTTCACTATTTGTTTCTTAACAATAGCGAGTCTGAACCAATTGTTTATTTTTTAATGCAAAAGATCAGAGAAACTATCAAAATTACTCCGTTAAGATGGTGAAATAATTATTGGAAGCGGAGTAGTAGGAGAGGGACAAAGTAACACTTCAAAAGAATGATCAGGTTACTAGGAAATATAATCTCACATCAGCATGGTAGAGCCCTGTGCAACTTGCTTCCTGCTTGATCAGCTAGATATGCTGCCTGAAGCCCAAATCTTTGTTAGAAAATAGATTTAAGTTTTTTCCTAGAATTCATGCTGAAAAATGTAACCAAAATTAAACCAGCTGCAATACCACTCACCTGTACGGGAAGCAAAATATCAAGAAGTTTGAACTTTTGAAGCAAGCGTATAGAGGATTCTGCTGCGCCATATGCTAACATAAAATTCAGCTCCATCCTAAGCCTTGACTAAAAAAGTTTGTGCTTTGATTAAAAAACATGACAGACAAGGCAAAAGACAATAACCAAGAGACAAATTTCTAATCTATCATAAAATTACCTCATTAAGAGTCAGTATGGACGAAGAAAGATCTCGTATTGCAGCCGCAGTCTCCTTTGAAAATTGCAAACCAAGCCGAGCAACAATTCGTAAGCCACGCAAGATTCTTGCTGCTTACATAAAATTTCATCAACATTTTGAATGACTGCCAAGGAGCTAGCATAATAAAAAAAAACTCTTTGAAATAATTTGAATACCATTATATAAAAACTTACCACAGTCCTTGTCAAATGATAAGTGAGCAGGAATCACAGTCCGAACCTGGTACCAAAGACCACCAAAAATATAATAATATATACTAATAGAAAGAATATGTAATAATGGAAAAGCTTTTATATCCATAGATGGATGAAGTTATCACCTTTAATGTCCTTAAATCCCTTACTCCACCAACATAATCATAGATGGTATAGCAAGTAGGATCAAAGAATAAACTGTGGACAGAAAGTATTATAATCAAAATCATTCATATTTGAACATTTTGAGTTATCAGATAAAGGTAAAGCATGGTTCTTAATAAATAGATCTCAACTTGCAAAAACTTCAGAATGGCCTATGATTTTTCAATGAAAGCAGTCAAACAATGATGATAATTTGCCTGTTAATCGTGAAATCACGATCCATGCAGTTCTTCCAGCGAACGAAGTCATCCACATCACAACCACTGGAAACTTGAGAGGGCACATCTTTTTTTTGTTTTTTCACATCTTTATCATTGGTGTTAAAGCTAGAAACCTAACATCACAAATTCCAAATGCAAATGAATATGGTTCGGATATAAATGAAAAGAAAATTGATACATCAAGCATACTTTGAGAAGCTTGCACAAACCTCAACAATGGAACCTTGAACATGAACCTGGCATATTGGAAAACGGCGCCCTATTATTATACAATGCCGAAATTGTTTTTTGATCTGCATGTGAAACAGTATTAGCCAAATACAATAAGAAAGAACTAAAAAGAATAATATCCAGAAATTGAATGAACATATGAGACCTGGTTGAGTGTGGCATTGGTAATTACATCAAAGTCTTTTGGTATTCTCTTCAGAAGCAAATCCCTCACACACCCACCAACTAGATAGGCATCAAATCCTGGACATCACAAACCTCAATATGTTGCAACTCTCACTGAGAATTATAATGAATAAATGACAATGATCAGTGTCCTAGAAAATAGCTCGGTCTTGGTTCACTATTTGTTTCTTAACAATAGCGAGTCTGAACCAATTGTTTATTTTTTAATGCAAAAGATCAGAGAAACTATCAAAATTACTCCGTTAAGATGGTGAAATAATTATTGGAAGCGGAGTAGTAGGAGAGGGACAAAGTAACACTTCAAAAGAATGATCAGGTTACTAGGAAATATAATCTCACATCAGCATGGTAGAGCCCTGTGCAACTTGCTTCCTGCTTGATCAGCTAGATATGCTGCCTGAAGCCCAAATCTTTGTTAGAAAATAGATTTAAGTTTTTTCCTAGAATTCATGCTGAAAAATGTAACCAAAATTAAACCAGCTGCAATACCACTCACCTGTACGGGAAGCAAAATATCAAGAAGTTTGAACTTTTGAAGCAAGCGTATAGAGGATTCTGCTGCGCCATATGCTAACATAAAATTCAGCTCCATCCTAAGCCTTGACTAAAAAAGTTTGTGCTTTGATTAAAAAACATGACAGACAAGGCAAAAGACAATAACCAAGAGACAAATTTCTAATCTATCATAAAATTACCTCATTAAGAGTCAGTATGGACGAAGAAAGATCTCGTATTGCAGCCGCAGTCTCCTTTGAAAATTGCAAACCAAGCCGAGCAACAATTCGTAAGCCACGCAAGATTCTTGCTGCTTACATAAAATTTCATTTCATCAACATTTTGAATGACTGCCAAGGAGCTAGCATAATAAAAAAAACTCTTTGAAATAATTTGAATACCATTATATAAAAACTTACCACAGTCCTTGTCAAATGATAAGTGAGCAGGAATCACAGTCCGAACCTGGTACCAAAGACCACCAAAAATATAATAATATATACTAATAGAAAGAATATGTAATAATGGAAAAGCTTTTATATCCATAGATGGATGAAGTTATCACCTTTAATGTCCTTAAATCCCTTACTCCACCAACATAATCATAGATGGTATAGCAAGTAGGATCAAAGAATAAACTGTGGACAGAAAGTATTATAATCAAATCATTCATATTTGAACATTTTGAGTTATCAGATAAAGGTAAAGCATGGTTCTTAAATAAATAGATCTCAACTTGCAAAACTTCAGAATGGCCTATGATTTTTCAATGAAAGCAGTCAAACAATGATGATAATTTGCCTGTTAATCGTGAAATCACGATCCATGCAGTTCTTCCAGCGAACGAAGTCATCCACATCACAACCACTGGAAACTTGAGAGGGCACATCTTTTTTTTGTTTTTTTCACATCTTTATCATTGGTGTTAAAGCTAGAAACCTAACATCACAAATTCCAAATGCAAATGAATATGGTTCGGATATAAATGAAAAGAAAATTGATACATCAAGCATACTTTGAGAAGCTTGCACAAACCTCAACAATGGAACCTTGAACATGAACCTGGCATATTGGAAAACGGCGCCCTATTATATACAATGCCGAAATTGTTTTTTGATCTGCATGTGAAACAGTATTAGCCAAATACAATAAGAAAGAACTAAAAAGAATAATATCCAGAAATTGAATGAACATATGAGACCTGGTTGAGTGTGGCATTGGTAATTACATCAAAGTCTTTTGGTATTCTCTTCAGAAGCAAATCCCTCACACACCCACCAACTAGATAGGCATCAAATCCTGGACATCACAAACCTCAATATGTTGCAACTCTCACTGAGAATTATAATGAATAAATGACAATGATCAGTGTCCTAGAAAATAGCTCGGTCTTGGTTCACTATTTGTTTCTTAACAATAGCGAGTCTGAACCAATTGTTTATTTTTTAATGCAAAGCAAAAGATCAGAGAAACTATCAAAATTACTCCGTTAAGATGGTGAAATAATTATTGGAAGCGGAGTAGTAGGAGAGGGACAAAGTAACACTTCAAAAGAATGATCAGGCTTTAAAGTAAAGACAAGGAAAGAACTGTCAAACATATTTCTCTTTTCATGTTTCATTTCCTTTCACCTTTCCTTTATTTTCTGCTTTGATTTTTCCTTTATACTATTTCTTTATCTTAATAAAATGAGTTGGCTAGAGTTTCATCTATTGTTTTCCTCAAAAAAGTTGCTCATTTGTTTAATCAGCCAAGTTCTCTCACAAAATTGTCAGCAAATTTGGTGATCCTGATCTTTAATATCAAGATAATAGATAAAGTCACCTATTTCAGAGCTCATTGTTTAGAGTACAAGAATCAAAATTTTATAATGGCAAGAATTGACAGATTTATATAAACCATATATAGTAACAAGCAAGTCTAAGTTCTACAATTTCAATATTTACAACTCAAAAGGTGCACCTGCATTAGAAACTACAAAATTCAATGAATATGAACCTTTTCTTTGAAGAATATTCAGTACAGTCCATGTAGAGGATGATATAGATGACCTCCTAATACCAACAGCCCTTGAGTCCACTGTCTTCCAAGATGATTGATCATATGAACCTAATTTCATGAAAATTCAAACATCTCAGTCGACTAAAAGAAACCAAATAAGTGTGATTTCCAGCACAAATTGATCAAATTGCATTGTCCACAACCTGCTCATTGTCATGCCCCACAACATCTCATTCACAAATTCTGTATGTCATATACTACTAATGTAAAGAGAAAGGGAAAAGAAAAAAACTTATATTCCATGATATCTTTCGCTTAGAGGAATTTTATAAAAAAATTGCCTTTGATTTAAAATATCCTAAAGAACAACAAACCAAAAAGGCCAGCCATGCCAAGTTATTTGGACGATTATATCGGTTCCGACAACCAAGATCCTCAGCTGGTAGATGGCGTGCGAACCAAAGAGAGATAAAACGCATCAACTTAGTGATTCACGTCCCATCATCCGCGAAGTAACTATTAGCAGACTACTACTTGAAACGACCTGTTAAGCAGCCCAGTATACCAACCTCAATTGAGACCTACGGTAAGCTACAGCCTAAGATGAAGAAATTAAACAGAAAAATCTTTTACCCTCGCTGTGTGCGGCGAAAAAAATAATAATAAGATGAAAACCATGGTACCTTCCTCCGGCGGAAGAACCGAACCAGTATCACCATTTTCCCCCGTGGACGAATGATTCCACCTCTAAGGACAAGAAGAAAAGAAATACACAAGCGCGAACCAGATCAGAAAGCTGTTCGACGAAATGCCAGAACAGAAAGCGGAAAGAGAGAGAGGGCCGGAGTGGGCAGGCGAAGGACCTGGCGGTCGGAGACGAGGGTGTGTAGGCGAGAGACGAGGGAGGGGGAGCGGAAGGGGTAGCTTCGACGCGAGATCGCCATTAGCTCGGGCCAGGTGCCATGCGGCAAGGAAGACCCCTCCGAGCTACAAATTGTGCGCCGTCGGAGTCCCCGCAGCTCAAACCAATCAGCTCATGTGTCTCTAGGGGATTAAATAGCGGCTCGGATTTTTTTCGAGCGTCCGAAGCAACCGATCCATCGAAACCAGTTCGGATTGAGAATAAGGTATTCAAATCGGGTCCGAGTTTGGATTCGGATTCCGATTCCGATTACTAACTAATTAAGTTGAATCCGAGTTTGAGGTGGAGTGAAATTTGTGGCTATTAATTTAGTATCTTTGCTAAATATTAAAGCAAATTCATTCATTTATTTTATTTTATTTATTTGCTAAATATTAAATAATCTAATTTGACATCGAATTAGAAATATAAAATGTCGTATCAATTAATCATTTATTAAAATATTAAAATTGATAAATTTATGTATTTAATTTTTTAAATTATTTAATTGATTTGAAACCAAATTAGAACTATTTCAATTCTAATTTTAGATTCTAATAACCGAACTACTAAGCCAATGACACGATTCGATTTTGATTCTGATTTAAATCGAATTATGATCGAGTATAAGCAATATAAATATGGATTAAGGATTTAATATATAAAATAAAATTACATTTGTATTATATCAGTTTCGAATTAATTATGTATTTGGTGTTAGTTGAATTCACATTTATGTGAAATGGACCATCTTTTGGGACCCATAGCTTATTGAGTTCATATATATATATATATACATATATATATACATACATATATATATATATACATACATATATATATATACATACATATATATACATATATATATACATACATATATATATATACATACATATATATATATACATACATATATATATATATATATATATATATATATATATATATATATATATATATATATATGTATGTATATATATATGTATATATGTATGTATATACATATATATATACATACATATATATATATATATGTATTATATATATACATACATATATATATATACATATATACATACATATATTATATATACATATATATATACATACATATATATATATATATATATATATATATATATATATGTATATATACATATATATATATATATGTATATATATATGTATATGTATGTATATATATATACATATACATATATATATACATACATATATATATATATATGTATGTATATATATATGTATATATGTCTATATATATATGTATATATGTATATATGTATATATGTATATATACATATATACATATATACATATATACATATACATATACATACATATATATGTATATATATGTATGTATATGTATATATATATGTATGTATATATATATGTATGTATATATATATATATATGTAAATATATATATGAATGTATTTATATATATATATGTATATATGTATATATATGTATGTATGTATTTATATATATGTATGTATATATATATGTATATATATGTTGAATCTCGGATTTTGATGATGAAATTAATTGATTGTGTTTAGATGTTTAACTGCATTTTAAGTGATGCAGGTCTACTCGATCAGGATTAGACAGTTGACGCAGGAGGAATTGACGTTGCGCCGGAGGAGATCACGTTAGGATCTTGGACGGTAGAACACTTCGGACGTCGGGCATCGGGCCAAGAAGAGCAGAATTGCACCAAGGATATCGGGGTTGCGGAGGTCAACCGCCGATTGGGCAACAAGCCGCAAGAGTGGACGATGCGTTGAAGAATCGGACGAAGCGCCAACCAATGATGTGCCGGGCAACAGAATGTCAATTCGCGTTGTAATAATTGTCTAGATCGGAGTAGAGTTTTGGCTTATGTGTGCAGGATTAACTACGATAACGATGAAGACATAAAGCGAAACAAAGTGCCGGAGTCAAGCGCGAAGGATTTGTTGGGAGTTCGAGAGTCCGACGGAAGTCTGAAGGTTCGTCGGGAATGCTGCCGGAACTAGCCGAGAATGAGTATGGAGCTTGCCGAAGGGTTTTCGGAAGCTCGCCAGAATGTACGTTGAAAGTTCGCGGAGCTCATCGAGAAAGATCGTAGCTTGCCAAAGAAGCTCATCGGAACTCGCCAAGATCAAATCGTGAAGTCTAGGAGCTTGCCGGGAGTCCGCAGAATGGTTTCCGAGAGTTTTTCGGAAGATCGCCGGAAGAAGTCTTGACTTGTGGACTTTGTAATAGCTTAGGAAATGTCTTTAAATTTGTAGTTAGCATGTTAATTAGGGTTAGGATTAGGTGTTAATCTTATAACCCAAGTAGGGGCCAATTGGGCCCGAGTTCGGACTGGTTTGGGCCAAGTTTGGAGCCCAACCAATAAGCTGAAATAGCGAGGCGGTGGCACCACCGGTCTGGGCGGTGGCACCGCCCAGCACCCGAGAGCCAGGCGGTGGCACCGCTGGACTGGGCGATGGCACCGCCCAGTACACTGTCAGTGTCACAACTGACAGGCGGTGGCACCGCCACTGACATGCGGTGGCACCGCTAGCTTCGGGAACCGAAGAGAATTCAAATTTTGGAGCCCAAATTTGAATCCTCTTGAGGCCTATAAATATCCCTCAATTCTCAGTAGAGATAACAACTTTTGAGAAGCAATAGATTGAGATAAAAGCCTTAGCAAAGTCTTTAGCAAGTCTTGTTTTCAATTGCTTGAGTGTTCACCTCCTTCTTTCTCATTGAAACTTTGTAAAAGTGTGAACCACTTGTAGAAAGTTGTAAGAGGGGTATTTGTCCTTCCCCTTCAAAGTGATTTGCTAGTGGAAGTTAGGAGCCTCATCGAAGAAGGCTTCGCAAGTGGATGTAGGTCATTTTGACCGAACCACTTTAAAATTGGTTTGCATTTATTTATTGTACTTTACCTTACTGCAAATCTTTATAAGTGCTTTACTTCCTCATTACTTTTGCTGCACACATTTACGAACACGCTTTCAAGTTAAGCACTTCCGAGTTCGGTTTTTATCGTACGAAAAAGTTTCCAAAACCGACGTTTTAATCCGCTGCACTAATTCACCCCCCCCTCTTAGTGCCGCTCCGATCCTAACAATTGGTATCAGAGCCCGGTATTTCTCATTTCGGATTTACACCCGAGAGAAATGACTCTTCATGGCTTTCAAGAAGGCTTTTCGATTTTTCATCCACCGTTGTTTAACGGATTGGACTACACTTATTGGAAAACTCGAATGAGAGTTTTCTTGATTTCTATGAATTTGGATTTATGGAATATTGTTGAAAACAGTTTTCAACTTCCCTCTAAACCGATGAACGAATGGTCGGATTTGGAGAAGAAGTATTTTTCTTTAAACGCAAAGGCTATGAATGCCTTATTTTGCGCTTTGGACAAAAATGAGTTCAATCGGATTTCTATGTGCGAAACAGCTTTTGGTATTTGGCGAACACTTGAAATCACACACGAGGGAACTAGTAGAGTCAAAGACTCGAAAGTTAATATTGTATTGCATGATTTTGAGCTTTTTCAAATGCAACCAAGTGAGACTATAGGCGACATGTACACCCGTTTCACGGATGTCGTCAATAATCTAAGAGTTCTTGGTAAATCTTTTTCGAATTTTGATCTCGTAAGTAAGATCTTAAGATCCCTTCCAAAAAGGTGGGATCCTAAAATAACCGCAATACAAGAGACAAAAAATTTAAATGATTTTCCATTAGAAGAATTAATCGGGTCACTAATGACCTATGAAATGACACTTTTGGAACATTTTGAACCTGATGAGCACTTGAACCACCTTCCAAAGAATATGAAGGATTTGGAACTCCATACAAATGAATACCACTTGAGCGATGACTCAAGTGATGAGGACAATGATGAACTTGAACTTCGAACACTAAATCTTAATAAGTTCATTAAACAAAAATCTAAAATAAATAATGAACTTGAACGGAGGAAGAGGCCAAAGAAGAGGAAGGCAACCAAGGATGAATCAAGAACTTCCAAAGGTGAAACGACGAATTGGGCTTTGACGAGCTTCGACTACAAGGTAAGTAACTCAACTCCCTTAATTTATTTTGAAATTACTTGATGTTTTCCATGATGCGTTTTCTTTTTTTTGAATAATTATTTTCTTGAAAATTGCATGTTTCCAAAGAAGGCAACCAAGGATGAATCAAGAACTTCCAAAGTTGTGATGAACGCA
Source organism: Musa balbisiana (assembly GCA_004837865.1). Classification (NCBI taxonomy): domain Eukaryota; kingdom Viridiplantae; phylum Streptophyta; class Magnoliopsida; order Zingiberales; family Musaceae; genus Musa; species Musa balbisiana. The sequence goes on along the minus strand of CM017195.1, from coordinate 11,386,926 downwards.
CGAATTGGGCTTTGACTGAGCTTCGACTACAAGGTAAGTAAACTCAACTCCCTTAATTTATTTTGAAATTACTTGATGTTTTCCATGATGCGTTTTCTTTTTTTGAATAATTATTTTTCTTGAAAATTGCATGTTTTATGTTAATGGAATAAAAAGTTAGATATAAATCTAATAATTGTAAACCTAGTGAGATTAATCTTATATATGTGCTTGAGAAGCAAAAATGTGTATTTTGATGATTTTCATATTGATTTTCAATGAAGATGCATGGCTTTTGTATGAAAGGCTTGATATTTTTTATGTACATTATCTTTGTTTTTCAAACATAATGTATGGTTTTGACATAAGAACAAAAATTTGAGCATGCTATTATAAAATCAATCATATAAATTAAAACTAAAGAAGTTTTAGGTATCTATAAGAATCATTCAAAATTATGTTCAATGAAACCTTGCTTAATGTTGTAATGAAAATATTAAAGTTGTGATACCATGATATAACGATTTTATGTATAAAATTTTAAAGTTATACATGATGATTTTTGTGATTTATTGGTCTTGATGGTTTTACGACGAAATTCATTTTTCGATCCTAAACGTTGATGCATGTTTTTATTTGACATAAATGAAAAAGCATGCTAACATGAAATCAATCACTTAAAATGAAACACTTAAAAAAGGGGGAAAATATATTATCAATGAAATCATGAATCTATTTATGTTATGAATTTTGTGAACCTTAAAAATGATTTTGATGATTTAAATTTGAAATAAGTTTTATCCAAATCATGATCTTGATTTCTTGGAATAACATGAGATTTCCTTTGACGATCATTTTGATTATTTAAAAGGAGATTTGTCGAAATGATTTATAGAATTTTGGATTCATGAATTGATCCTTTATTTGTTTATGAGATGGTTGAAATCTTTGTACCTTTGAATTCTTTCCCTTCTCCCTTCGATTTTTAAATTTATACATGTTATATGTTGAAGATTTGAAACTATGTTTTGATATCATACATACCCAAGAAATGTTGATTTGACAAATTGAATGAATTGAAAATGAATGATGAATTTTCTCTTGAATATTACTTGTGATATTTTTTTATAAATCATTATCTTGATTTCTCGATATTTGATATATGAAATTTTATAATGAATCAAGATTTTTCTTTAATCAATCTCCTAAGATTTTCTTTTGATTATTTATGAGGAGGTTCTTCAAAAATAAATCATGCCTTTTGGTATACACATATTCTAATCCTTTATGATATGATTTTTATGCAATTGCTTGTGTTCATGAAAATATTCATCTCATCATCCAATTAATTCTTCTTGATATTCCTAATATGATGAAATGAAATTATACATGAAATACAAATGAGAAGTTAATTATCATGCATGATAGGATGTAATGAACTTTGACATTTAGATACCATCATTTGAAAAGCTATGATCATGTTGCCAAAATAATGTATCATGAATGCTTGAATATCATGTATAATATGCTCATAGTGATGATTGATTTATTTGTATCATGCATGAAAAATAAAAGGTATAGTTTTGAAATTATGTAATTTGAAAATATGATGATGAATCTTGTGATTTACGTATTATTGATTTTTATCAAAATGAAAGTGCCTTATTGATCTTTATTGTAATAAATCTTACACTTTCGATTTTAAATGATGATACATGTTTTCACAAAAGACTTGAATACCCTCACATGAAATCAATTGTATGAAATGGAAATGAATTTTCTATCCTATTGAGATTAATGAATTTATTTTACCAATCTTGTGAATCTCATAAAAATAAACATGATGAATATTTTGAAAATAAATGAGTGTATCATACATTTGGTCTTAATGATTTCTCTTGAACATACTTTTTGAAATCATACTTGATGATGAATATCAAGATATTAAAAGGATGTTATCATGGAATCATGCTTGATGATTTGTTTTATGAAATTTACCTTTCCGTCTTAAATGTTGACACTTGTTTTATTAAAGGTAAAGGCATGCTTATAAGAAGCAAATCACATGAATAGAAATTTATAAAAACGAAATGCGGTCCTCTATCTTATCGACTTTTCAATAAATCTATGCTTGTCATGTATGAATTTATTGAATGTGACTTTGAGGATGATTTCGGATTTCACAAATGCTTGATTCATACTTATGACATGAGACACATTTTAAATATGAATCATGTTCAATGCTTCAATCATGTTATATCTCCCTTAATTCATGTTGTTCTCCTAGATTTATTTACCAAAGAGGAGAATCTTCCGAATGAATGAAATAATACAAATGAATCACTTATGCTTCAATCATGTTATATCTTTTTGAAATATCTTTTTAATGTGATGTTGATAATTTAAGATGCCTATTGGAATTCATGACATGAGATAATTGAATCCTTGACTTACTCTTTATATGGCTTGAGAATAGATGGTTAAAATCTTGCTTGATGAGTTGTTTTATAAGATTTTGCCTTTATGTCTTGAACTTTCATGCTTATCTTGATTTAGCATATAAAGACTAAGGCATGCTTAGATGAAAAAGAATTACTTAAAAAATATTTTTCCCATCTGATCGAGATTAATGATTTCATGATATTTTGTGAACCTCGAGATTGATTTTGATGACTTGATTATGAGTTTCAAGTTAACGATTTGATTTGAATAAGTTTTATCTAAATCATCATCTTGATCTTGCAAAATTGGAATCACAAATAATATCTTTTGGTATTCATGAATTGATACTCACAATATGAAAGTATTGGTATTCATGACTTGAATTTTGATTGAAATATTGCATGCTTAAATTAATCATTCTCCTATGTTTCAAAAATTCTTTAAATGCCTTATGTGATGATTGAAAATTAATTTGCTTTATGATAAATCTATGTATACCATTTTGAATATCTTGAAAGTAATGTTGAGATTTTGATGAATTTGATGATTTGGTATTATGCATGCAATACTTTAACGTATGATAATGATGCACAAATAAGATTGATACTTACCTTTGTCATAATTGATGTAAAGGGTCTTCCCTTCTTTTTGACAATGACAAAGGGGGAGATAGCTAATTTGTACAAGTCAAGAAGATGCAAAAACTTGATTGCTAACTTGCCTATCTTGAGTAGCAAAGATTGCTAACTTGCTTATTTCAAGAAGCAAAAGTTGTCTTCTTGAACATCACTATCTTGCCTATCTCAATAAGCAAAACAAGCTAACGTGCACATCTAGCAAACTTGTATATTTTAAGAAGTAAGGGTTGCTTTCTTAAACATCTCAAAACTGCTAGCTTGCATGTTCTAAAAATATTGTAAAATTTGCTAGCTTGTATGTTATAGAAATTGCTATCATACTACCTTGCATATCTATGATGATAGCAAAATTGCATAATGATAAAACTAGGAGATTATGTTAATTATGCAATGTGTTGAACTTGGATATTTCAAAAACTTGTAAATTGCAATAGGAAGCAAGAATCATGGGCTTACACAAGAAAGCTATCTTGCATTTGCTTTTGAAATTTTTGCTAGCTTGTATGTAGCAAAACTTGCATATCGTAAAAATTGCTAGCTTGTAGTCTAAAGAGAAGCAAACAGTTGCTGTTTTAAGAAAAGCAAACATGCTAAACTTGCACATCTTTAATTGCTAAATTGCATGATGATAAAATTGGATACTATGTTTATTATGTAATGATTAGAACTCATATCTCTAAATACATAAGAGTTGGGACTTCTCCTTTTTGTTGATGACATAGGGGGAGAAGTATATTGATGACTTCATGCATTGAATTGAATATTTTATATATTTGCATGATGGTTTAAATGTTTTTCATAACATGTGATGAATGTTGCTTGGATTTGGGATAATCCAAGTGTTCTATCAATGACATATTAATAGGGGGAGTTTGTTTAAACTCCGGGGAGTTCAGGTTAACTCCGGTAGTCATCAATTAGTTGTCATCATCAAAAAGGGGGAGATTGTTGAATCTCGGATTTTGATGATGAAACTAATTGATTGTGTTTAGATGTTTAACTGCATTTTGAGTGATGCAGGTCTACTCGATCAGGATTAAACAGTTGACGCAGGAGGAATTGACGTTGCGCCGGAGGAGATCACGTTAGGATATTGGACGGTAGAATGCTTTGGACGTCGGGCATCGGGCCAAGGAGAGCGGAATTGCACCAAGGATATCGGGGTTGCGGAGGTCAACCGCCGATTGGGCAACAAGCCGCAAGAGTGGACGATGCGTTGAAGAATCGGACGAAGCGCCAACCAATGATGTGTCAGGCAACAGAATGTCAATTCGCGTTGTAATAATTGTCTAGATCGGAGTAGAGTTTTGGCTTATGTGTGCAGGATTAACTATGATAACGATGAAGACATAAAGCAAAACAAAGTGTCGGAGTCAAGCACGAAGGATTTGTTGGGAGTTCGAGAGTCCGACGGAAGTCTGAAGGTTCGTTGGGAATGCTGCCGGAACTAGCCGAGAATGAGTAGGGAGCTTGCCGAAGGGTTTTCGGAAGCTCGCCAGAATGTACGTCGGAAGTTCACGGAGATCATCGAGAAAGATCGTAGCTTGCCGAAGAAGCTCATCGGAACTCGCCAAGATCAAATCGTGAAGTCTAGGAGCTTGCCAGGAGTCCGCAGAATGGTTTCCGAGAGTTTCTCGGAAGATCGTCGGAAGTTCGCCGGAAGAAGTCTTGACTTGTGGACTTTGTAATAGCTTAGGAAATGTCTTTAAATTTGTAGTTAGCATGTTAATTAGGGTTAGTATTAGGTGTTAATCTTATAACTCAAGTAGGGGCCAATTGGGCCCGAGTTCGGACTGGTTTGGGCCAAGTTTGGAGCCCAACCAGTAAACTGAAATAGTGAGGCGGTGGCACCGCCCAGTACACTTTCAGTGTCACAATTGACAGGCGGTGGCACCGCCACTGACAGGCGGTGGCACCGCTAGCTTCGGGAACCGAAGAGAATTCAAATTTTGGAGCCCAAATTTGAATCCTCTTGAGGCCTATAAATACCCCTCAATTCTTAGTAGAGATAACAACTTTTGAGAAGCAATAGATTGAGATAAAAGCCTTAACAAAGTCTTTAGCAAGTCTTGTTTTCAATTGCTTGAGTGTTCACCTCCTTTTTTCTCATTGAAACTTTGTAAGAGTGTGAACCACTTGTAAAAAGTTGTAAGAGGGGTATTTGTCCTTCCCCTTCAAAGTGATTTGCTAGTGGAAGTTGGGAGCCTCATCGAAGAAGGCTTCGCAAGTGGATGTAGGTCATTTTGACCGAACCACTTTAAAATTGGTTTGTATTTATTTATTGCATTTTACCTTATTGCAAATCTTTATAAGTGCTTTACTTCCTCATTACTTTTGCTGCACACACTTACGAACACGCTTTCAAGTTAAGCACTTCCGAGTTCGGTTTTTATCGTACGAAAAAGTTTCCAAAACCGACGTTTTAATCTGCTGCACTAATCACCCCCCCCCCCTCTTAGTGCCGCTCCGATCCTAACAATATATATGTATGTATATATATAAATATATATATATACATACATTTATATATACATACATATGTATGTATATATAAATGTATGTATATATATATAATACATACATACATATATATAGATATATATATATATAATATATATATATATATATATAATATATATATATATATATTATATATATATATCTATATATATATATATCTATATATATATATATGCTTAAAATGATCCAATCAGATAACATCCCCATCAAAAACATACGGTATTAAGGTTGAGCAATAAGAAACAATGTCAAGCATATAGTTATTGGTAAAATAAATAGTAGACTGTCGCAATAATTTTTATTTTAATTACGACTACAAATCGTGCTTTCGTGTGTACGAAATATCTATTTATAAAATAAAAACAACAATAATAACGAGATAGATAATAAATCTAAGAATAATCACGTGATATATTAAATGAACCCATAGAGTTTATTTTTTATATTATTAATTTTTTTTATTTCAATCCATAAAATAGTAAAAATTCATCCATTCGCCTCATATGCCATCATCGTAGTTGTAAAATTATTTTATTTATCAATTTTATAAAATAAAAACAACAATAATAACGAGATAGATAATAAATCTAAGAATAATCACGTGATATATTAAATGAACCCATAGAGTTTATTTTTTATATTATTAATTTTTTTTATTTCAATCCATAAAATAGTAAAAATTCATCCATTCGCCTCATATGCCATCATCGTAGTTGTAAAATTATTTTATTTATCAATTTTATAAATAAAGATAAATTATGATAGGTAGGTGATAAAAAAAATATTTATTTATTAGTGGATAATATGTAATATTCAACAAATCCATGGCACAGAGGGTTGGATCTAATTAAGCCTTTTTCAGATCGATTAGGCTTTGACACTTCAAGATTTTTTATATTATTAATTTTTTTTATTTCAATCCATAAAATAGTAAAAATTCATCCATTCGCCTCATATGCCATCATCGTAGTTGTAAAATTATTTTATTTATCAATTTTATAAATAAAGATAAATTATGATAGGTAGGTGATAAAAAAAATATTTATCTCGAACCCATCTTAACAAGTGGTGGTAGAGTTACCAAGAGAAAAAGACATCAAGATTAATAACCGAATCATGAGAAGGGTAGTTATTGTTTACTAAAATACGATATGATATTTTCTTCAACCAAACATATTATAAAAATTGTCGAGTCAACAATAATCGATATTAGTTATTGTTTACTAAAATACTCTTCCTTTCTATTGTGTCAAATAGAACGTGAAAAAAAATTTATTCAACTCTAATCTTCATGCAAGTGAATTATTAAAAAACATTCGAATACCCCTCGATCACCAATTGAATGTTTGAGGCTCTCTTTGAATACATGCTGACTTGAATCAATTTAAATTGAATTGATCATCATTGATATTTATTACATTAATCGATAAAAATATTTATTTATTAGTGGATAATATGTAATATTCAACAAATCCATGGCACAGAGGGTTGGATCTAATTAAGCCTTTTTCAGATCGATTAGGCTTTGACACTTCAAGATTTTTTATAATTATCTTATATTTACTTAGCAAAGAATTAGTAGAGGTTTCCTATTTCTTCGAGAGACTTCCAAGCCCTCCCTTGGACAACTTCGGTTGGTACATAGCCTTTTCTCTATCATCGTGTCCCACATTTTCATATGATATCACAAAGATTGCAGTAGACTATATCCGAAGATGAATTTAGCGATTGATTGATGGCTCTCCACATGCGGAAAAGACAAATATACATCATCAAATTAATTGGTATTTGATATTTTATCGACAGATTATATATATATATATATATATATATATATATATATATATATATATATATATATATATATATATATATATATAAAATACTTAAATTCAAATTAACTATTATGTATTTTTGTACCATGGTTTGAGGATCCATACAATTTGGTCCTGTTTTGAAAGTGCAAGGTTGTTCATATGGATTTATAAGGCAAGGAGATAGAGGGAATGAGGTTGGATTATGGATTGACTCTTGGACCCTGAATGCATTTATGATATTGACTCGAGGTGAGATTAGCAATTTCTCCTATGTCGCATTCTTGTATGACTGGCCAACGTTGGGAGAGGGATTCCTGACTTAACCCCTCCGATGATTGAATCGATAAGTGATTTTTGTAGTGAAAAGAGTTTGATCCCTCGTTTCGGGTTAGGGTTTAGAATTTATACTTACAAAGATAACTTGAAGGTACATGTGTCATCAATGCTTGTCATTGTTTCATTCAACGTGATCGAACGAGCGATCGACTCGTATGCTCTTGATGACATAAGTTGGTTTGTTCGGACCTCTGTTATGTGGTAAACCATACGATTTCAAGTGATGCGGGATCGATCATGCGTGATCTGTCATGTCGACTTCACTTCATACATAACACGTGTGTCTGGTTGTCTCATATTAGATCCTTAGTGGTCGTCAACTACCGTTTCATGATTAGTGTAAGAATATATTTTATCATTAATAAATATAAAAAAAATCAATAACGTCGAAAGGATAGTTAGCACGTTATATGAATTAATCTCCAAAAGAAAAAAAGAAGACATTATTAATATCCTCGGTGTCTTTCATGAATAATAATATTATTTTAATAAAGTATAATAATATCGATATTTTCATCCGGCAAGATTCCGTTCACACGAGGAGAAGCCGATCTTTGTGGGCCAGCAGTCGTTCCCCTGCGCATGTCGGCTGCCTCGTCGGGCCAGTCTTTTTCCAACCTGCAAACGGAGGAAGCGGATAGAGACACACGGGATGCGCGCAAGTGGCGGCGAGGTGTTCGTAGAAAAGCCCAAAAGAGATAAGCCGATAGGTGGGGCGCACCGAGTGCAAAATAAGGGTTGGCGGGACGCATAGTCCGTCCTTTTCCGGTTGGCGCCGAGGCGTCGTGTGCGAGGGAGGTCGCTCGCACGAGTTGCCCATCTCGGCGATATATATCGAGCGCGTCACGAGGACTTCGATCTCGCGAGACAGATAAGCTTTTTATTTATGCATGGATAAGAAGATAAGATCGAGAGTTGAGCAAACCACCCAACCCCCACCCCCTTCAAACAACAAATCAACCTACGTACTTTTCCGGTTTATGATTCCATAACTTCCTTAATTATATATCGCATGATATAACAATTCAAGACTGATTTGGTGGAATCGATATAGTCAATAAAAACTTGGAGAAGCAAATATTTTATTTCCAAAAATGTGATGGGATAGAGGCGTTAAACCTCCTTTCCTAAATAATATTATAATATATAATTCCTTAGACTGATTTATTTGAATCCAACTAAGATGGCACAAAGACTTTCTGTTGTCATTCATGACTGGTATGTAATAGATCATGTCATTTAACTTACCCGTCGCACCTACCCGTCATGTGATTGGAGTTCGTGATGGGGATCAAACCAAAGCTCCTCACACTTCCAAGTCATCGAACGCTACCCAACAGTCTGGCGTAAGCGGATAAGGATAAACTTGACAACGGCAAGGTTTGAAGGCATCATATCGCGGAACGACTCGTCTCGTCTCGTCTAGTCGTCGATCTGATGCAGGAATGGGAGCACGGAATAGGAAATCGGACCACAGTTTGTACGCCACGTGTAGCGGGAAATCTGGTGGCCCCTCGCAGAACGCGCTTGGAAGCCCGAGTGCTATTTAATGCCCTCCTTTCCAGCAAGCTTCTGACGATTTGCCTCTGCCTCGTTCCCGTCCGAGAAGAGAGAGAGAGAGAGAGAGAGAGAGCGATCTCGATCGGGTCATCGCCATGGATCCTTACAAGGTAGTGTGTCGATTCCCCTCCCGATGAAAGATCTATTCCTTTGGTTTCTTTGCCCCTCCCCCACCTCTGGAAGTCGAATGATTTTAGGGTTCTCTCTCTCTCTCTCTCTCTCTCTCTCTTTCTTCTTTTATTTTTCGATATAACGAATAGTACGTTGGCTTGCATTCTTTCTTGTGAGCCTTTTTGTTCTTCGTCGAATATTCGCTATGAAACGTTAGATTTGCTAAGAGATTCGAAGAATCCGTTCGATTGCACCCTTTTGTTCTGATCGTGTTCTGATCGCTATAAAGTCTGGATCTTTATGTCGTTGTTGACGAAAATTTTTGGTGCAGTACCGACCTTCGAGCAACTACAACTCCCCCTTCTGGACCACCAACTCTGGGGCTCCTGTTTGGAACAATAACTCCTCACTCACCGTTGGAATCCGAGGTAATGCAAGAACTATCCATGTTTGATAGTTTATTGTCTTGATTCATCTTTGCTATCTTGCTTGTAGGGCTTTCCTTATATCTAGTTATCTCATTGTTCTTTTTGGTATGTTCTGTTTTAATAGAAGTCCTGAAATCTTGGTGTTGTTTTAATAGCGGATGTGGATAAATTGGATTAAGGATTTACAAATTCTTAAAGTGAATAAGCTATTTGGAGTCGATCAAACACATAATCGTAGATTTTTATGTCACAAGAAATTTTTGTTGTTTCTTGAGATTGATTAGTGTGCAAGTGAAGCAACACATTTGGATCTTGCTGTATCTTCTTGAACTTACATGGCTGGCTGGCTTGCTCTAGTTACAATAGTAAATTAGACTAGTGATTATATTGTGGCAAATACATTATTGTTGAAAATGATTTAGTCCTTTGTAAAATGTGAGAAGTATTCATGAAGTTGTTCTTTGTTGTGCTATCCTAATAAAAAAAGAGCGGATTCAAATACCGAATATAGCAATGTCAAGGTACCTAGTCTTACCTCTATATTTATAAATATGGTTTTCGATCATTCCACTCAGTCACTTAACTTCCTTCTCGGTTATTGAAAATGGGAAATAATTGCAGCTCAAATTGATGGTTTTTCTCATTCGGTAATTGTAACAAAACTAACTGAGAAAATTTTGTGTATCAACTGCTTCTACAAGTCATGTTGTCTTGGGTAAATTGCTGATGTTTCAGCAGGGGTACTTGCCTTCTATCCTCAAAGACAACATGGTCTCACTATTTTGATGTTCTTATGAGTCTAGAAATTTTTCTCTAATATTTGACTAAAGAATGCTCATTTTTTTCTTATTGAAAGGTCCTATTCTTCTTGAGGATTACCATCTCGTTGAAAAGCTTGCCCAGTTTGATAGAGAGCGCATTCCTGAACGCGTTGTTCATGCCAGGGGAGCAAGCGCAAAGGGCTTCTTTGAGGTTACCCATGATGTCTCTCACCTGACCTGTGCTGATTTCCTCCGTGCACCAGGAGTACAAACCCCTATCATCGTTCGCTTTTCAACTGTTATTCATGAGCGTGGGAGTCCTGAAACCTTGAGAGACCCACGAGGTTTTGCAGTGAAGTTTTATACAAGAGAGGTAAATGGAAACTTGCCATACCCTCATTTACTTTCCCCTGCAGACAGTGCAATTCAATACTTCATGGAAAGTTGCATGAGGTTCATTCTTTTTCTTCTTGTCCCATCGTATAACGCATATTCCTATATGACAAATGTTTCTACATACAAGATGATATGCTTTTGATCTATAAGACATAATATGCTTGTTCATTCTGAATAAATATTTAAATACTTTAAACTTAACTAAGCATATGATTTTCTATATTTCAATAGCAGCAAAAGATCCATGTAGTCAACCCCAAACAGTTGAGGCTTATGACTTTGTTGTTGTTGCTGAATTCCGAATCATGATGATATGCACCAGTTGCAAACGTTTGAATTTTTTTTTTATCACATGAGTTGTCGACAACTATGGTTGTGACATATTGGTATGGCTATCGACTTACATAGTCCCTTGTTATTTTTACTTGATCCAGGGCAACTTTGATCTGGTGGGCAACAACTTCCCTGTGTTCTTCATCCGTGATGGGATGAAGTTCCCTGACATGGTCCATGCTCTCAAACCAAACCCAAAGTCTCACATTCAGGAGAATTGGAGGATTCTTGACTTTTTCTCTCACCACCCAGAGAGCTTGCACATGTTTTCTTTCCTCTTTGATGATGTTGGTGTTCCCCTGAACTACAGGCACATGGATGGTTCTGGTGTGCACACCTTTACTCTTCTCAACAGGGAAGGAAAAGCTACATATGTTAAGTTCCACTGGAGGCCAACAAGTGGTGTGAAGTGTTTGTTGGAGGACGAGGCTGTGACAGTAGGAGGAAACAACCATAGCCATGGCACTCAGGATCTTTATGATTCCATTGCTGCTGGAAACTACCCGGAGTGGAAGCTCTTCATTCAGACCATGGATCCCGAGCATGAGGATAGGTTTGATTTTGACCCACTCGATGTCACCAAGACATGGCCAGAAGACATCTTTCCTCTGCAGCCAGTTGGGCGCATGGTCTTGAACAAGAACATTGATAACTTCTTCAACGAAAACGAGCAACTTGCCTTCTGCCCAGCAATCATAGTGCCTGGAATCTATTACTCAGATGATAAGCTACTTCAGACCAGAATTTTCTCTTATTCCGACACCCAGAGGCACCGTCTTGGACCAAACTATCTGATGCTTCCAGTAAATGCTCCCAAGTGTGCTCATCACAACAACCACCATGATGGATTTATGAACTTCATGCACAGGGATGAGGAGGTAATCTTAGTTTTTTTACTTTTGCTACATCTTGGCCCTTTACATGGTATCCAACAAACAAAATTTTTTGATTGTTGCTTTCAGGTGAACTACTTCCCCTCCAGGTATGATCCTGTTCGACATGCAGAGAGGTTCCCAATCCCATCCTCTGTTGTTACTGGAAGGCGTGAGAAAGTGAGTCCCCTCTATATAACATCACCCTATGCTTCCTCTAGGATGACGCATGAACTTTAACCTGAGCTTTTCTATGATTGCCATCAACCTTGCCATATGAATCTTATCCGAAGTACACATAGTCATCATTAGATTGTTTTCTTTTTCTCGTTTGGTCGATGCAGTCTATCATCGACAAGGAGAACAACTTTAAGCAGCCTGGAGAGAGATACCGCTCTTGGGCTCCTGATCGGTTTGTCCTTGTTTTTATGGTGTATATTTGTAGTGTAGCATGTATTACTGAGATCTACCTGACCTTGGAATGTTTGATGCAGCCAAGAGCGATTCGTCCATAGATGGGTTGATGCGTTATCTGACCCTCGGGTGACACATGAAATAAGGGACATATGGATTTCCTACTGGTCTCAGGTTGGTCTCCCATTTCCTCCTCTCTCTCTCTCTCTCTCTCGCTCCCTCCTCCATCTGGTTTCAAACATGATTGGTTTCTTTATAATGCAGTGTGACAAGTCTCTTGGTCATAAGATTGCAACCCGTCTTAATGTAAAACCAACCATGTGAGGTGCTGCCAATTATGGTCAAGAATAAGCTTTGATACTGCACTACTGAGAATTGGAATGGTGTCCAGATGAAACTGATGTTAAATGTATTTGTACTGAGTGCATCTAAGTCTGATCCGTTTATGACAGATCTGGTATTATAATGTACTGTTGAGTCTTTCTATCCTACTATCTACATATCATGTTCTTTATAATGTGATATCTATCTACATATCATGTTCTTTATAATGTGATATCTCGATATGTGTATCGATTGTCAAACTATGCCTGCTTCTTTACAGCCCTTCCCATACTAAATGGTTCTAAGACAACTTCTCTGAATATTTGATTTGGAACCTTAATTTGCCTTTGGTGTATTTGTTTAAATACCGATGAGATTTGGAGCCTTGGGTAGTGTCAAAAGGTTGTGTAATTGGCAGCTTAGTGCTGCTTGGTACTATATAATTTGTTCATTTAACAAGATCGCCTTCTATTCTCTTAGTGTGACTTTGTAAAGTGGAAGATATATTTGTTTTGCCATGACATTAAATGATGGGTTGGTTGCTTAAATCATTGAAGCTGTGGAGATCCAAATTTGCACGTGTTGCCAGCACTGTTCTTGACGACCTCTAAACTTCCAATATTAAAACGTCTTGAACAAGACCCTCCATGTCAATGATCAAAGATAGTGTACCATGTAATGCCGAGTCAAGATCTCGGCTAACTCCAGCTAATCTACAGTTGTCTTTTATGCGAGGATGCTAATACACACATACATGTTGGCTAATACAAGTCATTGTTCCGTTCCACAAGGCAAAACTCCTCACTCTCCAACCGCACACTGCTGTTTCATGGCAACATGCTTTTTTAGTGCATTCGCAGAACGATGAGCGAACTGCTGCTGCCTAAGCTTTACATATGGATAGCCTACCATGGAGAGGAAGTGTGCAGGCTGAGAGAAGGAATAGATTTCATACCAGACCTCATCGTTCTCGTCCCGCTCGATCGAGAAGCGCTCCTCCCCAGCCTATTCACGACATATGCAGCAAAAGAAAATAACAAATGTTGTCATTATGGCCGTCAGCAACATGAGAAGATTTTTTATCTAGTTTTTCGAAGGGATAGCGTATGCTTATTGACTGTCGCTTACCCTTCCTCTATATATACACAACATAATTCTGGAAAGACAGGCACTTCATCTTTTTGCAAGCAATTTATTTGCATACTCTATGATGATTCTAACTAGTGTTATACTTGTCCATCCCAAAGAAGCAGATCTCCAATAGTAAAGGCCAGAAGAAGTTGTTTCATATTGGGAACAGATATTAAACTATTGGGAATGGTATAAGAATTAAAGGTGAACTAAGATCTGAACATCAGGTTAGGGTCAGATTGTACATTAACTTGATTAGCATTGGTTATCCATCACCTCAATAAAAGATTGTATGTGGATTTATGAGCTGTTGCAATGGATTGAAGAGGTACAATATAAAGGGTATGTAGAATAGAAGAGGAAGTAAGCAAATAGATGGATGATACTGCACTCTCTCTTTCTTCTCGATAGTAATATTGTGGACTTGCGTGCTGTTGCAATGGATCGAAGAGGTGAAATATAAAGGGTATGTACAAGAGGGCAGGAAGTAAGCAAACGGATGGATGATACTGCGCTCTCTTTCTTTTTGATAACAAATATCCAGCATTTCAGGTACTATGAGAATTCCTATGAGACACTAAATGAGGTTTAAACACACACCACAAATTTGTCTGACATAATATTCTTATTCTACAATCATTACCGTATTCTTTATGAAATCTGATCAACAACACTAGTTAAGCTAGTTAGCCTGACATTCTGTAAGTTGCTTGCTGAGTTTTCTTTATTGTGATATTTCACCTAAAACTGATAAATGATAAGGTTAATGCAGATTTTGGTTTGTTCGATCGTAAAACCAATTTGGAGCTAACCGAGTTCCTCTTTTGGGCTTGCCTCTGACAAACTTTGAGAGAATGCCGAATCCTCCTTGTCTCTTTGGGTGCTAACCCTACAGAATTGTGTCAGGGACGTGCCCGACAAAGTCCCTCTGATGCGTAAGTTAATCCTAGTTATTATTGACAAAGAGCCGAACCCTTAAGGGGTGAATGCACGAAAGCCTCAGAATTTCAATATATTGAGGTATGCATCTAAAGAGGCCTTTTATAGTGTGGCTTTAGAATCGTTATGCTTGAAAACATGTATTGATGTCGGAGACGATTACACGCTTCTCCTGCTTCTGGCAGAATCGTGTCACACGAGATCCGAGGAACATGTAACAGTTGTGACATGGTTTATAAGTATGGGGGGCGACTCCATACCAGCCACACGATGTCGAAATGTTGGACATGTGGTGCTGGGCCATCGGTTATGTGGCATATAACGCTAGGGTATCGGCTACATGGCGAGGTGTTGGCCATGTAATGTCAGGATGTCGACTACATGATGAGGAGGTGTCGACCACCTAACGCTAGGGTGTTGATTACATGACGTGGTGTTAGCCACATAATGCTAGAGTATCGGTTACATGGTGAGGAGGTGTCAGCCAGATCATCATTCCCTATCATATAGAAATATGATAAATCACAGTTCATTTGTTTCCTATCTCGACCAATAATCTTTTGGCTGAAGTGATCCACATATAATTACTCGAATGTAAATCCAAACCAACGTTAACCATGATTACACCTCCCCCTCCTTTCAAAAGAAAAAAAATCATTCAAAAGGGATAAACATTATTTCACTATTCCAGTCTCCCTAGTAATTGGTGTATACCTCAATCCAAAAGGGCATGAATATTTCAAGTGACATGGTCAAGCTAATGTTCCAATATTGAAATATTTTGTTATCACACTTAACGCAAGTGGTAATTCATGCTAGAATCAAAGATCACTAGTACAGAATAGTCTAGAAAGATATATCGACATTTAGAACTCATTAAAAAAAGTAAATTTGACATAAAATATATTATAA
Organism: Musa balbisiana; assembly: GCA_004837865.1. NCBI lineage: Eukaryota > Viridiplantae > Streptophyta > Magnoliopsida > Zingiberales > Musaceae > Musa > Musa balbisiana. The sequence continues at coordinate 11,371,013 of CM017195.1, read as the reverse complement.
ATAGAACTCTGCCATAGAAAGAAAAAACTGCTTTGAGGTCAAAATCAAACAAGATCTCAATCCTAAAGCTAAAAGAATAGAAGAACAGTGAAAATCTAGAAAAATGACAAGTTCTCTAACATTAACAAAGACTTATATAAAATTATCATCTTTTGTAGTCGTTTGGCAGCACTTAACTTTCTAACTATTCACTCATGTGAATTCTAAGTTTCTAACTATCATCTACTTCCAGATTTCCATCCCTTGCTCTTTGTTTTTTCTTTCTTGTACATGCTCATTTGGGATGGGTGCCCTAATCAGTTAATATGAAGCATTAAGCCAACATTTTCTTCTTTTTGAAGTGATGCAAGATCCAATATTATGCAGTTGACTGTCCCTTATCACCAACCACTTTAATAGTCTCGATTTATGTGCTAATAAAGACCAAACAAGACCTAACATATATAATGATGATCACTGCTGTTATAGGCTTAGCCATACAACTAGTTAACCTGAAACAAAACAAGTAAGACAGATATGTAGAAGTTCACCTAATAAATCAACTGATAGAAAATAGAAGCCATTGATCTTCCAATGATGCCAAATCATATCAACTGCTCCCACTAGTCGAACAGGTCCTCTTCGATGACATTCACGAAATCTATAGTGTTGATTCCAGTATCCTCTCTCTCTCTCTCTCTCTCTCTCTCTCTTTCTAAAGGTAAGAGGATGGTTTCCCACTTTAAGCTCAATCTATATGATCATGATGACAAACTAAACTCTGTAATGAATAATAAGGATCATTATTGTTCATGCCAATTATCCAATCTTGTCTATGCCATACAACAATCTAAACATGCCAGAAGCTGAAGCTACACAAAGATGCATGATTTGCCTAAGACAAAGAATGCCTCCAAAAAATATAACCAGCTATTATGAAGCTTATTCTAATCACTAATACACAAATAATTCGAGTTCAAACAAGGTTCAATACTGGCATCACAAGAATCCTTTGACTAGACTTGAAGTGAAAAGTTCTAGTGAATTGCTTGAGCTTTACAATCAAGATGTCGTAGCCAATTGAGTGCATGGGTTTCAGGAGTTAAAGAGATGATTTTGCTAATGCACAAAGTCTTCACCAGGAAACAATTTCACCTCTCCATCATGATTTAGTGATAGCAATTCTCGGAAAATAAATACTACAAAGCTCAGTAAAGGGGAAACAGAACAGAATCATACCAAGAGGTGGCCTTGGAGAGTGCCACTGCCGAAACCGAAGGAAGCCTTGGTCGGGCCGCGGCCAGAGATCTCGTCACGCACGTAGGCGATCTGGAGCGGCATCATCAGCCACGGTATCACCTCCCTCACGCAGACGCAGAACCTCTCCCCTTTCTCGACCGGCGTCTCCGGATCCACAAACGTCCATCCCAATTCAAAGTGCCTACACAGACAAGCATAGCATCAATCCGACGAGAGAACAATCGGAACAGGAGAAGACGGGAAACAACGGGTATACTTCCAAGAGAGGAGGGCGGATTTGGCAAGGTCGAAGGTGCGGGGACCCGCGCCGAGGAGGACACGGGCGCGGTTGACGAAGAAACCGCTCTTGGAAAGGGCTTCTTCTTCGACTACTACGTTGTCTCCGAGACTACTTCGAAGAGGAGAGGAAGCGCCGTGGAATTTGGGGTCGTAGTTGAAGTCGCCGGAGCGGGCGATGCAGGCCTTTTGCTGCTGTCGCGTGGGCCGCCCCAAGCTAAGGAACAAGCCGCCCACCATTATGCCTCGAGTTACTGCTATGGCAATGCCGCCGCCGTATTCACCGCGGTCGGCGTCTCACCAAGTAGTATGTTTGAGGTGGAGGAACGATGATGGGATGGATGATGCGCCGTGTTGGCCAACGGGTACGGGTTACGGATCCAAAATTGGTATCCGAACCCAGAATTGCAGCCTCAAGCAAACAGCATCACGTGCGGGCCTGTCTCGTTTAGGCCCAAAAGACACGTGAGTGTCTTATGTCGAAGAGATGCAATCAGATTAACTGGGATCCAATCACCGACGTGAGAGCAACAAAAACGAATATCTAAGGATTTAGCTCAAAAAAAATATTTTTGGGCCATTTTGTTATCCAACTGGTGTACGATATGATTACCTTAAGGTCCGGATACCGCCCCGTTCTCCAGAAGAGAGCATGACGGGCCACAAACTTAAACATCGGCCCAAAGACCGGCCCATCTTGGGAACGAAGGCCATGGACATTGGGTGGCACGCGACTGCGAGACCAGAACAGAACAGAGAAGGCTGCGAAGAGAACATAGAGAACGCAGGCCGGCTTGACCGTCCCCGGGCGAGGATGGCCTGACTTGTTCTTCCAACAGGGCCGAAGAGAACGCAACTTTGATCTGTGGCCGGATCCAGTTTTGATGCTCTCTCCAAATAATTGATTCAAACTATCTAAAATTTTTATTTAAATATTTTTTTCATCTAACTTAATTATATTCTTACATCTATTCTTAACATTACTAAGATTATATCTTATATTTCAATTTAAATTTTAGTTAATCTAAAATTTTTAATTTTCAAAAATTATCTTCACAGTTTAACTCTCATCAACTAAAACAATATCATCAACAAATAATATATACCGACAAGGTTTATCTTATAAATAACTTATAAAATTATCTATTATCAATATAAAAAGATAAAAACTTAATATAGATTTTGTTGAATCTCGTATTTTGATGATGAAACCACTTGATATGTGTTTATGATTTAATCTGCGTTTTGAGTGACGCAGGATATTTTGATAAGGATGAGACAATTAAAACAGGAATAATCATGTTGGGCCGGAGGAACATGTCAGAAGATTGGACGTCGGGCCGTGGATCGGTTGACATATCGACAGAAGGCTTCGGGCATCGGGCCAAGAAGAGTGAAGATTGTGCCAAGGTTATCGGAGTTGCGGAGTCAACTGACCGATTGGGCAATAGGCCGCAAGAGAGGACGATGTGCCGAAGAATCGGACGAAGCGTCGAGGGACCAATGACATGTCGGACAACTTGATTAATTGTATAGGATTAATTGTCTCGATCGAAGTTTTGTTTTATATATACAGGATTAACTACGATAGCTTGAAGACATAAAGCAAGTATACCAGAGTCAAGTTCGATGGGCGTTCGAGAGTCCTCTGAGAGTCCGAAGATTCATCGGAAGTGCTGTTGGAACCAATCGAGAAGAAATCGGGGACTTGCCGAAGTTTTCGGAAGTCCGCCGGAGAGATCGTCGGAGGTTCGCGAAGATCACCGAGAAGGTTCGGCTACTTTCCAAAGACTCACTGAACTCGCCACAAGACCGTGAGCCTGTTGGGAGTCTGTCGGAAGAAATCCGAGGGTGTATCGGAAGTCTACCGGAAGTTCACCGGAAAGCTCACCGGAAGGAAACTCAACGTTATCGGTTAAAAACCTGCTTAGGACTATGTCTTAACTTCATAGTTTGCATATAATTAGGGTTATGATTAAGAGTTAATCCTATAACCTGGTTAGGGGCCAATTAGGCCCGAATATGAACTAGTTTAGGCCAAATTTGGAGCCCAACCAGTGACCCGTAAGGTCGGGCGGTGGCACCGCCCAGAACCCGAAAGGTTGGGCAGTGGTACCACTAGATTGGGCGGTGGCATCGCCCAGCACCCGAAAGCTCGGGCGGTGGGTGCTGGGCGATGCCACCGCCAGTACACGATCAATGTGACATTGACAGGCGGTAGCACCGCCACCGACAAGCGGTGGCACCGCTAGTTTCGGGAACCTAAAGGAATTTAAAATTTGGAGCCGAAATTTGAATCATCTTGGGGTCTATAAATACCCCTCAATTCTCAGCAAAGAATAAATCTTTTGAGAAGTTAGAAATTGAGAAACAGCTTTAGCCAAGTCCTTAGCAATGTCTTATTTTCAATAGCTTAAGTGTTCACCTTCCTCTTTCTCTTTGAAAAATCTGTAAGAGTGTGAACCACTTGTAAAAATATTGTAAGAGGAATATTTGGTCCTTCCCCTTCAAAGTGATTTGCTAGTGGAAGTTGGGAGTCTCATCGAAGAAGGCTTCGCAAGTGGATGTAGGTTATTTGACCGAATCACTTTAAATTTGTGTGTTCCTTGAATGTGTGTGTTTAACTTTCTGAAACTTTTATTTACATAGCAGCAAGCTTTTGGTTTTCATCTCCTTACTTTACTCGAGCTACTTTTACTAAGTCATTCCTTGTTGCATCGAAATCTCTACACATTTACGAAATAATTTTCAAACTTACGAGTTTTAATCCACTGCACTAATTCACCCCCCCCTCTTAGTGCCGCTCCGATCCTAACAATTGGTATCAGAGCTAGGCTCACTCTTATATTTGGTTTAATACCCAAGAGAGATGGCTTACTCCGACATGCATGAGGGTCATTCTATTACACGTCCACCTATGTTTAATGGGTCGGATTACACGTATTGGAAGACTCGAATGAGGACCTTCCTCATTTCCATGGATTTCAAGCTTTGGAGTATTGTCAAAAATGGATTTAAAAAATCTTCTCTTTCGATAAGCGAATGGGATGAATCGGAGAAGAAGGTTTTTACTTTAAACGCAAAGGCTATGAATGCCTTATTTTGTGCATTAGACAAAAATGAATTTAATCGTATTTCAATTTGTGATTCAGCTTTAGATATTTGGAGAACTCTTGAGGTCACTCATGAAGGCACTAGCCGAGTGAAAGAATCCAAAATCAATATTCTTGTGCACTCTTACGAACTTTTTCGAATGAAACCAAGTGAGTCCATCGGAGACATGTACACCCATTTCACGGATGTCATCAATGGACTCAAAGCTCTTAATAAAAGTTTTTCTAACTTTGAACTAGTAACTAAAATCTTAAGATCTCTTCCAAAGAGTTGGGATCCAAAAGTTACAGCTATTCAAGAGGCCAAGAACCTTAAAATATTTCCTCTCGAAGAACTTATTGGGTATCTGATGACCTATGAAATGACGTGCTATGCTCATGAAGAGCTCGAGAACCCCCTTCCAAAGAACAGGAAGGATATGACACTTATATCACAAGAAGACCACTTGAAAGGAACATCAAATGATGAGGACAGTGACGGTGACATTACACTTTTAGCTCAAAAATTTTAAAAATTTATAAGAAAGAATAAATTTAAAAATAACACCAAAAACAAACTTGAACATAAAAAGGACCAAGTAATATACTACAAATGCAAGAAGCCGGGACACTTCAAAAATGAATGCCCTCAAGCCAAGAAGAAGCAACCGAAGAAGAAGAAAGCTTTAAAAGTAACTTGGGACGATTCAAGTGATTCTGAAAGTTAAGAAGCTAGCAACAAAGAGGAGGCAAACTTCGTGCTAATAGCTTTAGGAGAAGAAGTATGTGATTTAATTAATGAAGATTTATCTTTCGATGAACTTTCTATCGCTTTTCATGAATTATTTGATGAGTGTAGAACTATTAGTAAGAAGTTTAATATATTAAAGAAAGAACATGTCTTACTCCAAAATAAGCTTGATAGTCTTCAAACTCCTCCATGCTCTAAGTGTGAACACTTAGAAGCAATAAAAAATAAAAATTTACTACTTAAAGAGACCTTAAATAAGTTTAAGGTCGGTAGCAAAGACTTGGACATGATCCTTGCAAATAAGGGTCACGTCGCAAATAGAAGTGGAATTGGTTTTGTGAGAGGATCTCACCAAAAACCTACCATCTTCATTAAAGGACCCATATTACATGTTTTACCTTATTTGAAATGCAACTTTTGTTGTAAATCCGGACATGTTATTTACAAATATCCATTTAAGAAAATTAGTCCACATAAGTTGATATGGGTTTCTAAAGAAACTATAAATAGTTTAATAATGAATAACAAAATTAGTAGATTAATTTATGAGGCACCCAAAATCAAATGGGTACCTAAACACCATCCTCTTTTATAGGCAAACTCACAAGCTAGAAGCAAGAGATGATATCTTGATAGTGGATACTCGAGGAGATCCATCTTATTTCCCTATGCTCACTAGCAAAGAAGAAGGGTACGTCACATTCGGAGACAACAACAAATAATAAAATGATTTTGGTTGAAAATACCTTATGCTTAATGAAACCATGATTGATGAATATGCTTTATGTTTAATAATTTCTTTACCTTGTATGTCCTATCAATATTTTGAAAATAAATGAAATCATGTTTGATTTGAAGTTATACATAATGTTCATGAGTTCTCTTTCGAAATGATGCATGATAATTTTTGTGATTATCGAACTTTGCGATCTTTTGAAAGATTTTTTTCAGTGTTAATGAATGATGCATGGATTTGGGATAAAAGAAAAGAACAAGCATGTTTGAAATCAATCAATGAGTTGAAACAAAAAGAGTGACTTTTCTTGAACAATTTTCTTTTTCTCTATCTTATCGATTTTCTACTAAGAGACCAATAAAATTATTTATGTCTTTTTAATCTCTTGAAAGTAAGGTTGAGAGTTTGATAATTTTGATGATTTGAATTTGAAATAAGATTTATCAAAATCATGATATTGATTTCTTAGAATAACATAAGATTACATTTGATGATCATTTTGATTATTTTGATTCATGGAATTTTGGATTTATGACTTGATCTTTCATTTGTTTATGAGATGGTTGAAATCTTTGTACCTTTGAATTATTTCCTTCTCACCTTCATAAAAATGCCTTATGAAATCATGCTATATGTGGTTAAAAAGTAATAATGTGTATCATATTGATTTCCATTGTTATTTCTCGTTTTTGAGTATATAAAATCATGTTTAATTTGAAGTTATGATTCATAAGTTTATATTTTGACATTATGCATGACGATTCTTGATATTTATGAATTATCGATTTTCATGATAATAACAATGGCTTTAAAGATTGATGATATATATATATTTCTTTTATGGCACAAAAAGGACAAAGGTATGAAACAAAAACAAATAATAAAATGATTTTGGTTGAAAATACCTTATGCTAATGAAACCATGATTGATGAATATGCTTTATGTTTAATAATTTCTTTACCTTGTATGTCCTATCAATATTTTGAAAATAAATGAAATCATGTTTAATTTGAAGTTATGATTCATAAGTTTATATTTTGACATTATGCATGACGATTCTTGATATTTATGAATTATCGATTTTCTACTAAGAGACCAATAAAATTATTTATGTCTTTTTAATCTCTTGAAAGTAAGGTTGAGAGTTTGATAATTTGATTTGAAGTTATACATAATGTTCATGCTTAATGAGTTCTCTTTCGAAATGATGCATGATAATTTTTGTGATTATCGAACTTTGCGATCTTTTGAAAGATTTTTTTCAGTGTTAATGAATGATGCATGGATTTGGGATAAAGAAAAGAACAAGCATGTTTGAAATCAATCAATGAGTTGAAACAAAAAGAGTGACTTTTCTTGAACAATTTTCTTTTTCTCTATCTTATCGATTTTCTACTAAGAGACCAATAAAATTATTTATGTCTTTTTAATCTCTTGAAAGTAAGGTTGAGAGTTTGATAATTTTGATGATTTGAATTTGAAATAAGATTTATCAAAATCATGATATTGATTTCTTAGAATAACATAAGATTACATTTGATGATCATTTTGATTATTTTGATTCATGGAATTTTGGATTTATGACTTGATCTTTCATTTGTTTATGAGATGGTTGAAATCTTTGTACCTTTGAATTATTTCCTTCTCACCTTCATAAAATGCCTTATGAAATCATGCTATATGTGGTTAAAAAGTAATAATGTGTATCATATTGATTTCCATTGTTATTTCTCGTTTTTGAGTATATAAAATCATGTTTAATTTGAAGTTATGATTCATAAGTTTATATTTTGACATTATGCATGACGATTCTTGATATTTATGAATTATCGATTTTCATGATAATAACAATGGCTTTAAAGATTGATGATATATATATATTTCTTTTATGGCACAAAAAGGACAAAGGTATGAAACAACTAAATAGAGAAAAGCATTTTTTAAAAATTCTTTTTCTCTATCTTATTGACTTTGATGAATCTATTTTATTATCTTGAAAATGATTTTGATTTGATAATTTGAATTTGAATGAGCTTTATCTTGATTTTTCGAGATTTATAACTTGAGATTTACCCTATAAAAATCAAGATCTTTTATCCTCGATGTTTCTTTTTAGCATCTACTATCCTAAATGAATTATGATTTTTCAGAATCACAATTCTTTTTATGATTCATAATGAATTGAGAAATGTTATATGCTTGATGATTGTATACTTAATGATGCATAAAGTTGTAATGAAAATATTGAAATTTTGATACCATGACTTGACGATTTTATGCATGAGATTTTAAAGTTATACATGATGATTTTTGTGGTTTGTTAATCTTGATGGTTTTTATGACAAAATTCATTTTTCGTTCCTAAACATTGATGCATGTTTTTATTTGACATAAATGAAAAAGGCATGCTTATACGAAATCAATCACTTAAAAAGTATCACATAAAAAGGAAAGTATATGGGTTTAAAATCATGAATCTATTTATGAATTTTGTGAACCTTGAAATTGATTTTGATGGTTTGAATCTAATGGGTTTTATCGAAATCATGATATTGATCTCTTGAAATTTTTAACATGAAATCCTTCATGAATCAAGATTTCTTACTCTTTATTCTCTTACATTTTGAGAAAATTTTCAATATGAATCATAAGAGTTCTTATGCATGAATTGAAATCTTTTTCTTCTACATTCCCTTTTGTGATTTACTAAAGAGAATATCTTTTTTTTTAATTCTTGATTTAAAATTTTGTTTCACTGTTATTTGATCTCTTAAGATCTCTCTTTAAATATTTAAAGAGGAGAATTTTCTAGATGAATCATGATTTTGATGATTGAATATTTGATATGCATGAATTGAGATCTTGCTCTTCTACTATTCTTTTTGCTATTCACCAAAAAGAAGACTAATTCTAATAAACCATGATATGCTATATGAATTTTATTGTATTCAAGTAATATCTCATCACCAATTTTTTTTATTCCTTCATCTGATGATATGAATGCATGAAACACTTATGATATGATTTTTATATAATTCTATATATTCATCTCATCACCCAATTAATTCTTCTTGATATTCCTAATGTGATGAAATGAAATTATGTATGAAATACAAATGGAAAGAAGTTTCGATCATGCATGGTATGATGCAATTTGACAAATTAATACCATCCTGATTTGAAACATTTATGATTTAAAATTATACATGCAATTGCTTTTTATTGTGATGATATATAATGTGTATCATGAATGCTCTAAATGATGAATGCTTGGTATCATGATCAAAATATTGATAAATGCTATGATTTGTTACCAAAATAATGTATCATGTATGATATGCTCATAGTGATTAATTCATTTGTATAATGCATGAAGTAAGGATACAAATGTAAAGTTTTAAAATTATGCATATTTTAATTTGAAAACATAATGATGCACAAATAAGATTGATACTTACCTTTGTCATGATTTATAAATTGATGTAAAGGGTCTTCCTTTCTTTTTGCCAATGACAAAGGGGGAAAAAGAGTTGCTAATGTGCTATCTTGAATTGATGTAAAGGATCATCTCAAAGAGAAGATGCAAATGTAACACTTGCCAAATTGTTTGCTTGGCTCATGTAAAACATTATCTCTTACTAGTTTGGCATTTTGCTAAGGAAGCAAAAATGATACTTCTCAAAAGAGAAGAAATTACTTTCTTAAATATCACCGAGGATTACTAGCTTGAAATCTCAAGAAAATGCAAAATGTGCTATCTTGCCTATCTCAAGATGCTAAACTTGCACTTTGCAATGGAAGCAAAATTACAAGCTCAAACATTGTAAAGGAAGCAAAATTTGCTAGCTTGCAACTTGTATATTTCAAGAAGCAAGAGTTGCTTTTTGAACATCTCAAAATTGCTAGCTTGCATGTTCTAAAATGTTGTAAAAGTTGCTAGCTTGTATGAAGTAGAACATGCTATCTTACTATCTTGCATTTGCTTTCAAAATTTTTGCTAGCTTGTATATAGCAAAACTTGTATATCGTAAAAATTGCTAGCTTGTAGTCTAAAGAGAAGCAAACAGTTGCTATACTTGCACATCTTTAATTGCTAGGTTGTATGATGATAAAATTTGATACTATGTTTATTATGCAATGATTTGAACTTTTTATCTCTAAGCATATAAGAGTTGGAACTTCTCCTTTTTGTTGATGACAAACGGGGAAAAGTATGATGACATGACATGTTATGCATAAGTTTATGATGACGTGTTGCTTGGAGTTTTGAATCCAAGAGTTTCTTCTATCAATAAGCCATATTGATAGGGGGAGTTTGTTTAAACTCCAGGAGTTAACTCCGTCATCAAATGGTTGTCATCATCAAAAAGGGGGAGATTGTTGAATCTCGTATTTTGATGATGAAACCACTTGATATGTGTTTATGATTTAATCTACGTTTTGAGTGATGCAGGATACTTCGATCAGGAAAAGACAATTAAAGCAAGAAGAATCATGTTGGGCCGGGGGAACATGTTAGAAGATTGGACGTCGGGCCAGTGGATCGATCGACGTATCGACAGAAGGCTTCGGGCTGTGGATTCGGGCATCGGGCCAAGAAGAGCGGAGATTGTGCCAAGGATATCGGAGTTGTGGAGTCAACTGGTCGATTAGGTAATAGGCCGCAAGAAAGGACAATGCGCCGAAGAATTAGACAAAGCGTCGAGGGACCAATGATATGCTGGACAATTTGATTAATTGCTTAGGATTAATTGTCTCGATCGAAGTTTTGTTTTATATGTGCAGAATTAACTATGATAGCTTGAAGACATAAAGCAAGTCTACCGGAGTCAAGTTCAATGGGTGTTCGAGAGTTCGCTGAGAGTTCGAAGATTCGTTGGAAGTGTTGCCGGAACCAACCGAGAAGAAATCGGGGACTTACTGAAGTTTTCGAAAGTCCACCAGAGAGATCGTCGGAGGTTCGTGGAGATCATCAAGAAGGTTTGACTACTTGCCAAAGACTTGCTGAACTCGCCACAAGACCGAGAGCCTATTGGGAGTCCGCCGGAAGAAATCCGAGGGTGTATTGGAAGTCCGCCGGAAGTTCACCAGAAAGCTCGCCGAAAGGAAACTCGATGTTGCCGATTAAAAACCTGCTTAGGACTATGTCTTAACTTCGTAGTTTGCATATAATTAGGGTTAGGATTAAGAGTTAATCCTATAACCTGGTTAAGTGCCAATTGGGCCCGAATATGAACTGGTTTGGGCCAAATTTGGAGCCCAACCAGTGACCTGTAAAGTCGGGCGGTGGCAACTCCCAGAACCCGAAAGGTTGGGTAGTGGTACCGTCGGACTAGGCAGTGGCACCGCCAGTACACGGTCAATGTAACATTGACAGGCGGTAGCACCGCCACCGACAGGCGGTGGCACCGCTAGTTCCGGGAACCTAAAAGAATTCAAAATTTGGAGCCCAAATTTGAATCCTCTTGGGGTTTATAAATACCCCTCAATTCTCAGCAGAGAATAAACCTTTTGAGAAGTTAGAAATTGAGAAAAAGCTTTAGCCAAGCTCTTAGCAAAGTTTTGTTTTCAATAGCTTAAGTGTTCACCTTCCTCTTTCTCTTTGAAAAATCTGTAAGAGTGTGAACCATTTGTAAAAAGGTTGTAAGAGGGGTATTTGGTCCTTCCCCTTCAAAGTGATTTGCTAGTGGAAGTTGAGAGCCTCATCGAAGAAGGCTTCGCAAGTAGATATAGGTCATTTGACCGAACCACTTTAAATTGGTGTGTTCCTTGAATGTGTTAATGGGGATATATATGTAGAAATAACCTTTGTATATGAACAAGTACTAGAAGACCATAATACGCAGTGGAATTAAATGGAATCATAATCAAATAGAACACCAAGATATACGTGGAAAACCCCTCCAATGTGAAGGGTAAAAACCACGGGGCAAACTAGAGATAATCCACTATTAGAATAATGAATATACAAATCTCAATCTCTTGCCCTAAACCCTAGCAACAATCACAAGAGAATAACTGGGATACAAGGATCACGTCACTGCCCACAATATCTAAAACCTCCCCAAGTAATCACAGCAAGAGTCTACTGTAGATTTGATCTAACCTGAGATGAGAACACTACTAGATGATTGAGAATAGTCTCTCTACGTTGTCCTTTTCTTCTTCCCTCTCTTTCTCTTGTTTTTCTGCCCTTTTCTTCTCCTCTTTTCTGCTGCAAGGATATCCACATTGCTACAGTTTTTCACCCAAAAACGCAGCCACCTTCTCCACTAATACGCAGCCCCCCACACCCCTTAATATGAGATTAGGGTTAGGTTAAGTGGGGATGTGGGTTGTGGGCTGATAAAGCCCACCATGGGCTGAACATGGGCTGTCAGCCCAACATGTGTGAGTGTTTAACTTTCTAAAACATTTATTTACATAGCAGCAAGCTTTTAGTTTTCACCTTCTTACTTTACTCGAGCTATTTTTACTAAGTCATTCCTTGTTGCATCGAAATCTTAGACATTTACAAAATCGTTTTCAAACTTACGAGTTTTAATCCGCTACACTAATTCACCCCCCCCTCTTAGTGCCACTCCGATCTTAACGAATTCTTGATATATTCATCTATTAATAAAAAACTCACTAAGCACTTTAACATTAACATTATCAATAAAAACTATATATATATATATAATATTATAGTGAAACATAATTCCTTGTGATATGTGATTTGTTGCAATTCTCTTTCTAATCCTTCTTCAAGAAGATGTATAGTTTCTAAGTTTTGATGGAACTTTTAGGAGTCACTCAGAATTGCACAAATGTCACTAGCGATCTGTATAACCATATGCAGTGACATGATACTACAACAAATAAATCATCATCACTGTACTATGTTGCCATTTATGTCACAAGCAAAAAGTGAGGATACTGCATCCTATGAGAACCATACCCTGAGGATAAGAAAAGAAATCCAGGATCAAGTGCATGCTTTCATTGGAGATGTGCTAAAATCTTGCTTGCTAAGAAGAGTTTTTGCCCTGTGTCTTCTCTTGAAGACATCTTGCCTGAACCTCTTGGTTTCTATCTGCAACTCCATGAAAGGATTCTTCTCTATGCACTCCTTTTCACCTTCCAGCATTCTTTGCCTCTTAATGACTGCTTTCACTGCGGCTGATTTGTTCTCCTCCTGCTGTCGATGAACCTCCTCCTGCGCATCATTTTATAGAATATGATAGGTTTTACAAGAAAGTTTCAAATCTAATTGCATTCATAATCATTTCATGAGTGACTTTTTGCAGGAATGGTATCAGACAGACACATCGATGAGGCATCATAACTGTGACTCATAATTCCTTAGAAGCCAATTTTCATATGAAGCATAGGTGTGCTGCTGACAGTAAAAAAGTGAACACAACTACTAAGCAGTATCTTAAGATGTCACGAGAATTAAATAGATTTAAATGTGCAAATCAATGTGCTGGAATTAGTAAAGACATGGGATTTGGTTAGCGGCTCAGAATATGACATTGCATACTGTTTGTGACCTTCAACTGTGACCAAGAATCAGTATCAGAAGAGATGTTGCAATTACCTGGAGATTTTGTATCAGATTGTCGAGAGACTTGATTTTCCGATGTGGCCAACGAGGAATGCCAAATTCTCTACATTTTCTCTTCAGAACAGTAAGGCCAACCCTCAGATATTTCGAAGCTTCAGTAATTGGAAGATTGAAGTATTTAACAAGGTCGGTTAAAGCAATATTAGCTACATGCTCTGTTGCAGCCCTCTTCTTCTTCATGGAGATTGCAAGTTCTGCAGTCTTTCACAGAAACCATTAGAAGCCATAGCTAAGAGGATAGAATTCTCAAGAAATGAACTTATATGATTAATCTTTGCGAATAGAGGAATAATGGACTTGCATGTCAATTTTCATGAAAGACATCACATTTCTAAATGTGCTCTGACAATAAAGAACTATCTTTATTCAATATATCCTAAATGGCAATTTATGTATTACCTAACAAGATTGATAATACATTTCATGGTCTTTTTCAACATCCAAATATAAGATTCTTTTATACAAAGAAAACAAATTAATGTCCTAAACCATCAGCAATTCCCTATTCATCGCAATAGATCATTCAACCACAACTGTTATCATATTTTACAGTCTAACCTATACAAATGCTCACAATAATATCTCAACCACATTTTGTACAAATTCCCAACAAATGCACATGCTGTTCATAGATTAACAGCATAGTATATGTATCAAATCGATAAATAGTATATATGTGTGCTTTTGCATGCATCCATCTAACATTATCTAAATCATCTATGTGGTTGCTCATCAAAATAATCTATATCACACTTGTATGTACTGATAAAAATGTGAAACGGAGAGGAGTGGAAGAGTCTGCGAGTTGATAAAAGACACCTATGTAAGAGTGAAAGATATTTAAAAGATGAAAAGAAAGTTTATTCTTTTTTGGAGTGATTATGGTGAAAACCAGTATTCATAGAAGACTTTCCTACCTTGTAAGGTTCTGTGATTTTTCTGATTCCTCAACTTCACATGTCTGATAGTGGAACATGAATCTGAGGGCTCATCTTCATAACCAGTATCTGCATATTCTGCTGTATCATGGGGCTCTTTTCCTTCACATACCTGAATCCCCTTTGAAGCCAAACTAATGGTATTTTTAGTTTCCATTTCACACCTCAACTGGAATGCCTCTTGGAGATCACCTAACAAAGTAGGTATATTCTTCAACCTGGGATTTCTGCAGTACACATATGAATCTCAGTTAGAATTCTAGTTGCAAACCCCAGTAAGAACCGTAATCTCAAATACGGAGATTACTAAAAATTTCAGAAGGTGCTTCTTAAAGAGCTTACTTCGGTGTAGATTGTTCAGTTTCACTTAGGTCTGTTTAAAAACCTTGAAATGAACTTTGAAGATGGTCTTGAAGAAGTAGAAAGTCAAATAGTTCATTAGCTTAGGACCAAAACTTAATAAATATAGAAACAGGGAGAGAATATAGTAATTCGAGGAGCTAAGGCTAGCGACTATGATGCAGGAACAGAGCTGGTAAGAAATGAAAATAGATCTAGTATCGTTGACAGTCTGCCCACAGAAGTTTGACTAATATATATCAACCTATAGCCAAATTTTCACATATAGGAATTAGGAATACTTGATAAGATACATGACAAATTTGCTTGTCTGAAAACTAGAAGAGCTTATCAAGACAAAATAAAAGGCTAAAACTGAGGCAGAAAGAAAAAATAAAGTAAATTCCAAATCTTCAGTGAATGTCTTGCTCATGGTAGAACAAACATGAAGCAGGCAGAACAACCCGAATCCTGACTAATGCAGTCACTCAGCCAGTAAAGAACATTAGAGAGTTTGCATGTGGCATTTGTATTTCCTCAAAAGCTACACACATGAACTATGACAAGGGATTCCTAGACTTCTTGTAGTTTGCACTAGAATCCTTATCGTCACAGTTCAAGAGGCTGGGACAATAACCGGAGCCTCCCCAGAATCTGTTATGCAAACCAATCACTCTATCAGAAGCAATAACTCGAGAAAAGGTGAAATTTATAGCAAAAATAACAAATAACAACCAATTGTCTATCGAAGAAATAGGAAAGCAAATGGACAACTTCCTTCAATCTAAATATAATCTGCTAGGGGCAATCCTGACATGAAATGTATGATTAAGAAGATGGAGAAGAATGGCTTCTTTCTGACATAATTTTTTTTTTCGTGTTCCTTCACTGTTTATGTTACCTGGAAAGACAGAGGAGTGGAGGAATCGGAGAAGAAGAAGCGGAGAAGGCCACGGTAGAGTCAAATGCAAGTATACAGCGCCAGAGCCCCACACTCTGCCCCTCCTTGAACCTGTACCGGAATCCATTGCCACCATCACCTGCCGTCGACGCCACCATGATGGGCCCAGGGATGGGATCACGCATCTCGATGCAGGAGGAGGGGGAGAAAAGGAACTCCCTCTCCACCCACTCCTCCTCCTCTTCCGAGACTTGGTACCCATGCAGGCTTCTGATTAGCTCTGCACCAAAAACCAATGATTGAGAGTGAAGCTTGCGGGAGTAGAACAGAGAGCTCTGTAAGAAGATGACCTTGGTTGAGGATGCTTCGGAATACAAAGAGAGCAGATAGAGGACGAGAGGACGAGGAGGGAAGGGCAGGGGAGTGCATGATGTTACCGCGGCTACCAGTGGAACATGAACTCTTGTCTGTGCCTCCATTCTTTGAGTGCTGCTTTAACTCTGTTGGCATGCAACGAGAACGTGACAACTGACACGCGAGGGCGCAAGGTGTGCATGAAGGCGAGAAGCAGCCGCGGACAACCTGCATGTTGTTATCTCTCTCTCTCTCTCTCTCTCTCTCTCTCTCTCTCTCTTTCTCTCGCTCACAGAATACTTTTCGGAAAAGAAAGCTGAATGGAATAAAATACATATCCAAGTTGCAATTTGCAGTGGGTTGTTCGGCGTCCTGCTTCTCAGACTATATGTGAAAGATCATGATGCACCGGGTGACTTACCTTCATCTGCTTCCTCCACGGAGCTGCTGAAGAGAGCGAAACCAGAGTTCGCCGATAGATCTCAGAAGACTTGCCTGAGCTGAGCTTGGAGAGGCAGAGAGCGACCTCTGGATGTGAGTCGTTCATCGGACACGCTCTCCGAGAGTGTCCAAGTCTTGAACAAGTGGAAAAGGTTGCGATAAGCTTCTCAACCTTTGACCGGGTGAAGTTGACTTGCTACTCCCTGTTCAGTCGAGTGTCCTGAATTCCTCATCGAACACCAGCTGGGTGATCACAACTGACACGCACCTGAATTCCAATGTCTTCTTTGACCAATTGATCTCTGTTGACTCACCTACATCCCTATTAAAACAAGAAAAACAATCCCTTTGCGTCAACTCATTACTCATTTTCTTTGACTCTTCTCGTCTCTCCTCTTTCTACATACATGCATAATGATCGAAAGGAACTAAATAGTATGATAAAACCGGATCCAAAAGAGTACTCGCTTTCCAAGTGAGAAAACCACTGTTGTATGATACGGTCCTACGCATCACATGAACCGTGCCGTGCGCTACTTTTGTTTTGTCATAACACCAGCGACCAGATGGCCGCAGGGAACCACTACCGAAGAGGGAGTTCGATACGCGACGCCAAAAGGCTTGTGGTGATAATTAAGGTACGAATTCACTTCTTGTCTTCTTTGCTCGTTTGACATTGGCTTGATCCGCAGAGAACTGAAAGGTAAACAAAAACTCCTCAGATATCTTCAAAAAAACAAAGTATACGGATTATCTTATGGTAAGAGAAATATTGAACTTAGATGAAGCATCGAAACCATCACATGTTGTTGTTAGGCTGACAACCCATAGTGGGTTGACAACCCATTAACTAATGATGCAGAATACTATAACTACGTGATTAAAAAAAAATAACAGAAAAATAAAAGAAGAAAAGGAAAGAAGACAGATAATATAAAAAGACTGTTCTCAATCATCCAACAGTGCTCTCATCTCAGGTTAGATATCTACAATAGATTCTTGCTGTGATTACTTGAAGAGAATTTTGAATATTATGCACAATGACACAATCACTATGACAAAAACTCTTCAGATATTCACTATTCACTATTCTTATAGTGAATTATGACATAATCTTGACGTTTTATTTTATTATGATTTCATTTAATTCCGCTACGTATTATAATTTGCTTGTATTTATTCGTATACAAAATTTATTTCTCTTTATATCCCATCACCTGTCGATTGCATTCTCATGTGTTATGGAGCTTAAAGCGAGCCTTGTTAATGAAGAATAATACTAATATCTGCATCATCACCAAACGAAGTACTTACGTCTATGTCATGATTAAGAGTTCTGTGACGTATATTCCAAATGAGGATCAACCTGATCCCACGATAAAATATATTGATATGTTTAGAAATGACAACATAAAATCAGATGCATGATTTTTGAAATTGTGTGTTGGAAACAGAAATTTGAGAAAGTAAATAAAGGATTCTTTGCATGAGATAAACTAGGGGTAAAAATATGCAACAGCAGCAAAACGTCACAAGATGATAGTATTAACTCTTTCAAGCTACCAACTGGCTTGCAAATCAAACACAAACCAACCATATTTTTTAGGAAAATAGATCATGATCAACCTTTTGCTTTTGGAATAATGCACTATAATATGCACCAGGCACTATCTATCCTCTATAAAGGGCTGTAATACCACCACAGGAAACAGAGGATATACTTCAATCACAAATCTCTTGATGGCTATGGGACAACAGTTGTACCCAACACAGGCAATGAGAAAATGGAATTGGGTAGAAACTACGATGCTTAGATCAAAAGCATCATATCAGGTTTAATTATAAGAAAATTGCTGCAAGCTTGTCCATTACTAAACTAAACTCATATCCCAACGTATGAGTGTCAATCTACCTGGCATCAAGCATTTCCTTTCATTAACCAACCAGCACGGCAAATCTCCTGGCATCAGCATCAGCCATTTCCTTTCATTAACCAATCAGTATGGCAAGTCTCATGGCATCAGCACCATGCCATATGCCTAATCGGTTCAGTTTAGTGTTCAGCTTCTGTAATATATTCTAACATGCAAATATTGTATTAAATTCATGATAACAAGCAAACAATGTTACATACTACTCACATGAGAGTAAGAGTAGAATATATAACACAATTTTCTACTCACTGTCATGGTCATCTATGCTTCTAATTTCTAGCATAACACTTGTACGGGTACCAACCGTATTTTCTAGTAAGTCTAAAGGTCATGTTTCTTTTCAATAATTATCAAGCTCACCAGAAAAGCAGTGCAAAATACGAAAAGTGAAAGTATACCAACATGTATAGACATAGAATCAGAGAAAACCAGATAATAAATAAAAATTATATCTTTATTGGAAAAATTGGAAAGAAATGGAAACTACTAACAGCAGAAGCTTCGACAAACCTCAAACTGTTCCAGGTTAGTGTATGCTCAGCTTTACAACTTGTTCCCCACGGTTCCGAAATCCATCGGATGCTCTATGACTTCATCATAGTCTGGAAGCTATA
Organism: Musa balbisiana; assembly: GCA_004837865.1. NCBI lineage: Eukaryota > Viridiplantae > Streptophyta > Magnoliopsida > Zingiberales > Musaceae > Musa > Musa balbisiana. The sequence continues at coordinate 11,351,788 of CM017195.1, read as the reverse complement.
TAACATCAGACACAGACATTAAGCAGTCCAGGTCTAGGATGAGCTTACTGAACTACAAGAAAAGAAGCAATCAATTATATAAGAACTTCATAAACAGACCTCTTTTGGATCGACGGGCTCGGAAAAGACACCGTAGATATCTTGCCCGGAGATCAAGCAAGATTACAAAGAAAACAAATGTTCAGAGCAAAACATCACACCGGCTAAAAAGAGACACCAGAGTTGCGCACTTCTGGAGCCTATCAAGGATGAACACCAACAACTTTTTGTCCGGCAGAGTGTCGTGGGCCCAAAACTGAATGCTTCCTTGTGGCTAACCAAACAAATTAGATGTTTCTTACAATCCAGTATAGGTCGCGTGCTGCTTTCCATTGAAATAAATGCACGAAAACAAACCTGGAACCGAGCACATTGCTTTTGTGTAATTGATCCTCTTGGCCTGAAAATTAGAACAGAAACAAAAAAAAAACACATATATCAATTCTAATATCAAAACCAAAAGATTGAGCAAAACATTAGGGAACAATTATAGGCCACTCAACAGATCACCTACAAAATCACTGGGGAAAAAAATGAGCAGTGCTAATTCAATCAGAAATGACAAGAAAAAGTAGGAAGAAGACAAAAGACAAAAAAAGCCTTTCTTTTCCCAACGCAATCAAGGTTGCAAAAAGGTAACTGTGTGTGAAATTTTCCCATGAAGCAGCCGCTTAGGTTTTCCGAGAAATGATTGGAGTTGACCTACTCAAAACTCGATCATCTCTCACTCTGGATATCCGCTAAAGAGAGGAAAAGAGACCAATAAAAGAAGGGAACCCAACCAGACGGTCCACCCGACGCCCTCGATGTAGGCAGGGAAAGAATCCATGAAATCCAGAGACCAGGATCCGAGAAGTCAATTTCATTCCACTTCACAATCCACTCTCTTGACTTCCAAGTCCCCCAACCGAGACAATCGCCACAGCGTCGATTAGTCGATCAAAAGGGATCAAATTAGAGCTTATTTGTGGCGTTCTCCACGGTCGATCTTCCTCCGCTTGGGGCCCAAGTCGTCGAATTAGGAGGCGGAGGACGAGCTTGAGCTTCTTCTCATTGCGCTTGCCGCAGGAGGATCCTCCTCCCTCGTCCTCGTCCTCGTCTTGCTCCGGATATAGCGGTTGGTTAGGTTTACGGCGGAAGGATGGTGGGCGGTGGATTGGGGTAATTTGTGGCGGGGACTGGGATTCGGGACAGTGCTGCGGTTGTTCTGCTGTTGCTGATGGTTCTGGTGGCGGAGGCTTCGCTTCTATATATCGAGGGAAGGCCGGCCCTTCCTCTTCTTCTTGCGCTTCGTCGCGTCGACGGCGTCTCTACTGCCGTTGCCCATTTTGCCCTCTCGCGCGCGGGAGTTCAGTTAGTTATTTTTTTATTCGGAATTCCACGTGTCAGGGTTCCGCTCACGTGATGCCTCCGGAGCGGGACCGACCAGAGTTGGGCAGGCAACAGCGTCCGGGAAGTGACGCTTCTTGGATCCGCTTCACGCATTCAAACAGGCAATTGCCCGCACGCTCGTTGGCTTTCCTGCATGCACGACACATCACCCGTCGTCCCACAAATACTGACATGGTTCGTACTGCACACTTCCAGCTTCTATCCACCGGTATAACATCATGTTTCCTTCTCCTCGTGCGACGACGACATATGAATCGGAATGATACTTATTCGACATAGTAGCTTGTTTGGAAGATGATTATACTGTCATCTGAAGAGTAGAATCACAGCATATATAGACTTAACAAAGCAGCCACCTTTTATTCTTTTAGCTATTATTACAGTCAGCTGTCAACAGGCAACCAAGTAGCCGCCACCGGACGAACACCACTGGCCATAATACCAGATAGATAGTTCACGTCGCACATGCCCGGCACCCGAAACCCGGTCCACACGTGCACGCCGCCCGGCCCGCCACCGCACGCACCCCGGACCGCCCACATGCGCACGGGTTGCAGCTGCAGTGCTCCCCGCACGTGCACAGCGAGTGCGTCGCCCCTTCACGACCTCCACCGCCGCCTCCCGCCGCGGCTCCTCCTCCTCCAACTCCTCCTCTCCTGCACCTGTCGTCGGCAGAAGACAAAGGTTAAGTGACCATGACCACGGATGATATGGAGAGCGAGGGGTGGCGAGGGTCATCTGCAGACGTCGTCGCCGCCGGTGCAGGGGACAGGGCAGCCGCACGCCTCGTCGCAATCTCCGTCCGCCATCGTGTGCTGTTTTCTGTTCTTTCATCTCGTTAACTCTGAGAAGGGTAATTTGTTATACGGCGCTCGAGCGAGATGGGGGACCGACGCGTGGCGACATGGATCAACATGTGGAAGGCCTCTCCTATGCAAGCGCCGCTTCGTTCGCCACGTAATCGTCATCCTCGGCGACGTCGAGTCGGACTTCCCCGCCTCTATCCGACCGTACGTGTGAGTTGACGTAAATACAAATAGAAAATATTGTCATTCGAGAAGTCTGATTATAATTATAATTCTCAGAAATATAAAATATGTGACAGTATATGATTTCTTATGTCATGCTGATTATCCTTGAATGCATTTTATTTATTTTCTATTTGATAAAAAATATAAGATCAATTACTCATCATTTATTAAATCAGTATTATATGATTGATTGATGTTCTCTTATCAATAAGTTTGAACTCTTAAATCAATTTTAGAACCTAGGAAGATCAAAAGATAATTCAGATCTATTATGAATCAGTTTTTTTATGAAATATTTATATAAATATTTCAAGAAGATTAACCAATAGTTTTACGACTCTTTATATAATATTCATAAAAATATTTTAAAAAGATTAAGATTCGAATCGTCTATAGAATATATATAAAAATATTTTTAAAAAAATCAAAGGATAATTTGGGTCAACTATAAATATATTCTTTAAGACAGTTCGAATCGATAAAAAATCTATTTATAATTAAAAATATTATTATTAATTTAAACGTTAAAGAAATCGGCTAATGAGAATCGCTTATTTAAATCTTTAAGCAGGAATAAGGTTGAAAAGACCCCATAAATTTTCCTAACACTACCCTTTCTTTTATTATAATTTTATTAAATCCTACCGGCACTAAACCATAGAAACAAACACTAATAGAAATTTATCCGAGAAAAGTAAGGCTAAAATTTAACTCTGATGAATACTTGCAAGTTAGAACATCTTTAAGTTTAAACTGAGAGTTTTAGACTGTACTATAATGCAGAGCTTTTTTTTTTCTTGACTTGCAGAACTTAGAAATCCACAATTTAAATGAGTATTTATTTCTACAAATTTTTTGTTTTGGTTTCATAATATTTACTGAGACAAAAATCTTAAAATTATATTTTAATCAAATTATTATTTTATCGAATTGAATGATGATATTATTAAGTTAAGATTCAAATAGAGAAAGAATATACCAACAAATTTAGAGGGAATGCAAATTGGAACTTATCTGAAATTAATTTCATAAAGGCAACCTAAATGCACTGGTAAAAAAATAGATAAACATATTATTATTCACTTAAATTTGAATATAGTAGACCTATCATTTATACTCAAATAAAATTAATGAATCAATCGTGACCCAATAATCCGAAATCTAATTGAATATTTCGAGAAGCTATTTTTTTTGGTAATGACTTTTCTTTGGGATGCATTATTATTTAATCCAACATAAATTTTAATTATATACTTGATAACATGTACTGTAACATGAACCAGTATCTTTGAATTTTTATTTAATGGTGATAGGGAAAGTAATTGCACTGTTGATTCAATCTGGAATCAACACACACACGAGCTTGCATCGTCCCCTCACATGCGAAATCACACGAGTCAACCGTTGGTACATGACAATCAGACCCAATCTCTCAACTTCTCAAAGATTATGCCACCAAACCTCTTTACTTCCCCTCGATCACATCAAACCTCTCTGCTTCTTATGCCATTAGTAACTAGTGATCCGTCATCCTTTGCTATGATTTTGGAAGGGATCGCACGTTTAATCGTAAGGAACATTAATTTTTGATGACGTGACCCAATTCTTTGGGCACCTAACATCGATCCCCTCCCTTGTTTGTTTCAAACATACTCCTACCGTGACAAATGATATGCCCTAATCATCATTTCCTAACGTAATCAACAGGAAGATGTGTTCACTAGCTGTCGATATAAATGAATCCATGATAATATAAAAAACTGAAAAAGGACAAATAATTGTCCACTCTTCATCGACAAATAAAATATAAAAACGAACCATCAAAATCAGACGAGGGGTACTTAACATAAACTCTCATAAGTTATGCTAAATCTTATCTACTTTATCTACTTATTCAAACGTCGAAAGGATCATATTAAAAAATTAAAAAACCACTCGATGCTATCCAATTGTACAAAATCACATGATGCTAACCAATTGTATAAAACCTCAACGGATCTAAGAAGCACCCCAAGATGACATAAAACATCACCAAATAAGATCAAGAAAAACACCAAAACCTCAACGAACCTATGAAGCACCCCAAGATGACATAAAAACATCACCAGATAAGATCAAGACAAACAAGACAACTTTGAATTTCATTAAATAAATGAATCGACTTTGAATTTTCTCAAGTAAATGAATCGAACAAAAAAAGATTACAGATCAATCATTTGAGCCAACTAAGCCTCAGGAGTCACAATTTATGTAATGAGTGATCTGTTTGGGCTTTTGGGATGAGTCCGTACTTTTGAAACTGAATCGGATCATGTTAACTATCGAGTCAATAGCATAGAGGAAACAACAAATAGAAAACCCATGCTACATAGATATAATCTACATTCGTGCATAACACCACAAGTGTATTGTCATTTGGATTACAAACGAGAGAACCATTCAGGAGTTTTACGTGTAAGCATAAAATCTGTAATATGCTATTGTTGGGAAATCTTGGGGCGACATCACATGCGCAGCGGAAAAACAAGAAAACAAAATCTCCTATTACCAAAGAGATGTTCATCGTCGTGCAAAGATTGATGCGCAAAAATCATGAAACTTAAAATTGTGTATAAGATAAATTGTGTTACCTAGGGAGATTGTATATCCCTATTTCCCTACAGATCTCTAGGAGAGGATGAAGGAGGTCAAGCGTCATCCTCTCTAGGGTGATCCACTCCAGGACTACTTTGAGATGGAGAGAGGGGGGAGAATAGGAGAGGCAAGCAAAGGCTCTAGCCTATGAACAATTAAATCTCTCATATTTATAGAGATCATTTGTCAAACCCTAATGGATCCTCCCCTATTGGGTATTGGATCTGCATCTAATTACCCAAGCCTCTTAGATTAGTGGATCTCTATCCAATAATCTCTCATGGGCTTTTATTGGATCTCATCCATATGATCCAATAATTCAGAAACTTATTGGATATCCAATAAGATAGGGGCTCCGGCAGATATGTTTTTCTTCTTGTGTTCAGTCCCTAGAGGTCCTGTCTATTTATAGGTGAGAGTAGAGGATCTAGGATTAGTAATTAAGAGAGTTCCTCGCATCAAGGTTATCTCTTAAGGAATCCTACTTTAAGTAAATTTCTTTTCTAATGGCCAATATATGTCATCAGAATCCAATTATTTATATTATAAATATCTTATCCAATTATAAATTGTCATAAGATCTAACGTTCTCCCACTTTACTCATTAATTGATAAGATATAAAAATATATATTCAAAATCAAAATAAACAAAACAAAATTTGTTTGAAAATAATTTTACCTAGATTCCAAAGAATTTTGAAAAATATTTTATACATGGTCATGAATTTTAAAACAAACCAATAAATCTAATAAACATAATAATACTATATTAAGTCCAATTATCAATGCGAGTCATAGCGATTGTATATCATCAATGTCATACTCCCCTCTATATACCACAATATTATTAGTCTTTCCTAATATAGTCCATAATGACCCATGTAATTTATCTTGTCAAGACAATCCTATTATTACATTCAACTATAATATGCATAAAAATAAATGTAAACAAGATAGCAGAAACAAATAACTTTAATTAAGCAAGAAAAATATCAATAATAACATCCACCTAAACATGTATCACCATATCTTTTATGACTTGCTCACAAGTCTCATTCTAAGAACATGTTCTTTAAATATTTTATACTGTAAAGCTTTTGTCAATGGATCAGCAATCATCATAGTGGTGCTCAGGTTATCAATTGACACTTACTATTTTTGGACTCTTTCTCTAACCACCAAGTACTTTATCTTGATGTGGTTATAACCACTAGAATACTTGTCGTTCTTAGAAAAGAAAATTATTGTAGTGTTATTACAAAATATCTTCAGCGGCCTAGCAATTGAGTTGATCACACCAAATCCTGAGATGAAATTTCCCAGGCAAAAAGCTTGATTTATGGCCTTAAAGCATGCCACAAATTCAGCTTCCATTATTGATGATATAATAAGTGATTGCTTTGCGCTTTTCCAAGAAATTACCCTACCAGCTAAAATGAATACAAATCCTGAAGTTGACTTCCTACTATCGAGGTAATTTTCAAAATAAGTATCTGAATATCCTATCACTTCAAGCTAATCTGATCTCCTATATGTGAACATATAATCTTTCGTCCTCTACAGATATCTCATTACTTTCTTTACAGCTTTCTAATGTTCCATTCTTGAGTTGTTTTGATATCTTCTCAACATTGCAACTGCAAAACTGATATATGGTTTTGTATAGGTTTGAGCATATAATGGACTTCAAACTATGCATCCATAAGGAATATTCTTCATTTGATTCTTTTTTAAGTCATTTTATGGGCACTGGTTTTGATTGAATTTTTCACCTATAATAATATATATATCATTGGCTAAGCAAAGTTACATATTAAATCTCTCAAAGATACGATTAATATATCTTTTTTGAGACAATCATAATAATCTTTTAAATCTATCCCTGAATATTTCAATACTAATAACATATGTTGCCTCATTCATATCAACCATCTTAAAGTTCTTATTGAAAAATATCCTGGTTTCATGCAATAAACTAAGATCACTACTAGTAAGTAAAATATTATTCACATATAAAACCAATATAATAAACTTGTCCCACTTACCTTTAAATATATGCACTAATCAATAATATTTTTCTTAAATCCGAAGGAAGTAATAGTATTATAAAACTTTATATACCATTGTCTAGGAGCTTGTTTAAGGTCATAAATGAATTTCTTAAGTTTATAAGCTCAACTTTCTTTTTCCTTTTCTATGAATCCTTAAGGATGTTCTATATAGATTTCCTCATCCAGATCCTTATTCAGAAATATTATTTTCACATCCATCTGATGTAACTCAAGATCATAATGAGCTACTAATGCCATGACGATTCTCAACGAGTTCTTTCTAGAAACTCAAGAAAAAGTCTCGTTATAATCGATGTCTTCTTTACGAGAAAAACCTTTGGCCATAAGTCTGGCTTTATATCGTTCGATATTACCCATTGAGTCACGTTTTGTCTTAAAAACTCATTTACAACCGACTATTTTAAAATTATTAAGTAATTCAATGATTTTTCAAACACCATTCTAGACCATTGATTTTAACTCTTTTTTCATTACATCATATCATTTTCTCACTTTCTATGGCTTATGAAAATAATAAGGGGTCTCTTTTTATTCCTATATCATAATATGATTCTTGTAAATATATTACATAATCATTAGAAATGACATATTTTTCTTTTCCTTTGAGATCTTCTCAAAGCTGTCGATTGTGATTGTTCTACAAGATCATTAACGGCGACATCAACATCATATGAGAGTTCTTCGATATTATTTTGTTGTTCATCCTCGTCAATACTCTTATTGATTTGAGGAACAACAATTTCTCAAATAGGAGATAATATGAGATAATTAACTTGAATCTCCTCAATATCAAAATTGATCATTCGAGATTTTTCACTCCCAATGATTTCGTCATTTTCTAGGAATTTTACATTTCCAGATTCTACTATCCTCGTACAATGATTAACACAATAAAATCTATATCCCTTGAATTTTTTTGGATAACTAATAAAATATCCTGAAATAGTTCTTAGATCCAATTTATTTTCACATGGATTGAATACTTTTATTTCTGTAGGATATCCCCAAATATGTAATGTCTCAAATTAAGTTTCCTATCAATCCATAACTCAAATGGAGTTGATGGAACTAACTTACTAGGAACCTTATTCAAGATATACATAGATGTCCTAAGAGCTTTATCCTATATTGATTCAAGTATAGAGGAAAAATTCATCATGCTCCTAACCATATCCATAAGAGTATGATTTCGCCTTTTAGCAACATTATTCTATTATGACACACCTACATATTGAGCATAAATACCCCGTTATTCTATGAATCTAGCAAAATGACCAATATTCTGACCAAATCCATCATATCTGTCCTAAAATTCACTGCCCCTATCAGATCTGACAATTTTAACTTTTCTATCTAATTGTCTCTCGACCTCATTTATGTACACTTTAAAAGTATCAACGACTTCAGACTTTTCATGTATTAGATAAACATAGTCATATCTGGATATGTCATATATAACTGTAATGAAATACTTTTCTCTACTAAAACAAAGAATACGGAGTGGTCCGCAATATCAGTATAAATAATCTCAATGAGTTCTTTATTTCTTATGACATTTTTATTTATATGTTTAGTTTACTTTCTCTTAATGCAATCTATACAAACATCAAAATCAATGAAATCTAAATGTTTCAAAATATTATCATTCACTAATCTTTCAAATATTTCCTTGAAGATATACCACAATCGTCTATGCCATAATATAGAAGATCTTTTATTATTGAAACTATATTTCAATCCAATACTTAATTACAATGTCAATAATATCTTTGTAAACTCAAGATTCAGATTAATTCTGTACAAACCCTCACACAGAATTCCAAAACTAACTTTTATTTAATCATAAAATATAATGAGTTTACCATTATCAAAAGAAAAACAATATCCTAACTCATCAATTCTAGATAAAGAAATTAAATTTTTAGAAATAATAGAAATATAACATGTGTCAATAAAATCCATCAGATGACACGTCTCTGAGCGAAAACGATAAGTTCCCACTGATATCACTTTCGCTTTAAGACGATTTCCCATAATGATGAATCTTTCATGTTCTTTTGGTTTCCGGATTGAAAGAAATCCTTGCATATTATTGTTAACATGAGTTGAAGCATTAGAATCAATCCACTAAGTATCAGAAGAAACTTCTGTAATGTTTGATTCAAAACATATAAAGATCGAGTTAATACCTTTCTTTTCAAACTAAGTCTTACGTTTAATGTAATCCTTCTTCACGTCTTTTATTACCATCAATGGATCATTAATGGAGGGCTGATATCATCCTTGTGAAATAGTATTGTTACCTTTGGGTATACAACCTAAACTATAAGGATATCCAAAACAGTATCATCCCACCCCATCACATAATTATTTGAAGTATATTCTTCTTAGAGATTATCTAAATATCATAATTATGTGTGTCATTATTAATATTATTTCTTTAATATCATTTAGGACTGATTCCTTAATCTTATTTTATAAGTTACTAGTCCCAAGTCACTTTGGCAACTACAAATCAGATAAAACTTAATGAGATAAGTTACAAATAATATTCATCAAAAAATTTTAATTTAATTTATACTAAGCAGTTCAACAATAGAATAACTACTATAATAATTATTAAATATTAATCCGTAAAAAAAAAAACTCATATGATAATCATGATAATATATAAATCATACGTTTATGTGAAAGATGAACATTATTTCATAATTTCAAATATATACATGTGAATAACCAAATGAATATCTAAGAATAATAATTAAATTTTATTTATCACATGTAAAAATATAATCAATAATTCATATGAAAAAACTATAAAATAAATCATAATATATATTTTTTAATCAAAATTAAATCTAATCAAATAATCAAAATATAATCATGATTAAATTCAATCATAATTATAATATATCATATTTATTAATTTTATAATTAAGAATATAAATTATAAATTCTTAATTTCATAAGGGTAAAATTATAAATATTTAACATGATATAAACTGAAAATTTGAGATTTATAAAGGCCAAAACTATAAAAAAATTAAAGGATATTAATAAAATACATAAGGGTAAAATTATAATTTGACCAAAAGAAAACCCTAGGGCAAAACTATAATTTTTACCAATAACCTGATTTGCAGCGTCATTGTCGCTTGCGCGTGCGATGCTACTGTTGCTCATGCGCGGTCGCTACGACGGTTCCTGCTCGCGCATGACTGTCGCTTGGGCACGGCTACCCGTGCGTGGCCTCCACTTGGGCACTACTGCTCGCACGTGACTATTGCTTGCACGACTACCAACACCTGCGCACAACTGGCTGCAATTACTACTAGTGTGTGGCCTACTCGGTGATGACATGCACAGCCTACCCACACACGATCGCCACCAGATACGGTTGTCTACCCTCATGCGACTGTCTCATAGATGCAAATTCTACCCGTGTGCGACCACCGCATGAGTATGATACTACCGCTTGCTACGTTGTGACACACACAATGCCTAACGTAACATAATCGTTAGCTATACATGGTAAGATTGACTGCGATATTTGTTGCTTCGCGATCATCGAAGAATAAAGATAATTCATGTATCATAAATAAAAAATAATAAATTTAATATATTTAATCTCAAAAACTTGACTTCAATATTAATTATAAACATAAAATCTATAATATACTATATTAAATATAAAAAAAATCTTTTATACTAAAATTAAAATTAAATATAATTTTACGATACATAAGTTTTGATGTTATAAAAAAAAATCTCTCTCATAATTTGTAAGCCAACCATCTTTAGATTAAGATCACTACGAATTAAAAAAAAAATCATTCTCTTTTTTTTATTATGAAAAAAAAATTAAGAGATAAACTTTATTTTCTCAACTATTCTTTCTCGATCCGATTCTACCTATTTATAGATGAAATCGAAATTAGAGGATCTAAGATAAATAATTAAAAAAATTTCTTCCATCAAAGTTGTCAAATCTTACTCCTTTGACCAATGTATATTAAGAATCTAATTAATTAATTATATATATAATATCTACGCCACAAAATCTAACACTATTAACATAAACCGCATGCTTTGACTTCATCTTCTACCTTCTTCGAGAGCTGTACATACACAAAGTACCAACACACGTTTCTCCCATTATCCCATCACTGACTGCTGCCCGAGCAAACATGTATGACACGGCTCAGGCAGAGACTGCTGCTGCAGGCTCACGTCGAACACAGCACGCAGGTGCAAGCCGGTCCGCACGTGCACGCCACCCGTCCGACCACCGACCGCGATGCCGTAGCTCCGCAGGCGCAGGGAGCGCAGTTGCAGTGCTCCCCGCACGTGCACACCGCGTGCACCACTCCCGCACCGGCGACCGCCGCCGCCACTTCCGCCGTTCTGCACCTGCGCATCCCCTAAAAGTTTCAGAAAACGATGCAAAGATCACGCTTTAGCCATACCGGGCGGGGAATCCATCACCTGCAATCGTCTCCGCCGGGGCAGGGGACGAAGCAGCCGCACGCGTCGTCACACGCCCTCAGCACGTCTTTGTCCTCGTCCCGGTCCGTCATCGCCGCTCCCGATTAGCGCCCAGGACGCAGCATCGAGGGAAGCCTTTATCGACCCCGCTTGGGCGGGCCCTGTCGCGGTGGCGTGCCCGGAGACTCGCTGCTGCGAGCACGTAGGAAGGCCAGGCGCACGCGTGTCAGTTGGCGGGCGACGCAAGACGATGAGCGGCGCAGATACGGATCTTGATAATCGGATCTATTTAGTTAGCCCTGATCCGAATTCGACCCGGACACGTCGTTATTGGTTCTAATCCCATCAAATTCTTATTCGAATACAAAAGTAAATAGCCAAGCTCGGTTAATAATATTTGGACCGTTATTCTGTACAGGTGGCTCCAAGATACAGTTGTCTTCTTGCTTATTACGGCGCGGCAGCCTCGTGGTTGCGGGGAATGGCGGAGGAAAAGGAGGCTGCCACCCGGGCATAACTACTGTCACGACCAAACGGCCGCCCGTCCGTTGATCTTAACCGCCATTCCGTCGACGGACGGAATCTAACCAGTTTGACTTCGAGGCAAAAGTTGCGATCAGCTGCCTAATAACAAGACGAACAACAGTAATCCAACCGTCTTCTTCACTATCCCATTAAGAAGACATGGACGGCTTCCGACCCCTCGAATTGTTCCATTTCCCCGTGGCGGTGACTCTGCAACCGCAAGGAGGAGGAGGAGAGAGCTTGTTGTCTTCTTTGTCGTCTGGAATTCGATGGATGGGGACAATACAACGGAGCCCATCACGTACTGCTATCGCCCAGACAACATAGTCGGCGGCGGAGTCTGGCAATCGAAGCCCTTCTACAGCTTCTCCTTGCCTGTCCTTCTCTGGCAGATGGTCCTGGTGGTGGCGATCTCACGCGGCTTGGCCTTCCTGCTAAAACCCCTCCGACAACCCAGAGTTATCGCCGAGATCCTAGTGGGCATCTCCCCTTGAATTCCATTTCCGATTTCTCTGTCCGTTAATGCAAGAATTCTTGCGATGGCGGCGTGCGATGAACGATGGAGGATTCTCCGACGATTATTTGATGTAGCTCTGACATGTTTTTGTGTGTCATGGGCAGGCTGGCGTCCTCCTGGGGCCAACGGGGCTCGGGAATATCACTTTCAGCGGGGGCGAGGGAGGCAAGCCGCTCCGGTTGGGCGATATACTGTTTCCGCCGGCGAGCTACCGTCAGCTGGAGGCGATGTCGACCCTTGGCATCACCTACTACCTCTTCCTGATCGGCGCGGAGTTCGACATTCAAATGGTGGCGGCAATGAAGAAGAAGGTGGTAGCGATCGCGACGGTCAACATGGCCGTTCCCATCGTCATCACCGTCCTAGTAGCCCATGCGATGAACCTACAGCCCCCGGAGTACGTCAGCTACTTGGCGCACGTCGCCTTCATCGGCGCTGCCATGGGTGTCACGGCGTTCCCGGTTCTCGTCCGGCTCCTAGCGGAACTCAAGCTCTTGAACGACGAACTCGGCCAGCTCGTCGTGCCCCCCGCCGTCCTCTCTGAATTGATGGCCTGGGTCTTCCTCGCGGGAAGCGTCCTTCTCCCCTCATACGGCGTTAGTCCCGACGTCGTAGACCTATACAGGCCTTCGGCGTTCGCGCCTCTGTGGATCATGCTGTCGGGCATTGGCTTAGGGCTGATCTGCTGGTTGGTGGTGCTGCCGATCATGAATTGGACTGTGCAGAGGACGCCGGAGGGAGAGGCCGTCAGCGACGCCCACATCACCATCGTAGCCACCGGAGTGCTGGCGGCCGGGCTGATCGCAGACGTCATCGGCTTCCCATCCGTCTTCGGCGCCTTCGTCTTTGGTCTGTTGATGCCGCAGGGGGCGCTCACCACGGAGTTGAGGAACAAGCTGGAGGACTTCGTGGTCGGCCTCCTGTTGCCGATCTACTTCGGCGGCAGCGGCTTCAAGGCCAACGTGTCCGTCATCACGATGGACGACGAGCAGGGCGCGGCGTTTGTCGCCGCACTGACCGGAATCATGGTGCTCTGCTTCGTGGCCAAGCTGGGCAGCAACTTGCTCATTGCTCAGTACTATTCCATGACGGCTTCCCGTGGCTTGTCTCTCGGACTCCTCATGAACACCAAAGGCTCCATCGATATGATCATCCTCAACATCGGCAAACAAAAAGGGGTACGCATCGCCTACTCTGACTTCGACATTGCGGTACTATTTATAATCGATTACCACGCCTCGCTCGTCGATCCAATGGGCCGATTATGATGGTGGGTCGATGATGAAGATGATGCATGCAGATCTTGGATGAGCGAACGTACACCATGATGGTGCTCGGATCCATCTTGACGACCGCGGTCATAGGTCCGGCGTTGGAGATCTTTCACAAGACCTCGCGGAGCCGCGCCGCGTACAAGCGGCGGAACCTGCAGCAGTGCCGGCCGGACTCGGAGCTGCGGATGGTGGCGTGCGTGTATACGGCCCGCAATGTCCCCTCCATCATCAGCCTTCTCCAGATGTCCAACCCCACCAAGCGCTCCCCGGTCTTCGTCTACGTCGTCCACCTCTTGGAGCTCACTGGCCGTGGCGCGGCGATGATGATCGTCCACCAGGCCAGCTCAAAGCACGCCCAGGAGAAGGTCGGGTCCAAATCATCGGGATGCGCCCTGCAGGCGGATCAGATCATAGCACCCTTCCAGAGCTACGAGCAGCAGGCCGGTGGCGTCTCCGTCCAGTGGGTCACCGCCGTCTCCCCTTACTCCACTATGCACGAGGACATCTTCAACATCGCAGAGGACCGCCACACCACCATCATCATCCTCCCCTTCCACAGGCTGCAATCGGTGGCCGGGGACTTCGAGGAGGCCGACCCGGCCATCCGCAGCGTCAACATGAACGTCCTGGCCCACTCGCCTTGCACCGTGTGCATCCTCGTCGACCGCGGGATTAGCGGGGTCGGAAGGTCCTCCGCGGGTCAGCTCGCGCAGCACCACGTGGCGGTCCTCTTCTTCGGCGGGCCCGACGACCGCGAGGCGCTGACGTACTCGTCGCGGATGGCGGAGCATCCCGGTGTCATCCTCACCGTTATCCGGTTCCTGCCGGGAGAGGAGGCCATGGTGCCGCCGAGCCCCGCTCCCTCATGCGCGTCCGGCGAGAGGGCGGCCATGACCGCGGTAGCGGAGGCCAACATGCAGCGGCAGCTGGACGACGAGTGCACGAACCTGTTCCGGCTCAGGCACGTGACCAACGACTCGGTCACGTACACCGAGCTGGTCATCAACAACATCGAGGAGACGGTGACGGCGGTCCGCGCGATGAACGGAGTCCACAGCATGTACGTGGTGGGGAGAGGGAAAGGGATGGAGTCTTCGCCGCTGCTAGCCGGGTTGACGCTGTGGAGCGAATACCCAGAACTGGGGCCGATCGGGGACATGCTTGTGTCGGCCGACTTCGGGACGCAGGCGTCGGTGCTGGTGGTGCAGCAGTACGTGAGCGGGGAGGCCGTGGTCGCAATGGAGTCGACGGCGGCGCAGGAGAGCCCGAAACCAGATCCGGTGCAGCGGTATTTGAGCAGCGCCAACAACAAGGCGGGACAGGGACGCCTCAGCGACGTATGGATGCCCGGCGTTTGATCTCAGGCGGCGTCGTCAATTTTGGCAGGCAGACCTCTTCTTCTTACTCGGGTCTTCCATGCATCAATTCACCCTTTTCTTTCGTTAGATTTCTTGTCTCCATCTTTCTTGTTCATGAATGCTTTGCTTAGACGAGGAAATACTTGGATCGCTTAAACCACAACTTGCCACAATTATGAAGAACTCGGAATCGAGAAATCATCAGATAAATTATATGCTCAAATGATTTAATGTGAAAGGTTATGAGTGTAACTCACAACTACGTGGAATGGATCTTAACTACGTGGAACATTTCCACCTCGGATTGCTAATGGTTGCCACATCTACTTGTTGCATCATCTTCCTGCGTTGGACTGTGATGGTGTCACTGATCACCCCACCTTATCCTGCCAGCTATTACTTTAATTTTCGACCAACTATTGGGTTAGCCTTCCGAAAACATAAGCCAAAAATCTAAAATAACAAAAAAAACAATGCTAATAGGGCCACCAGAATATAGAATAATATGTCATACACTTTGTTCGAAGTTGATTATGGGGGCTTTCATGCATGTCTGCTCTGGTAGAACATGTAGGCAGCAAATGAACAGTCCGATGGCCTACTCTATCCAGCTTAGTTTGGATCATGCATGAAATGAGCAACAATCCACTGCTGTCAGCAATAATTTAGTTGGCAGCATATGAGTAGCAAGAAACAACACACCAACTCATGTTGGAGACCCGTACGTGCGATGCAAACTCACTACAGAGTAGCTCTTATTGATACAGCAGCTTATGTGTACAAAAAGTATACAGAGATATAGTGAATGGGATTCTATCGATTGCAGGCCTGCATCTTATGAGGATGCAGTAAATCTAGTGCGGTAATATGTTCTCTAGTCCATGGCATTGGGGCCTCTGCAAGCCTTCACGATAGGGCTCCACACCCACTGCACCAAGAACTTCCTCCCGTTTCTCCCATTGAGGTTGTAGCTTCTCCCCAACTCGTCCTTGCTCACCTGCCCGGTGTACCCGCCTCCGCCGCCGGTGCCGTAGACACCCTCGCAGAGGTCAGCGATCTCGGTCGGCGCCGTCGGGTCCTCCCCGGCGTACCAGGCGTTCACCAGGGGGTTGGTGGAGAGCTCGGCGAGCTCGTGCGCCAGCACGCTGACCATGCCGTCCACCCCGACGTCCCCGTTGGGCGGGCGCATGGCCCCGACGCCGGTCATGTAGGTGGGCACGGCGAAGGGGTAGGCGCACACGTCGGGGCACTGCACGCCGCTGTGGCCGACCCAGGCGTAGGGGAGGGTGTGGCCGACCAGGGAAGGGAAGGTGAAGTAGTGGAAGCCGCAGGCGGCGCGGCAGAAGTCCTGGACGGTGATCCCGGGGGATGTGAGGACGAGGTAGGCGCCGCGGCCGTGGTCGACGGGGAGAGAGCCGGAAGCGAGGGCGTCGGCGATGACGAGCTGCACGCCGAGGCGGGTGAGGGAGGCGCCGCGGGGGAGGCCCCGGAGGTGGGCCTCGGCCGCGACGGAGACGCGGCGGGAGACGTTGGCACCGGTCTGGTCGGAGTAGAGCGCGACGGTGGACCACCACTGCGCGGCGGAGGGCGGCGGCGGGGAGGGGTCGGAGAGGGAGAGCAAGAAGTCGCGGAGTGTGGCCCGGTGGGCGGCGGGCCAGGGGCCGTACCAGATGAGATAGAGGTTGATGGGGGAGGAGAGGACGGGGCCCATGTGGTAGCGCAGGTGGACGAGGTCGGACGACCCTTCGTAGCGCTTGGACGACGACAGCAGCGCGCCGGAGCCTGCTCCCTGTGCCGATCTCATCCTTGTCGCCTGAAAATCAGCTGTTGCTGCTTTGATTTTGCTGCCATGAGGAAAAGGTGATGCAGCAAGAAGAAGAGTGGGAAGGAGGAGGAGAAGGAAGGAGAGCTTAGATATCATCTTCAATGGTCTATGGAGCTCTCGCTGCTATGGTGGTAGAGAGAAGTCGGGAAGGTGTCTACATATATATGTATTTAGAGAGCGAGAGAGAGAGGTAGCAGAGGAGAAGGAAGAAGACAGGGAGTGAGAGAGAGGTAGCAGAGGAGAAGGAAGAAGACATGGAGTGAGAGGGAGAGATGGAGAAAGGTGTGGGCTGGCAATGGAGGGGAGAGCTGGAGACAGCTGCGGTGGGGGCACCGAGCAATTCAAATCCTTCGCTTTGGAGCAGGAATAAATGCCGAGGGAGAATGGACGGCGTCCTCAAAAGTTCGTGCACAGGAGATGGCATTACAACTCCCCGCGTTGACGCCGAGTAATTGCAGCACAGGGACCCGTAAAACAGAAAATGTTTTCTGTCCGTATCGTCACGAAAACACCACGTCATATTTCCGAAAGTGTTTTAAGAGTACCGGCGAAGGAGATATGCGCCGAGCGATCACAACATGACGTACAATTATTGCGTGGATGTATGATTGATTTGGAACCGAGAAGACACATTCCACAGCAAAGATTTGTTCCCAAATCCCTCTCATAGCTCGATCGTGAAGGCATGCAAAGTAACGGGAGATTGGAATTTGGGTACGTGTATCCATCCAATCATAAATTCACAATGCCGATTCCATCACCATAAGTCAAATCATATGAATAATCGTGATGGAGTAGACCACGCTTTGGTGGTGGTTGCCTTGTGATTTCAACATAATTGGAACCGAGTGAAACCCCAAATCGTGTCTCCGATCGCTCTAAGAATCATGAAATTTAGGGGGAAAACAAAAAGAAGGATGAAACAGCATTACGATTAAATCAGATCAAGCAATCAGGCGATGGTTGGTGTGGTCGGATTGGGGTGGTTGGGACGGATCGCAGATCAAAAGCGCCTCCGAGAGGCTAATTGGCTACGGGGGCCACTTCGGTACGCCCCGCAAGGCTGGACTCTCGTCGTTACTCGCAGGCAGGTAGGCAGTTGAGACGGACAAATATTTCATCATTAATTGTTCATAGTATACATACGTAATATGATCCAATTTAATAATCGATCCGATTTGACGATATTGTGCTAAAAAAATCGATCCGTAATTATCGGAGATCACAGAGACGAGAGTGGAAAAAATCGATGCGTATGTACGAGCGACGCATTTACGTGACACCTCTCCATTAAAGAGAAGTTGACTGGGAGGGCCTCATTTACTCTGGATTATTGTCTCGTACGCTTTGCAAGCTCAGCTTTCATATGATGTTGATGTCAAACATTGTAGCACACGTCATTAATGCATCAACCGCACCACCACCACCACCACCAAGTTCGAATCATCAATTAGATGGAACGATTGTAGTCCGTTATTGGAAACTGAATCATATCAATGTCCCTCGATTTGATGCTTTAAGATCTGTTCACAAAATCAAAAGATATACAAGGAGATGTTGGCACGACAGAATTAGGCTTCTCTCGGGCTTAACTCTGTTGTCGTCAAGGCCCACGGATCAACACATCAAGATTCGTGCCCATTAACCCGGACCGGACTCACCCATTTAGCGTCATCCGAGTCGACTCGGCCGCAAATTTAACGTGCGGATGGATTGATGTCGCTTAGGATCATTTGAACCGGTCCGCATGGTTCTTGCCACCTAGTGTTCCTACCTGCTCCATCTTCCCCACCGGCCGACCTTCGCGTCGATGGGAGGGCACGGAGTGGGTCTTTTCCGGACCCACCGTTTCTATCAGATTAAGTGGGGCCAAGAGAAGAGAACGGGTGAGAATACGTTGTTGTTCCTTTACCCGTTCCCGAACGTCACGTTTGTCGGGATCCAATACGTACAATATTAGAGTGTCAATTAAAATAACAGAGGTAACAATGACTAGGGTTCCACCGACCCATCATCACGAGACTGTAACCAGGAACTAGAGAGAGGAAAATGAAATCGCAACCCACGTCCTCCCCACTTCGATAGATCGAGAGCCGAGGGACTCTCCGCATCTCGCGAGGAGAGGCCGACCTCTTCGAATGCAGCCGGAGAAAGAACCCTAATTTACGATCCTCTTCCCGTTACCTCCTCGCTGTTTGCTTTCGATCGCCCTCCGTCGTTTCGCGCCCGAATCGATGTTCTTGGGTTGCTTCGCGGCAGATCCCGCGCGGACCTGATCTGCGAATTCTCGGCTTCAATGGACGTATTTGACGAGTACTTCAAGCGGGCGGACTTGGATCGGGATGGGAAGATTAGCGGCCCTGAGGCGGTCGCGTTCTTCCAGGGGTCCAATTTGCCTAAGAACGTCTTAGCTCAGGTTGACCCCGTTGCTATCTCTTTTCTGGATCTTTCGGTGTTTCTTGGCAGATTTTGCCTGATTGTTTTGGTTGAAATTCAGACGAGGGTTTCGAATGGGTTGGATTTGTGGTGCGGATCTTGGTCCGTAGCTGCTTTTTTTTAATTCGGATCTTGTTCATGATTTCTTGCTTTCTTAGAATCTGCCTCTATTCTTCCGTCAAAGTGATTCCAGATGTGGCAATCTCAAACGATTCTAGAAAGTCATTGTTTTGAGTAGAAAATAGCTGAAAATTTATCCAGTTCCCATAAATCTGCAAACTAGATGCCAAACCCAGATCTGAAACTATATGGCTACGATGACTGGAACGTTCGTTTGCCAAATCCAGAAAGTCATTTTACTTTTGCTCGACCATCAAATTCAGTTCTCCCATCAGATTTACTTTTCTCTTAACTGGTGATGTGAAAACTATGTCGTTTATTTTATTTGGACTGCCTCACGATTTAGCTTAGAGTCAGAAACTTCTTAACCATTGTATCGTTGCATTTAATTCTTTTCCTGTATAATTATAAGTTCCAAATTGTCTACCCATGCTATACTGATGCTGACATTCAAAACCTGAAAGAGGTGCACCAGCAATATTGTTTCGTATTTTTGTGATCTAAGCTTTATAACACTGTTTCTCGTCCGCATTTTTGAACAAATTTTCCACATTAGCAAGTCTGAGATGCCTGCCTTATGTCTTTCTGTCAAATGCTATCTGTGAGGTCGACTTTGCTTTGAAATGAAATGGTTCTATTAGTTAAGAATTTTTAAGTTGGATTTCTTTTTTTTGATTTCATGTGTTCGGTACTTGGTAGTTCTCTTCTCCTCTTTGTCTTCGAAATTTACTTTTTGTTCATGTTCATGTTTGTCAACAAAGTCGGAGTTTCTTAAGTTGAAGGTTGATAAAGCTATCGATGACTGAGATTTTCTTGAATCAATCTTGTTCTTCTTGGTCGCAGCTTGTCTGATTGTTATTGCTTTCTTTCCTTCTCATCTTTTTGCTAATTACCAGTGCCATTTCTGTCGCTTTTATTCCTATAACCATATTGTTTCAACTTTGAAGAAAGTTTGCATTGCTGTTAGGTGCCTAGTACAATCATACTCCTTTCTCCTATTTGTGCCTGGTTTTGGGAAGGGTATGACACAATAGGTAGAGCAATTTAAGATGAGCTCACAATGGCATAACTAGGAAGGTTACAATACAAGATGATGATCTTTCTGATAAGTTGATGAGTGGAACCAATTGAGGTTAATATGGTGGAAATTGGATTAATATGCCTTACCCTTTCAAGTTTATCTAGATTTTATAAGAGCCTATAAGAAGAGGATGCTAAGCTTGCTGCACGGATCAATGATCGTTTGAACTATTCAAACAAACTAACACAACCACAACAACGAGCGATAATGTCTTAACCATTTGTAGTCAGCGATATGGATGTCTTATGGCCAATAAGTTTTGGATAAACCAATGTCATTAGTTAGTCAGGAGTATTCAAATCTGATATGGTCACATATCCAAGAAAAAGTTCTATCCATGGATGGATTGCCATCTCATACCAACCATGCGTATCGATCCTGTCCTAGCCGAATCGGTATGTGCCAACACATGGTACACGAAGAGGAAGAAGAAGGATAAGAGGAAGGAATAGATGGCAGTGGAGTAGGAAAAGGGGAGGAAGGAGTAGGGAGGAAGAAAAAGGAACGAAGAAGAGGATGCAATGGAGGAAGAGGAAGTGGTGAGAGGAGGAGAAAGAGGAGGTAGAATACCTGAAATCAATGGGTGGGTGACAACGACGACTTGTGGGCTCTGTGTGTACGGGGAAGATGACTCGTTTTCGAGGGCTTGCAAAAGTGAGCACTCAACCATATAGGTGAGATAATTTTCTTCTTTTTTTTCTAATAGATGGTCCGACTGGACTGCTTGAAATGGGGTGGTCCATATATTGGTTCATGTTCGTTGGTACATACCACTAATTTCATACTGAAATATGTATCAATGAGACAGATGCTTATGGAGGAAGAAGAATAAAGAATAAAAAGGAAGAAGAGGAGACAGTTGTCACACACTTAGCTGGTTTTGCCTAAGTTGTGCGGCACCCTTGTGTGTCCGTTCGCAAAGGTCAACTTCCCCGAAATCTCCTATGGTCCTTTAGGATCTACAAAAGAGAAAATGAGTTAGAGAAAACATTTCACTCGGGATCCATAAGCAATCATTTCAGCAAACACTTCATAGCCAATGCAAATTACAAATAGACTTCACAAGCTTTGAATGGTCGTACAACGAACGGTCGTACAACACAGGGTCCAAAATGCTCACTATAGACTGAAATCCCCATAAGTGCCCACATGACACAACCTTTTTTTACAAGCCTAAGACGACCACCAAAACCAAAGAAAATTGGGTTGCTAAGTCTACTGTCAGCCCTTTACATGCTGTGCAAAGCATGAACAAAACTGAAAGAAACGGACATACATGACATTACATCAAACACCCCTTTACAGTTTTGTCTGCGACATTCTCCTCCACTTATTCCTTCGACATCCTCGTCGAAGCCTTTGCAGACGCTGTATCTCCTCGCCTTTGCTGAGTTTTTAATCTTCTGCTCCAGTTGCAATGCGTCACTTGGCTTCTAGTTGGACTCCGCCATTGTTGTTGAGTAGTCGAATTTTGATCCGCCATGCTGCTTCAACTCGCTAATGACTCTGACTCTGGTGTGGGGTCGGCTGAGTTGTGCTGATCTCGATTATTTCCTACGGATCTCTTAGATGAAGAAAAAGACCATCCTTGGTATGCGCTAGTCTCTCAAATGTCTTATACCATTTGAACTAGGTGGATGTTTGTTGGAGCTTTAACGAGTATCGCCTCACAAACTTTAAAGTTTTTGGGTCCTTTCTCCGTAAAATTTGTTCATTGATTCTTCTTCCACTTAGTCGTCACTTCCAACTAGGTTCGCATTACTTCTGCTTTCAATTGACATTCTGTTGGGAAATAAAGCGGATAATCTACTTTCAGTAGCACTGATCACTATTGGTGAAGATTTGATAACTATTGTCTTCCATTAGGTTTCGTCGAAGGGTTTTTGAACCTGTGTAGAGCTTCTCTGCTGGATAGATAAGAGAATTAGGGTATTCGGTTTCGTCCATTCTCTTAAGAGTTGAGAAGGCAAATGTTACTTGACTTCACCCGCTTTCTCGAGGATTCTCCATGCATCGAGTCGGTTACTAGCCTTCGCCTGCTCTTTTGCTCACACTTCTGAAGCATTCGAAGTGTTTGCATTCTTTGCGTTGAGTTACTGTGATTCACTTTCTCAATACCATCGAACTTCTAGAATGCAAGAAGTTTTCACCTCAACTTGGAGCAAGTCTCTAATAGTTTTGGTCGCCTTTAGGATTGTACCGTCTTCTTTATCATCTTTACCGCCTATTCCTCTAAGTCGTAAAGGTACAGCACCACATACTGCCTACTTCGTTCTTTGGTTGAGCACTCTTGCATCGACCCGAAGTCCTCTACTTTCGGTTATCTTGATGAGAAGCTCGTTGATACTGGTCTTACGAAGTTCTCTGGCCTTTGCTCTTCAACCTTGTCTCGGTACTTGGAGTTTGCCTTTACATTCTCCACCTTTTCGGCCCCTTTCACGACCAAGCACTCTCCCTTCAGGAGAATAAGGGATCGATGACTTTACAGAAGTCCCGCCTCTGCGGGTCCATGGCGCTGCCATGCCCATGGCGCTATTATTCGTCGCCTCGCATATACGTCCCTTTCTTCGCGATCGGTAGATTTGCCTCTGTGGCACTCCTCCAAGTTTATCTCCATTCTAATCGATATTAGGTTTTGGGTAGCTAAGTCCCTCTGGACTCGTCGTCGCTTCCTTGCCCCTTTTGACACCCTGCCTGCTTCAATGCCTCTGTGTTTTCTGAGCAGTTCTCCTTGGTCGATGGAAAGACAAACTGCAACTCCCATGCATGACCTCCGCTATCATGTTATAGGGTTCGCACCGATTATGTTCTCCTTAGCTTCCTTGGTAGCAACGTTTGCTTACTCATTCTTGTCCTCTGACTTGTTAGGCTCCCTTAAGCGAATATGAGCTCTGGAGCAGTCCAACTCTCTAGCCGCTCCGATCATACCTCTGCATGATCAAGTCCCCCCCATGGGACTCTTTGGTACTTGCATTCGAAATTCTCCCTCAGTGATACACAAACCCCATATGCTGATGACCAAGGTTTTTATTTGATGCAAAATTCGATGCACGCACGGAAGACCCGCCTCTGTGATACCATGACATTCACTCTTTGAATCCATAGTCTTTCTTACCGTCGTGCTGTTCATCGAAGTGGAGCTTCCAGTAGCTCCTGATCATACCTCCGTATGATCTAGTCCCTCACGGGACCAGTTTCGTGTGTATCGCATTGCTATGAACTGTTCCGCCACGATCCGCTGCACCATATTGCCTTTTGGTAAAATCTCTATTGCATTCTGATCATGGTGTGATGAACTTGGATTGTGATCCCTCCATGTGTGGCGTCTACCAACACATCACAAGGCCTCTTCTACCTTCGATTGTGTTCGCTCCTTTGGTAATCTACCTTCGTCCACCCGCTCTTTGGGTTGCACCCAGACGAAGCATAGCTCTAGGATAGTCCATCGCCTAGTAGCTCCCGAAGTCCATCGATTTCGCTGAAATTGGTGCATAATTGTTTGGATCCTAGGCCTTTGCCCCCATCAGCACAATCTTCGTTGCGCATTGCTTCCTTCATGACAACTCGAATGGCAACATCATGGCATATTCTTCAAGAGTATCCGTCTCCGCGTCCTCTTGCCCCGTGCCAAGGCCTTCTGAACCCAACTTCGCCTCTGCAAGTTAAGTCGCCTTGGTTCCTTCGTCAAATGCTTCTCCAAGATAGGGTGTATATGCCTCAAAATTCCCTTCATCTTTGACACCATACAGGATGAGTCCGCTCTATCAGAATGAAGGACCCAAGGATGAGTTTGCTCTAGGATAGTCCATCGCCTAGTAGCTCTTGAAGTCCACCGACTTCGCTGAAATTGGTGATCATTGTCTGGATCTTAGGCTCTGCTCCTTCCAGCATAATCTTCGTTGCGCACTGCTTCCTTCATGGCAACTCGAATAGCAACATTGTGGCATATTCTTCAAGAGTACCCGCCTCAGCGTCCTCTTGCCTCGTGCCAACAGTGATTTAAAAAGCGCTAGGCGCCAAAAGGCGCCAAGGTCTACAAACGCCCGAGGCGCTAGGCGCTCGCCCGAGCGAAGCGAGGCGCTAAAATATAAAAATATATAATATAATTAATAAATATAATTATTTAAAATTTTAAATAAAAATATGCTATTAAATTAAGAAAATCTAAGATACAAAATCACAATGTCACATTAACAAAAAGTTTCAAAATTCAAAACAATAAAATTTTTACATCAAAGTCATTCATCATAATCGATATTATCGTCATTTTCACACAAATCATCTTCATTGAATTCGTCTTCTTCCTCTTGTCCTTCGATTCCTTCCTCTTCATCAAGATATGTTTCATTCTCTATGTCTTCAACAATAGCAGGAGCTGAGCTTGATGCTTTTGCACTCATTTTTCTCTTCGACATCTGTCTTGTATATGTTTGTAATTCTCCAGCACCTGAAGCTCTTGCCACATCTTCCCATGTCAATCTATCATCTTCAAATACAAGCTCGTCTTCAGCATCTTACAAGTTAGCACCCATTTCTCCTACTAACCACTCATTTGAATCATCAATATCTTGCAATGAGATTGAATCAAATCTATTTTTCAAATCATGACGAGTCTTCAAAGCTTGATTATACTTTATGTAAACAAGATCGTGCAATCGTTGATGTTCTAGCCGATTTCTTCTCTTCGAGTGAATCTGTCATGTCATATAATTTAAAAATATATTAATACATATATCTAAATAAATAAATTAATTAAAACAAAAATATTTAGTAATACTTACATGCTCAAAGACACTCCAGTTTCGCTCACAACCCGAAGCACTACATGTCAAACTAAGTACTTTGATAGCAAATTTCTGTAAGTTCGGGGTGGAATTTCCAAATAGACTCCACCATTCAGCTGCAAAATTTATGTTATTATTAGCAATAACATAGTAACATAATATATATAAAATTAATTATATCAAATTATTAATACCTGGAGACGTAGTTGTCCTGGATCGAACGGCAATTGGAATTCCAAAAAGACCTTCGGCATTTTTATATAAAGATAATTCATGAATAATCTTATCTTGAACCTCAAGGTTGGGAACTAATCTTGCAACGCACTGATATAACCCACCCAAAACTTCTGCATCAAATCCAACAGATTTAATCTTATAAAAGAATTCAGGCTTCAAATAATATCCTGCTGCATGTAAGGGACGATGAAGTTGACAATTCCATCTTTCGTCAATGATTGTAAAAATTTTCTCATATTTTTCTTCATTTTCATTAAAAGATCTTTTAATCGTCTCCTTTGCTCTATCCATAGCCTCATAAATATGTCCCATTGCAGGCTTATTTTCATTATCCACCAACCGAAGGACTCGAACAAGAGGGCCCATTACCTTTAATATATAAACTACATGATTCCAAAAGGATGGCATTAAGATGATATCAACAGCCCTCTTGCCTTTTGCTTCTTTTGCCCATTTACTTGTCACCCATTTCTCAGAGGTAAACATATTTCTCAGAGTATGTTTTTGACGATGCACGCTTTGTAATGTCAAGAATGAAGTAGCAAATCGGGTGACACCATGTCTCACTAATTCTTTATTCCTTGTAAATTCTCTCATCATATTCAAAGCCCCAATGTGATTATAAAGAAATCCAACAACAAAAATTGCCCTTTCTAAGGTTTTCTTGATTTCTAAGATCTTTCCAATATCCTCCAACATTAAATCAATACAATGTGTTGCACATGGAGTCCAATACAAGTGTTGTCTTTTTGATTCAAGCAATTTACCTGAGACAAAGGATAACAAAAATGATAAGACTTAAGAGTTTAACATACTTAATTAAAGATAAAATAATTAACAAAATCAAAAGATGAATATTACCAGCTAAAACATAGTTGCTTCCATTGTCGGTTATGATTTGAACGATATTTTGTTCTTCAATTTCTTCCACGAAGTTGTCAAGTAAATCATATATCTTGTCTCCAGATTTTACAAAAGATGAAGCATCTATTGACTTCACAAACATAGTCCCTAAAGAACAATTAACCATAAAATTAATTATACTCCTGCGTCTCCTATCAGTCCAAACATCTGACATAATAGAGCAATCATGTGTTGCCCATGATTCTTTATGACCCTTTAGTAAGTCATTTGTATAATTCAACTCTTTTTGCAGCAATGGAACTCGCATCTCATAATAACTTGGAGGTTTTAATCCTGCACCATATCTTCCAATAGCTTCAATCATATCCTTAAAACTGTCTAAACGAGTTGTACTAAGGGGAAGACCAGCCTGATAGAAGAAGCGAGCAATGTGCTGAATTGTTCTTCCTCTTATTTCTTTATCACAAGCATCACTTATATTTGTTTGTCTAAATTTTGAGCCTCCTGCTTGCCCTTGTTGTTTCTGGGATCCTTGAAGTATATATAGATCCATCGGTCCTTTTTTACCTTTCTTAGTACTCATACTTCTTTTCCCTTTTTGTCGTATACTCTTTTTTCACTTAGGTTAATACTCGTAGAATAATCTTCTTCTTCATCCCTGAGATGTTCAACATTGTCTTCTGGTAAATTCCCGTAAGATTCATTCTTTTGTGCCTTCTTTTCATTCATATAACTCAGTAATTCTTCTTTACCTCAGGTGGACATTTTTTGCAAGCTGCTGCATTCTTGAAATTTCCTACTAGATGTTGTTTTGCACGAAAAATACCACCTCTGGTAGTCTTATCGCAGAATATGCAAGTCACTGCATTAGGATCTTTCGGATCCTTCAAATAATTATTATACTTCCATGCAGGATCTTTTTTTGATACCATTGGAGACGCTATTGAGTTGCTCTCGACCTTGCCATTTATGTTGAAACCTAACAATAATTTCAAATAAATAAAAATTAACAACATTAAAATCAGAATAATATATTATTAATCTATTAACAGAAAATTAATCATTTCAAAATTCAAATAAACTTAATATTAAGAGTATACTGATCCTGATGGAGAAACGAAGAAGCAGCGGTAAGCGCGGTGGCAGCAGCGCGAGCGGCGGCAGCGACAGCGAGAAAGGGAAAGGGAGGCGGAAGGCGCGAGCGGCTCGCGGGAGGGCTCGCAGGAGGCGCGAGCAGCAAGAGGGCTCGCGGGAGGGCTCGCAGGAGGCGCGAGCAGCGGGAAGGCTCGCGGGAGGGCTCGCAGGAGGCGCGAGCAGCGGGAGGGCTCGCAGGAGGCGCGAGCAGCGGGAAGGCTCGCGGGAGGGCTCGCAGGAGGCGCGAGCAGCAAGAGGGCTCGCGGGAGGGCTCGCAGGAGGCGCGAGCAGCGGGAAGGCTCGCGGGAGGGCTCGCAGGAGGCGCGAGCA
The DNA here is from genome assembly GCA_004837865.1 of Musa balbisiana. Lineage (NCBI taxonomy): Eukaryota > Viridiplantae > Streptophyta > Magnoliopsida > Zingiberales > Musaceae > Musa > Musa balbisiana. The sequence goes on along the minus strand of CM017195.1, from coordinate 11,323,650 downwards.
GCGGGAAGGCTCGCGGGAGGGCTCGCAGGAGGCGCGAGCAGCGGGAAGGCTCGCGGGAGGGCTCGCAGGAGGCGCGAGCAGCGGGAAGGCTCGCGGGAGGGCTCGCAGGAGGCGCGAGCAGCGGGAAGGCTCGCGGGAGGGCTCGAGGGAGGCGCGAGCAGCGGGAAGGCTCGCGGGAGGGCTCGCAGGAGGCGCGAGCAGCGGGAAGGCTCGCGGGAGGGCTCGCAGGAGGCGCGAGCAGCAAGAGGGCTCGCGGGAGGGCTCGCAGGAGGCGCGAGCAGCGGGAAGGCTCGCGGGAGGGCTCGCAGGAGGCGCGAGCAGCGGGAAGGCTCGCGGGAGGGCTCGCAGGAGGCGCGAGCAGCAAGAGGGCTCGCGGGAGGGCTCGCAGGAGGCGCGAGCAGCGGGAAGGCTCGCGGGAGGGCTCGCAGGAGGCGCGAGCAGCGGGAAGGCTCGCGGGAGGGCTCGCAGGAGGCGCGAGCAGCGGGAAGGCTCGCGGGAGGGCTCGCAGGAGGCGCGAGCAGCGGGAAGGCTCGCGGGAGGGCTCGAGGGAGGCGCGAGCAGCGGGAAGGCTCGCGGGAGGGCTCGAGGGAGGCGCGAGCAGCGGGAAGGCTCGCGGGAGGGCTCGCAGGAGGCGCGAGCAGCGGGAAGGCTCGCGGGAGGGCTCGCAGGAGGCGCGAGCAGCGGGAAGGCTCGCGGGAGGGCTCGCAGGAGGCGCGAGCAGCGGGAAGGCTCGCGGGAGGGCTCGCAGGAGGCGCGAGCAGCGGGAAGGCTCGCGGGAGGGCTCGCAGGAGGCGCGAGCAGCGGGAAGGCTCGCGGGAGGGCTCGCAGGAGGCGCGAGCAGCGGGAAGGCTCGCGGGAGGGCTCGCAGGAGGCGCGAGCAGCGGGAAGGCTCGCGGGAGGGCTCGCAGGAGGCGCGAGCAGCGGGAAGGCTCGCGGGAGGGCTCGCAGGAGGCGCGAGCAGCGGGAAGGCTCGCGGGAGGGCTCGCAGGAGGCGCGAGCAGCAAGAGGGCTCGCGGGAGGGCTCGCAGGAGGCGCGAGCAGCGGGAAGGCTCGCGGGAGGGCTCGCAGGAGGCGCGAGCAGCGGGAAGGCTCGCGGGAGGGCTCGCAGGAGGCGCGAGCAGCGGGAAGGCTCGCGGGAGGGCTCGCAGGAGGCGCGAGCAGCAAGAGGGCTCGCGGGAGGGCTCGCAGGAGGCGCGAGCAGCGGGAAGGCTCGCGGGAGGGCTCGCAGGAGGCGCGAGCAGCGAGCGCAGGGGAGGCGCGAGCAGCGGGAAGGCTCGCGGGAGGGCTCGCAGGAGGCCAGCGAGCAGCAGAGGGCTCGCGGGAGGCGCGAGCAGCGACAGACGGGCAGAAGGAGCGACGAGCAGCGAGATCGCGATCGGGATCAGGAGCGGCAGTGGCAGCGACAGCAGTTAGGTTGGGTAAGGGTTAGGGTTGGGTAAGGGTTAGGTTTGTTGGTTCGATTTGAACCAAATAACAACCGAACCAGGACCGAACCAGACCTAAAATCCTGGTTCGGTCGCCTTGGTTTACCTAGGCGCTCGCCCGAAGCGCCCAGCTCCTGGGCTCGGGCGAGCGCCCAGGCGACGCCTGTTTGAAGCGCGTCGCCTGGGACATTAGCGAGGCGCTCGGGCCTCGCCTCGCCTCGCCCGAGCGCCTTTCTTAATCACTGCGTGCCAAGGCCTTCTGAACCCAACTTCGCCTCCGCAAGTTGAGTCTCCTTGGTTCTTCCGTTAAATGCTTCTCTAAGATAGGGTGTATGTGCCTCGAAGCTCCATTCGTCTTTGACACCATATAGGATGAGTTCGCTCCATCAGAATGAAGGACCCATGGAACAACATGATCCCGCTCTTGCTTCTGCAAGAGTTTATTTCCTTGACCTCTGTCCAAGGAAAGCTTCATTCCTTCGCTCTATATTCCATCTTCTATGCCGACTCCCTTTATGCGGCTTGAGTACTTCACTAAGTTACACTCAAGTGACTTCGCTCCTCGATTTACATTGAGTTGGTGGTGGCCCTCGCTCCCACCATTTCACGGGTTAGCTCTTCATTGAGTCCGATCTTCATATCGGCTCCAAGTGTGCTTTCATTTTATGTTGCCTTGGGTCACTCCCCCACTTGATATCGCAATGTATCCATCAATGTATTACCTTATGCAATATCAAATGATAACTCCTCGTCACTCGCTCGGTCCGTTGAGTTTTGTGGAGTTGTTATCTTGATGTACTCCTCAACATGTGTAGTCCGTGCACATGATGCTTCCTCTAGAGAACTGAGACTTATCCCTCTAAGGTATCTGTTTCGTTGGAGCAACTTCTCTCTTCGCATCATTCCCTTTGGAAGTTTCGGAGACCACCATCCCCTTGGACTACTCCGCCTTGCTGAACAAACTGTGCATTGTTTTGCCCTCGCAAATGCACTTGCAAGATTGAGACTCCTCGCCAATACAACCTCTGCTGCACCCATCAAGGCCTAGCAACATGCTGAAACTCGCTGTACACTTCAGCCTACTACGAATGTATCCTTCTCATGCCGAAGAGAAAGTTTCAATGCTCCATGGCGTTGAGTTTCAATCGCTTTGGGATGGCCACGAACATTTCAACGTCCGCATACAAGCCCTTGCACGAGTTTCAAATTTTTCGAGTTAGCAATTTTCCTCACCTCTGTGAGCTTTACACAACTCTTTCGGTCGCTGTACAACTCATTCCACTTTGCACGGTCTCATCCTTTACCAAGCGCCTCGCTTGCCTTGAGCACCATCAAGTATGGTTGTCAACGTTAAGTCGTAGCTCGAACTCAGCCATCCTAACCTTTATGCGCAACATATTCTTCCCAGCTTACTTGTCCTCGTGGTACCTCTTGTGCGAAGGGCTGACCATTCCTCTAAATGTTAATCTCAGATGCCTGCTCCTCTGAGCGACTCATTTTCTTTATATCTCCATGCCCGTTTCTCCCAAACGGTCGTGTGTGCTGGCTGCCTTCAACGCAGCCTCGCTAGGTCCCCCACGTTGACATGCCAAGTGTTTCTATGAGTGCTTGTTCCGCTTTGCTACTATATGTCACACACTTAGTTGGTTTTGCCTAAGTTGTGCAGCACCCTTTCGTGGTCGTCCGCAAAGGTCAATCTCCCCGAAACCTCCTATGGTCTCGTAGGACCTACAAAAGAGAAAATGGGTTAGAGAAAGAGTCTCACTCGAGATCCACAAGCAATCATTTCAGCAAATACTTTATGGTCAATGCAAATTACAAACATACTTCATAAGTTCTGAACGATCGCACAACAAAGGGTCCAAAATGGTTCACTACTGACCGAAATCCTCATAAGTGCTCACATGACACAACCTTTGTTCGCAAGCCTAAGATGGCCATTAAAACTAAAGAAAATGAGGCTGTTAAGCCTACTATCAGCCATTTACATGCTGTACAAAGAATGAAGAAAATCGAAAGACACGGACATACATGAGCATTACATCAAACACCATGTTTACAATTTTGTCCGTGACACAGTGGAGAGTAAAGAGGACGAGAGAAGTATGAAGAAAAAACGAAGAGAAAGGAGGAGGAAGAGGAATAAGAGGAGGTGGTGGAGGAGAAAGGAGCATGAAGAGGAAGGAGGTTTAGAAAGCATGGAGGAGAAGAGGAGGAAACATACCTGAAACAACACTAGGTGGCGGGTAGCAGCAACATGTCTGTGTCAGGAAGAGGGCTCACAAACTTAGGCCCTAACCTGTTAAATTATTATTATTGTTATTTTTATTGGTGGGATTGAAATGGATTTGTTGGGACTTACGGCTTTGTTATTTTTGTTGTTGTGGATCAAAACGCACAGAACCGATGTGGTCCACATGCTGGTTTATGCTTGGACCAATACATACTGTTCATTTTGTATCAGTCTGGGTGAAATAACATTCCTTGGTTGATACATTCTGTACATTTGATCTTTGTCAACTATAAGTACTACTCTGAATTGGGCAGTGAACGAGGTACTTGCAACGGTGTATTCAAGTCCTTATGACTACAGTAAGTTTTCCTTTATGGTGCTTCATGGTTTTACATGTTAACATGTCAGATTGGTCAATGATACCCGAGTTGGATTCAATGTAAATGCTTCAAGCATTGTGGCAGCTATATTTTAGCCCATACTTTGCTCACCATTGAAGCATGTGTCATGCAAATGATGATGAGCATATTTCTCTCCTTACATGTGATGTGGGTTTTATGCAGGTATGGATGTATGCTGATCAGAACCGAATTGGCTTCCTTGGACGCCCAGAGTTCTATAATGCCCTGAAACTTGTCACTGTGGCACAAAGTGGTCGTCAACTGACACCTGAAATTGTAAAGTCAGCACTATATGGTCCAGCTTCAGCAAAGATTCCCGCACCAAAGATAAATCCAGTATCGTCTCCTGCACCTCAGTTGAATTCTGCAGCTACACCTACAGCTCCAACAAATTCTTCGCGTTCACCTACTCAGTTTGGTGCTACATCACAGTTAAATTCTGCAGCAACACCTATGGTCCCAACAAATTCTTTGCCACTTTCTTCTAATCCGTTGGGCACTGTAGCACCAAACACACCTCAAAATGTTGGTTTCAGGCCAACACAATTGCCTCAAAATGCAGTGATGAATCAACAGTTCCCCACAGCAAACAGCAATTTCATGAGGCCACCTCAAGCAACACCTGCTGCTGCTGCTGCTCCAACTCAAATGCAGGGAGGTAATCTAGGATCAACCATAGGAGGTAGTGTTGCAGGTCCACGTTTGCCAAGCTCAAGCAATTTGAGCCTATCAACTGATTGGCTTGGTGGCAAGTCAAGTGGATCTTCGGTTGGTGGAACACCTCAGACTCCTAATAGAGGCAGTATCCCCTCTCAGAGCCTGGATGGTTTTGGCTTAACACTTTCAGGCACGACTGGAGTGCCTTCTAAACCACAAATGCAATCTGCACTATCATCCACACTTTTGCCAAAACCTCTTGAGCTGAACTTACCACCATCTAAACCCAATGAGCCGAATACTCCGGTTGTATCTGGAAATGATTTTTCTTCTGACTCATTTTTTGGAGGGAATGTTTCTTCTGCTGCTTCGCTGGAAAAATCAGATTCTAATATACTTGATTTATCAGTGAAAAATATGCCCAACTCATCCAGTGTTGCTTCAGTGGCTGCTGGTCCTCAAAGTTTCATTAGGCCTGGACAGCTTGATCCTTTTCAGAATGCTGGGTTGCTTCTTCCTGCTGGTAGCCAGCTGCAACAGGCTCAGTCCAACGTCAAACAAAATCAACTTGATAACCGAAAGACTAGTTCAGCTCCGACTGCATCCAATGGTGCAGCTGGACTTGCAAGTTCAGCTCCAAATCAGCCTCAGATTCAATGGCCAAAGATAACTCAAGCTGATATTAAGAAGTACTCTAATGTATTTGTCAATGTAGACAAGGACAGAGACGGAAAAATTACGGGTGAACAGGCACGGACCTTGTTCTTGAGTTGGAAACTTCCTAGAGGTAGCCACTAGATCACGGTTAAATCTTTCTTTAAAAAATTCTTTTGCAAAGAGCAAATAAAGTTACACATGTAAGTTAGCAAAATGTCTCTTTTTTAAACATGAGGAGCTGTAGGACTACTATTTTCTAACATCACTGTGGTTTTGTTTTTCTTGTTACTATTGAAGTCAAATTTTCCATGATATTCAACATGATATTGGCAACTACTTCAGCTTGTCTCTTTCTTTGTGTGTTTTCATTGTCTTTTTTGCATTATTTAGATGAGAAAAGTAAATGCATAAGGTGTAAACGAGTCACTTATAACAAATGGGATCTCGCTTATAATGGCTTCCCATCCATAAGTTAACTAATACCCAAGTATCTTTCTCTTGGACATCTGATTTAGGGAAGATTGTTTGCCTTACTAGGTTCGCACTTGGCCATTAGAAGTGATACCCGAGCAAACCGGGGGGTCCTATGTCTGCATATGAGTAAATCTGCATTTACATGTAGTCATTCCATGCAGGATGTTAGTATACTCAATTTTTTTTTAGCCCTTTTTGGGTGAGGCCTGGGTATTGCACCTAGAATGAACATTGGGAACTATTAAATTACATGTTTCTCCCATGTCTTATTATTTATATTGTTTATTATTTTGGTTTTCCAGAGGTCTTAAAGCAGGTGTGGGACCTATCTGACCAAGATAATGATAGCATGCTTTCTTTGAGAGAGTTCTGTATTGCCCTCTATCTAATGGAAAGATCCCGAGAAGGGTTTCCTTTGCCATCAGTGCTTCCAAGTAATATTATGTACGATGAGACGTTACTGCGATCCACAGGCATGCCTTCAGCTGCTTATGGCGTTCCAACTTGGCAACCAGGTACTGATATTTCTTAGCACCTTTTCTTAATTTTGCAGATTTTTGCATCATCCTTGTGCTAATTGTTATTCTGGATTAGGATTACCGCAACAATCTCTTCATGGATCTCATCCTGTCATGCCAACAACTGGAATAAGGGCCCCGATACAGAATTCTAGCCCATCACAGACTTTTAGTGCAGCACAACCAATGCAGCAAACCTTAGGAAAACCTGGACTGGATAATCACATGCTAAAAAACCTTGGCAACGATAGACAGATTACAGTGAACTTGAAGAACCAGGAAGCAACAAATGTGGACAATAAGGTGATTTCTCTTTTGTTCTGAAAGCCTTTTTTTTTGGGGGGGTACTTGGACTATGGAGGAATTTAACATGATTTATGTTTCCGTTTGGTATAAAAAAGATGTAGCTATAAAATTGTCTCATCAAACGTTCTGATATCCAGTTTCAATGAAGTCTTCTGGAAATACTGTCTCACATCATAATGGATAAGATGTGATGTTTCATTGTTTATTGACAATCTAGTGTTTTATATATTTGTGTAATCACTTAGATGGTGATCTTGTGTCTATTCTTGAGCTTCCTTCGTTGGCAAATTTAGCTTTGAACCATGCAAGAATACACTGATTTTTCAGTAGCAACAGCATGTAAACTACAATCATTTATGATCTGCAATCATTCGGATCTTGGTAGCTTCCTTTTCTCTGTTTTCTTGTCTTGTTTCTAGGATATCCTAGATGATTGATTCAATATCCTTATAGATATTGTTAATTCCTTAGTATCACTTCTATTTCCTGCAATCATATTTTAGTAGTCCTATGCTCCTTTTTTCACCTTGTTTAGTTTTATTATCTATCCATCACAGATGTTCCTTACACCTTTTTTTGCTTCATCAGGTGGAGTTATCAGGTTCATACATTATAACATGTCTTCTGTCTTTTCCTAGTGTCTGTTTCTCCTTGTTTGGTAAAAAAGGTCACATACTTAATTTCTTATTCTGTTAAGACCACCATTTAAAATAGGAAATAGGTCTTTCATCCTCTGAATGTGACAATAATCTGTTATTTACGTTGCAGAATCATACTATTGTCATATATGGAAATTTGTTCGGGAGTAGTATTTGTGTTTCATTAGATCTAGATGTTAGTGCATGACCATTTGAGAATTTAATGTCTATCTTATGCGACATCTTTTTGAATGATGGTGTGCACCCATGTACTGCTAGGCAAATACTTTGACAAGGCATACAAGGTAGAGTACATCAACGTGGACTTCAAGGACAAATTTCAGTAACAATTGGGTGATGTTGTTTGGAGTTCAGACACCATGTTTAATGTCTTAGCATGATGCTTGATACTGTCTGTTGACCTTCTTGTTTGTTGAAGTATTTTTTCCTAATGAACTAAATTCTCTCATGTAGATCACTACTGACTTATATTTTGAAGTATTTAATAATCTGCTAGTTTTCTCTGGGACATAAGATTGAGTTTCTGTTTCTTCTGGTTTCAGGTTCAAGAAGTGGAAAAACAGATCATGGATTCAAGGGAGAAGATTGAGTTCTATCGCACCAAAATGCAAGAACTTGTGAGTCTAATGATTATTCTCTGCATGATTCTTTTTACCAATATATTACATTTTATATCTAGTCGAAGGTGGTCATTGTTCTTTTGACAGAAAGTAAGTTATTTCATATACTCATAGTGATAAGTTACTTTAATGGTAGTAACATAAATTCTAATTCATTCCACTTTATCACCGTTCAAATAAATATATTAGGTGGATGACATTGTCCTTGATGTAAAAGTTTCTAAATGAAGGTGAAGTTCTATCAATGATGACGTTGATTACAACTTGATATCTATGGTTACCTGCATCTGTGAGAGACAAAAACGTTAAAAAACATGATTTCTAGTTTATGATAGAGGCTAGATATGTGGAATATCTAAGGCAAACTTTAAAAATTCGTAACTACACAATTTCCCTAGAAGTATTAGACAAAGAAAGAAAAGTTACACAATTGAACTATAGAAAAACTTAAAATCTTGTGCATGACATTTCTGATTTGGTACGGTATTTGTATAATTCAGCACGAAAAAGCATCATTATTTGCCTTGCTTCAGTGTATCATTTATCTTCTCACGTTTGTGGTAGCTTCGCTAATTGAATCAATTGTCCTTACAAATCAAGCTTTTGTAAGCTAAACCCGTCTTTTTGCTCTATAGCCTAGCTTGGTCATACCTGATTGAGATTTTTTATTAATATTCATCTTATCTGTTACATCTTTTTTCTTTGTGTTTTAGGTTCTTTACAAGAGTAGATGTGACAATAGACTAAATGAGATCAGTGAAAGAGCATCTGCTGATAGGCGTGAGGTACCACAATTTTACCGACTCAATTACTTTGGTGCTCATACTAGAAAATTTTGATAATTATGACTTCACTTGCCTTTTTGTTGTGCTCTTTATGTTTATGTTTTATAACTATTTTCTGAATATTATGTCTTAAAATTGTTCCATAAGAAGCATTAGCTTAGAAAATGCTCTTAAAAGGCTTATTGTGTTGCCTTTAGCTTAATGTTTATTTGAAACTGTTGATCATGGATTCTGGTCAGAGTCATTTTATATTGCTTCTTCGCCAATAATCAATATATGAATATTTTAGTTTTCGGGGTCTGGAAATCACAGTATTTGGGTTTTTTTATCTCCATTATAATACTTATGCATACTGTGATTCATGATGCTTTGCATACCAGATCACTGGATAATTGTAGTATGCATGATTCTTTTATTCAGTTGGTGACAATAACATAATTTAGTCCATTTATGAATTCTATTACTAGTAGTATCTAGTGCATTTATACATCAACATTATACAACTAAAGAGCCTTTATTTAACCATGTAAAATATGACCTTTGCCTCTTTTTTAAATAAAAAATGGCGGAGATAGTTCACAACTTCACATTACCATGGAATGAAGTTCTATTTGGGAGAGAATAACATGTGTGGAGCTGGCAATTTAACAACTGACCAGGCTATTTTTTGGCTCGCTTTGACCAGCACAAGGGGCATGTTGGCGGTCTGGTGCTGAGCCATATTATGCTAGCAAATCTCCAAAGTCACTGTCACTGATGTTTAAGATTTTCATATCACAAAGACTATCATTATCATTTTTATTGCAGTTCCTCTTAATCTTTATATGTTAAAAAGTTTCTTTGAGTGACATTTAAATGATGTCAAGGTGTATTGTCCTCCACTTTTTTGATATGTCACCTTCTGTAGTTGGATTCAATAGGATCATCTTTTTATTAATATAAGGGTACTTTTAGTAGGATATTGACTTCTTATTTTGCTAAACTGTAGATGTTTGCCAGGGTGAATTGCTGAGAGTTCCAACTTCCATGGTCACTGAACCATGATAATCTTATGCTGGTTTCTTTTAGACACTTCTGATCTCAGATCACCTTCTACACGTCTTTCTCTCTCCTTTGAAATTTTTATGTATTTGATGTACGTAGGTTGAGTTGTTGGCAAAAAAATATGAAGAGAAATACAAGCAAGTTGGAGAGTTAGCGTCAAAATTGGCAGTCGAAGAGGCTAAGCACCGTGATATTCAGGTATACCATAGGATATGCTAAAATGGACATGGGAAGGCAACCTCCTTCATATCTCTCAACTTCTGGAGGTGATCTTTTCTTGGTGATTTTTTTGTTATCCATGTGATTGGTTTTGTAGGAAAGAAAGATGGAATTGCATAATGCAATAGTTAAGATGGAACAAGGTGGCAGTGCTGATGGTCTGCTTCAGGTAGGCTTTTGCATTTGCTTGATTTTTTACACATACCTGATTTATTTATACATTTGAAACTACTTTACAGGTTCGTGTTGATAGAATACAATCTGATCTTGAGGGGTTAGAGAAAGCTCTTAATGAACGTTGCAAACAATATGATGTTCATGTTAAGGCAACTACATCAATTGAGCTTCCTTTTGGTACTCCAAAGCCCAAACTTCCTTTTGCTCATGTTATTCATGGTGCTGTTTATTTTGATTGTGGACATTTGTGAAGTCTAATGTGTATATTCTGAGTCTGTGGTCTCTGTACATAACTAAGAATTAACAAGTCAATTTTCCTCTTCAATTTCATGCTTGATGATTGTTGTATAAGTATCGGTTTTTAATATTTTAGGTTGTAGTAGTGATAAATGAAATTAAACACTAGCACTTCAAATCTATGATATATGAATAACCCTGTCGTTTATCTTCTAGTATTTATTTCAGTTCGTTGTACATGCCTAACGAGGACTAAATTTTTGTCAAAATAATAATGTGTAAAATAAAATTTTTTGGGATTATGAAAAAAAGTCACAGAAAAGGAAATTATGTAAATACATCCTGAATTTAAAGTTTTCAGAAGAAGAATGAGTTCTGACCAGGTGCTAGGAAAAGGAGAGTTTCAAAGTTCCTATGCATGATGACTATCTTGTAAGGGGGTTGTCCCTACCCAACTTAGAACGGCATAGTGGTACTCCTTAGCGACCAGCATAAGTTGGAAAATCGGAGATGCTGAAACATTGGATGCATTGAAGTGCTTTTATCTGTTTCTGGACTTGGGTTTTCTGCCACTAGCATGGTTTGATGTTCCAGTGATTGCTAGCACTTATCCGTTCTGTAATATGGCAATCATTGTTATGGTCATCTTTCAAAGAATGTCCCTGAATGAAAGAAAAATTGCTTGCAGTAAGAGTTTCTATAATGCACTAAATACTACTATCAGAAGTCAGAGTCCGAAACATCTTTAAATAGGTTTTACCCTTGCTAAGTATTACTTTTAGTTTACCAAGTTATTTTTCCCATGAAATGTAGAAATTCATATATAATTCGACTAACCATCAATACGTGGATGCTAATATTTTCAAATTGTAGCTGTTGAAGGTTTTTCGTGCATAATAGTTCAACAAGTTGTTTTTCATGCGGATGCTAATATATGAAATGTAGAAATTCATATATAATTTGACTAACCATAAATATGCAGATGCTAATATTTTCAAATTTTAGCCATTGAATTTTCTAGATAGTCGTAAAAGCTCGCAAGTGCTGGAAGATTCATTTTCCCTGGACAATTTTGAAAAAGGGAGAGATGAGAGAGGAGGGAAGTGGGGTGTTGTTTCCATAGAGAGTTGAGAGAGATGAGGTTACGGTTGCTAAGGGTGAGCAGGCTCTCTCTCTTATAATCTCTTTGGATGAGATCAGGCCGGGAATTAAAACAAGAAGATGGTAATAGGAAGTAACAAAAAGATGATCCGTTGCATTTAATGATTAGTGGGTTTGTAGGATCTTGGGAAATTGGATTTACATGTGGTTAGACAGTTTGTCAAACTTTCATTGTGGTTTGGATTTTCAGTTTTCGTATGTTGGGTGGCCAATCCTAATTAACTTAGGCACCTAGGTTAGGACTGCAAGTGCAGGATCAGTGTTTTTTTCTCTGGTTAACTAATTGTTTGTGACTTTTGTGTGTCATGTGCATAAGGTATTGCTTGGACCATATAAAAACATGTAGTGTTTTTTGAAGTAGTATTAGTGTTTTGTATCAGATAAATTGACCAAAGGCATTATAAATGAATAATTGGCTCACACTTGCAAAATAGGATCTTAGCCTCTCATGTATCTGATGTTAATTGAAGTAAGATTACCAAGGGGTGGTTCTTTTAGATTGTCTAATCTGCACTTGTATAGAATTTGTTATTCTCTAAATTGGTAAGAATAGAATTTTAAGTTCTTGGTGATCCTAGTCAAAGGATGACATGTTAGAAGTACACTTATTGTAATGTTTTAGTTGTGCTTTGCTTTATTGAATTGTCGACAAATTAGAATTCTTGGGATGAAAGGAGCACAACTACGAAACTTTAGCTTGATTGCAATTAGATTTTTTGCTATGGTTTTAGGTTTAGAAGTACATGCTTATTGTTATGTTTTAGTTGCGCTTTGCTTTATTAACTGTCGACATATTAGAATTCCTGGGATGAAAGGAGCACAGCTACCAAACTTTAGCTTGATTACAATTAATATTTTTTGCTGTGATTGGCAAACAATGGGCTATACCTGACTAAATATCTGGTAATTGGCATAATTTCATCGTATTATATGAGCTCTCTAAATTTTCTTTTTTCAAAACAATTTTTACATACATAGCTGAGTAGCCTGATTATGTTAGAAGATTCTTGACGAATGAGTTTAATTTACTCAGAAAACAGTGATGATATTATATATATCATATTGTTTGTTTGCTGTATTTAGAGAAACGAGCTGTTGATACCATGGTTCACCTTACCGGTGTACCGACTGGCCATTGGTATGGTACATACCAAACTGTACTGATATACCGATACATGGTACAGTGGTGTGTACCAACAAACCGGTATGTAACACCTGGTATGAGTGGTACACTATGGTACAACGAACCTTGGTTCATACTATAGCAAACAAAACACTCTCCTAGTATTGATCTCAACATGCAAAGCAGTTGATCTTTTTTCCTTGATATTGTGCATGTATATAGTCTGTTTCTTAAATTTTTTCCCTTCATTTTCATCTCTTCCTATCAGTTCTAAGGTCATTTCTTGTTTATTTTTCTGAAGGCTGGGAATCTGGACCAACAGAAGGGGTCGCTGATTGGGATGAAGACTGGGATAAATTTGAGGATGAAGGTATCTTTGTTTGCCTTCTTTGTATAAGTACCTCTCATTTGTAACTTTCTGGAATGTGACTGATGCTACATTACAAGTGTTAGCACAAGTTACGTGGAAATGGTGTAATATTGCCAACACTGTCATATATTCTGCCATACACACATATAGTAACCTTGATGTATGTGCTAGCCATGCGAGCTTTGGGACCAACCTCCATACAGTAGACTTGAGGTGGAAGGAAGAAAAGACAATGTGCGAGTCATGCACATTCTTTAAGATAGTCAATGCATCAAGAGGCACCTACAATTCAAGTTTTTAAGGCTTTTCTTTTGAGAAACTTGTCCTTCTACAATGTCTCCTTATGTGTGTTTTCTTTTTGAGATTGTCTTGCTGATCAGTATGTGTTGGCACGAGTCAAAAACATTTCCTGGCTACAAAGACACTGGCACATGCCATGTTGAGTCATCGTAGAAGTGCCACCGTATTGCTAGGTCAACTGTGCCAATGGCATAGCTTCCAACTTGACAAGCCAACCTCTCTAAAGCTTTGTACTTCTGTAACCATTTGCTGTGAAGTGTATGACTGCATGTCTTGTTGAAAAGAATCAAGTGCATTCAGCATTTGTTTTAATGTTCCATGTTAATTTTATGTCTGCTAAAACAATAACCTTGTTATCTTTTGTATTTGGGATTGACTTAGCTGTTCACAAAGATATATGTTTATACAAATTCCTATTAGCCTTTGTCTTAGCTTTATCTTGAACCTTTTGTTTTCCAACCCCTGTCGAATCTGGTTTTTTGACACTTTTGTATGAATACATTGGATATTCACTTGATCGCAAAATTTTTAAGATAAAAATCACATTATGTCGTGTTTACATTTATTTAGCTGATTTTGCTCTTTTCTTTTCTTTGCATGAGAAAGTTTTTGCCTATAATTGTCACCAGCTTAATCAGTTTATTGCTCAAGACTACTTGCCTCTAGCAACGGTCGTACTCCTGTGGCATTAGGTCCAAATTAATCAAGTCAAAGATAAGGTTTTTTGGTTATTTTATATATTTCATAATACTGAATGTTATAGTTGTTGCTTCAAACATATTTATGAGCTTAATGCATCGGAGCTTGTCTAAAACAATATGTTAACTCGTTCAAGCTTTCTTGATTTCACGTAAAAGATACATCTGAATATCAAATTTGAGGGTTGTCGATGCTTTGATGGAATTTTCACTTCTTGCTTTCTATTTCTGAGCTTGTTGGGCTGGAGTTGCCTAATTTATTAGCTATTCTTCATTGAGAACTTTTACAATATTATGAGACTGTTAACAATTTATGTTTAGCATACTGATTTTTTCATATTCTTGTCTGAATGTACGATTTGCTGTTCATTGGAGCTTTTGAACTTGTGATTGATATATCTGTGGAGCTTCCTTGATGAATCTAAAGCGGTAATTATCTGCTTCCAGGATTTACAGTTGTTAAAGATCCAATGTCAGTTGTTGATACTGCTTCCGGTGAATACCCCAAATCCCCCTCAGTCTGGAGCGATAAGGCTTCTATGGACGAGACTTCCCCTGTTGCATCTTCTAGAAATGTTGATGGCAAGAATGAAAAGCTTTATGTTACACATGAACGTATGAATGGATCAACCTATGATAACAGTGAAGAAGGGTTAACAAGAAGTCCTGGTAGTCCTGGAAGTACCTTGGAAAGCCCATTTAACTCTACCCAATTTGGAATACATGATAATTCCTCACGCACTAAAGAAAGTCAAAGGTATTTGTGTTCTCTTAAATCTTCCATCTTTTTTCTTTATCTGATGTGAGTCTATGTTGACAGAATTATGACTTTTAGCAGCCAATGTGCTGAACAAGTTGTGAATGTCTGTTGCAATCATTTTGTTCTTTCATTGGTTGTGGTCACTAAACAAAATTTTGGTTGTATGAACTTGTATATTTTTTGAATTTTACTGAAATCTGTATTATGTTATTCCTGATAAAAAAATCTCATTTAAAACATTTGCTTTTGTAGTAGTGATCAAGTTGATGCTGAATCTACTGTCTCTGGAGACAAGTATATGGAAGAACCGTGGACCTTTGATGATACTGATTCGGTGTGGAAGGTAAAGAATGATGCTTTGTATTCTCTTGTTCTTCTTTTCTGCATTTGTATTGCCTCTTTTAAAATGGAGAGGAAATTGTTGTCACTGGATGCATTTCTTATAGTTGCTGATCCTGACAGGAGACTGAGTATGGCGGTGGCGCTCAGAATACTTTCTTCATGTCTGACTTTGGTTCCATAAAATCAAACTCTCCAAGTGCTAGCAGTGTATTTGAGAAGGAGAAGAGTTCATTCTTTGATGATTCTGTTCCAAGTTCTCCAATGTTCAACTCTGCTTCATCATCAAAGTTCAATAGTGGGCGAGAAGACTACAGTTTCAATAGTTTTGGCAGATTTGATTCTTTTGCTACACATGAGAGTGGTTCTTTCACTGCACGAGAGAACCTTTCTAGGTTTGACTCCACCGTCAGTATGTCTCGGCCTGAAACCCTGGCGAGGTTCGACTCAATTAGCAGCAACAGAGAAGTTGGCAACAGAAGGGGTTTTGAATCTTTTGATGATGCCGATCCCTTTGGCTCAACTGGACCTTTTAAGTCTTCCGGTGGGCATTCTCCGAGACAAGATTCTGATAATTGGAGGGCTTTCTAGAAGGGGGTACATATTATGAGGAAAAGCTTTGGGCTTTCTGTTTTAGTGCAGAGATGTGCTTTTCAAAGGAAAACGTTGGTTTCTATAAATTCATTGTAAGTTGGGTGTATGCTTAGGCTTGTGTTCTCGTGTGTGCAGTATATATAATATTCGTTGTTTCCCAATGTTTTCTTAGTTGGGGTTGAAAGTTGGAATATTATATTTTTTTTCCTCCACCATATGTATGAGTTTGTCTTATATTATCTACTGGACATTCTTTATATGTTGGGTTATTCTTTGTATGTAATCAGAGCGTCGGAAGGCACTTTTGTGTGTGTGTGTGTGTGTGTTCACTTCTGTCGAACAGTTTTTGAAGGCTTCTGCCACTGGACAATTTTGTACCTCATGGCTTTTTATTTTTGATCTATCAAGTCTTGTGGGACAATGAGAGAAGACGATCATATTCGTAGGAGATTCTTCAAGAATGATTGTGTGGGTGAATTTTATATGTAACAGTAGATGTGAGCTTATTGTATCTCTTGGGCAGATCGCAATCACGGATTGATATGACAGCTGATGGAGCGGAATGTTCATCCTGTCAGGATTAGGATTCCTGTGTCGGATCGGCATGTCCGCTTAATCTTGTCGAGGCGATTCTGCCAGTAAGGCAATTTCTGTATTGGAAATCATATGAATGTTACAATTGCATCAGCGTCCAGTATCATACGAACTTGTCTCCTTCTCTGGGGTGACAAGCGACTATGATTCCACAGTGGCAAGAGTGAGTATATGATCAACTCCTGAAGCCGTGGGGAGGCAACGCAGAAGATAGGAGGAATGGCAACTTCCCAAGCAAAAACATTCTGCAAATGCCTCTCCCACCCCTCAAGTCTGGAAACCAGACGTTGCTCTCACAGTCAACCCCTCTGCGGTTCTTCTTATTCTCCTCTTTTTTGTTCCAAGTAGTGCAACCACCTTCTCTTTCCTGTTCCATGACTTGCCCCTTCGCCTCACTCTGATTGGTGCGGGATGACAACACGAGTGGCGCGATTTCTAGCACTTCACTCGCTCTTCCATTGCCTTGACATGCCTCGTTTCTTACGAACTTGTCTTGTATGAATGCCTTAACCCTGCTGAAGAATGGAAACCTTCCTCTACTTCTCGCCGCATCCCCATGCGTCTCGGCAGCCATGTCTCCTCTTGCCACTGGACTCAAATGGAAGCTGACCTTCTTCGATGGCTCGATGCGGTGGAAGAATGTTTCGATCATGCCGGCATGCGACACAAATAGCCCGCGCTGGAATTCCACCTTCTCGTACTCATGGTCGGCTCGGCCTTCGTCGCCGCCATGCCGGTGGTGGACGCCGAGAAAACCAACGGCAAGATCATCTGGTCCAGACTCCGGATATATAGGTTTCGTGTCATCATCATCTACGACGTCATTCGATCTTGTGCGGCCATCAGCTCCTCCTGGCGATCATCTAGCTTTTAGTTAATACGATGGCCTGTATCCCAAGCGTTCGACTTTGGAGTCAGTCACGGCTTGAAGACGACGTACCTTCACTGCCTACAGCCTCCCCGATGTGGTAGGTTGGAATGCTTCCCACTCTTACACTCCTCTCTTCGCTTTCCACAACTATCTGTGAATCAAGTAAAAGCAAATCAAATCGAAACAGTGACCTCGTTTTAAGCTATATATATATATATATGTTGGCTCCACAACTCACCCCTCTCAGATTCTCCACTTTCTTCTTCTCCTCCGCCTTCAACTCCTCTTCCAGATCGCTTATCTCGATAAGTTTTGTGGGCTCCAAGAAAGAAGCAAATTCGTCAAGATGAGGATTAGTAGTTCCAACCCACATGTCAGCGTAGCTGGAGTCGTCGATCAGTTCATTAGAGGCGGAGGCGACCGATAAGATCTCCTGCAGGATGTCCACCTGGTTACTGCCTTCTTGGAAGCTGCCGGAACGCATGGCCTTCGGCTGGGTGAGATCCATACGAGGGAAGTCCTCCACCTCCAATGGAGGCAAGGAGAGCCTGTGTTGAAGCCTCGCACACTCCAAAGCCAGATCCACCTGAACACGAACACCGGTTGAACAGAGTAGATGTGGGGGGGGGGGAGGGGGTGGGGGTGTGGGGTATCAGGGAAGCATCGGAGTGGATGATCCTTAACCTTGGATGGCATGTAAGTGAAGCTTCCCGGATCATGACACGGAACTCCACCACCGAATGCCTCTTCGGTTAGATACTGCATCCACTTGCCGTCCTCACAAGCACTGCCATCGAGAGACGCCCCCTGCATCATCTCACAGCTCTCGAACTCGTCCCCTCTTCCATCGGAGGAGAGATCAACGGTCGGGGATCGGTCTGTCGACATCCACTGCGAGTGATCCACGACGATCTGTGGGCCCGGTGCGGTCTTCTTGAACACGCGGCACAGTGCATACGCATCCTTCATCGACGCACAGACGCCCACGGCCATGAACTCGTCATCAACAAGGAAAGAAAGAAGAGGACGTCGACGTACCTGCAAACCTGCGGCGGCATTCTCGCATTCCTTGTCGTCGAGGCGGTATTCGTGCATGACCCAGTCGGTCCGAGAGCCATGCGGAGCTCGGCCTCGGTAGTAGACGAGGGTTTTTTTCGTCCCGACCGCGCGGCGTTGGGAGCTCACCCTCCGATCCTTCCCGGTGGCCTTCCAGTAGCCGGCCTGAGTAGCTCGGTTAGTCCTCGACCCATTGGGGTACTTGCGATCTCGTGGGCTGAAGAAGTACCACTCGAGGTCTTTGCCCGGTAGAAAAGATTTCTCTGAAAGGTAAGGATAAGGTAACAAGTATAAGATGACGCCAACTTTCTCTCTACTTCCCTGCATCTTCTACCTTGGATTACGCTCCATGACTGGTTTAGGTGCATCATCATTAGAATCCATATGTATGAACACGACACTGTGATCTCTATCGATGCTTTCCTCTTTTTTGTCTTGGAGTGCCATGTGCTACTGTTCTCGCAAGCTATTGAAGATATTATTCTAGGAAAGCTCGAGTGTTTGGAATGGATGGGGGAAGGAGGATCTTGTTCTCTCTTGTTGCTGAAGTCAAAGTGACCTTTTGACCTTTTGGTTCGAAACAATGATATCATGTGGTTCTTTTGGACCTTCACCTTAATTTGGAAGATGAGAGGCCCATCAAACAAAGTCATCAGCAATCGCCAGTCTAGTGTGTAAAAGAAGGATCGGGATGAGAATCTTGGCATATTATGTATGTATATAGAATATAATCGGGAACTAGGAAGGCTCTCCCCAACAAGTAATCGAGGAATCAAATCCTACAAGTCTTTTCTTGAAGAAGTGGAGTAGGGATATGGACTTGATCAATGTGCCAAGTTGAAGGAGATGAAGAATTGAGTGCAAGGCAAGGCAAGCTTGTTGTTCCATATCAACATCATTTTGTTGATGTATATTTGCTTACAGATTGCATTGTTTGATATGAGATATGGGAAGGCTTCACATGATTATCACAAGCAGTTAGTTAATAAAGCAAAGAGAAATATCACCTGGTAGATCCCATGGCTCACACTTGTAGAGGTCAACCTCTGGGATGATCTCCAACTCGAGTTCACGTCCGTTGATCTTTCTCTTGAGATAGTACACCACGAGCTCCTCGTCGGTGGGATGAAACCGGAAACCAGGAGGGAGACTCATCGACGCCATTGCTAATCCTCGACACCGCAACACCAAGAAGCTCTTGCTAACTTTTTCGCTAATCACACAATCTAACTAACAGTTAGATATACAGAGAGAGAGAGAGAGAGAGAGAGAGAGAGAGAGAGAGAGAGAAGCAAGAACGGGGAAGAGGAACGTAGAAAGCAAGGGAAGGGGAGGGGAAGGCAAGCCTCGTCGATGGCTTTATAGTGAGTTCTGGAATAGCTTTTGGATCAAGGGAAGCAGGGGGAGATGGGCGGCCACCCATCTCCATGGCTTTTGTGGCTGTGGTTTGAGGTTGATGCGATGGCTTTTTAGCGTGGATTGTCGTTCGGCAGAAGCTCACAACTTTGGCCACAATGGATCGCAATCTTGTCTTCTTCTCTTTTCCTCAACAAAGCCTGTCGCTTCCCTCTTCCAATTGGATATCTCTTCCATCATGTTGCCTTTACCGATTGCGACCCCTCCGGACTCCCTCGTCGTCCCGTCGTAGTGGTTTTCGTCTCATGACGAGAGTCTATAGTTTTCGTCCATTTACTTCGACACCACCTCCTCCTTACCCTTCGTGAGGCCCCTAGTGGACCTTCCGTATCATTTATTTCGAAGTAGACCTACACAAAGGTAGACGCAACGACAGTGTCGTAACCTGAATCAGGAGGCTACTGATAGTACGAAGAAAATTCTCGAACCGCTCATTCTCAATAGCGATGGATGAAGGTAAGCCAAAGGAGACGATAAGAGGGAGCGCAGCAAAGTGAAAGATGACAATGATTGTGTAGAGACTGCCACGGTAGATCCAAGGCGATGATCGATAAATATCCACCCGAAGAGGAGGTGGCTATTTAAGATATTAGAGAAAAATAATAATCAAATGAAAGAATTAAAAACACCTTTCCATAGAAACAAAACAAAACAAAACAAAACAAACAAAAGAAGCAGCAGCAAAAATCGCCAATCCATATTCATCTACATGCGATTTCAACCCAAATGTTGAGTGAGGTGGCAATTCCTCGTAAAAGCACAGCCTCGCCGACGAAGTCCAAGAAGTCGGCCAGGAGGGGGCGACTCCGCGGCGGCCGACGGCGAGCTCGTGCTCTTGTGGCGCGGTGCGCTTTCTGCACGTGCCTGGAAAGCACCCACGTGGCGGTACAGGATCAGCCGCGCTGGACCCCATCCCTTTTGATCTGCATCTTGTGCTCTCCCACCTTTCCCTTTTCGTCAATCCAACCCACCATCGGTGGGTGCTTTGCCCTTCGAAGGTTTAGTCTCTCTCCACCACCACCTCATTATATATCACTATATTATTATTTTATTTATTATTAGTATTTAATTTTGAGCAAATTCTTTAAAAAAATTATAAGCTTTCACTTTTTTTTATTAAAGAATATTTTTAAATTGATCGTTGCTTTTGCTCCACCATCTCGTCTTCGCTCCTTGTTTTGACGTGAGTATGAGCCTCAATAAAAACCTCGATAGGATAAAGATAATAATGATAAAACACACGATGATAATGATAAACAAAGATAAAAACAAATTTAAGGACAATGAACGAAAACGAGAATAAATATGATGAATGAGAAAGCGACGATAACGATAGACGAAGATGGAGATCGGAGATAATATTATCATATTAGAAAATAAAGAACGAATGGTTGAAATAAAAAAAATGCTATAAAGAAAAAAAATAAATATTTTATTTTATTTGAGAAATTTACCCTTTAATTTTTATAGTACAAAACAAGAAAGAAAGACAATGGAGGCGGTGTTGGGATCGATCCATAAATGCCTGCCTGAGGGCGATGGATGGCGTCGACAGGGGGCAAAGCAGAGTTCTTTGATTCATCACTGTGATGCCAAACTAGCACGAAGGAAGCTTGGAATCATTGCGACCGAAAAGGTTTGCCCACTTCATCTTCCACTTTTACAAAAATCAACAATTAACTATGAGTAGACTCCCATCATCTGCCGCATGGGTTTCGGGGGCAAAGGATTGTTCATTCATGCTTGTGTTGCCAAACGAGACATCATGTGATTTATGTAGATCAGACGAACTCAGCTAAAGGAACAACAGCAGGATTTACCAACATCAACATGTTTTACAACATACGATACAGACGACTGTTGTATGACAATGGCAAGAGAGAGAGAGAGAGAGAGAGAGTTAGAGTTGCTACAACTGAACTGAAGCTTCATCAGTCCATGAAGTGATCTACATACAACAAGCAACAGAGATGGCAGACCTAACTAACGCTCCTCCAACTGTTACCACAATTCACAGTTCAACAGTCTTCCCTTCTTGTTAAAGAACCATCTCCGCAGACGAAAAGCTTGATGAGGTATATATAGTATCATATTTGAAGTGAGTAGGATGAGGTATATATAGAGGCGAGTAGGCCGTGCCGGCTACAAACACAACCTTATTGCCTGGCTTTCACCATCTTCACTGGCCGTCACTGACTGTTGCAATTCACTCTCAACCGCACACCTATTGTAAGGCACAAATCCCCTTCCGGAGCCCCCGCTCCCTCTTCTGGAAGCCGGGATACTGCTCGGCTTTAGACTCACGCAAGGCATTGAATCACTTTCTGCCACATTTTCTACTTTATTTGAGTTCACCACAACAGCATTTGGATCAGTTAGTCCTGCTCCGCTGGTCGATGCAGTGTTAGAACCAGTCCAAGAACCCTCCCTCTGCATGTCTTCATTGCCTGCGGCTTCCATCCCGAATTGCAGAGGATACTGTGGTTGCAGATGGATATACGAGAAAGGCAAGTTGCCATAAATGGACCACCATGGTGGAGAAAGAAACGTAGGCTCTACAGAGTGGCCTCCGACTAACGGAAAGCGATACAACAAGGGGGGTGGCTGACCAGGGTAAGCATCGCATGCACTTCTGATCGAATCCCCAGTAAAAACTCCATGTCTTTCTCTTTGCAACCACATTTCAGCCTTGGAATGCAAATTAAGAGCTTTGTTCTCTTGGAGACCTTTGATGTCAACGGATGAGGTTGGCTGGGGCTGTGCGATGTTAGCAGCACTGGAAGCAGATGAAACGTTTGAATCAGTCACGACTACCATCTTTCCGAACAGCTTGAGAGTTGGTAATGGCGCTTCGGATGAGGTGTATGCATTAGGGCAATGGTCTATCACCTGAAGCATTTTTAAATAGGCCAGTCAGAAAAATAAGCTTTGCGATCACTCCGACAAGTTTTGATGCTTATTTGAAAGATTACCTCTGGAGGCTGGTCTTGCCTAGTCGAAGCAGGAACTGCCGGGTCAAAACCTCGAAGCTTATGCTCTTCTTGAACCGCCATAATAAGTGACTGTCCTCGATCATCTTGATCATTTGAACCAGCAGCAGATGAAACCGGAGATGAGCAACCATTTTGGCCAATTGAGAACACGGAACCCATGGTTTCCGATCCAACAGCCGATAGAACTGATGTAGGCGATCTGTTGTCCTGCTCACAGATTATAGGACTCTGAAAATGAGACCTCTCAAGTTGTTTCAGAGCAGGAATCTCCTTGTTGGATGAGTGACCCAATTTACGCGGATACGGGTGCACTGGTTTCCTCTTTGGTCGAGGGGGAGGAATCTCGATGCCCTTCAACGTGCCTGTGTTGTCATTGCTGCCAGACTCGCGAACCACCTAAGTGGATGAGAAAGAGAAATATTGAGCTGGAAAGAAAAGTTTTCGGTGCTCATCTCCATGAATGACTGACTTTATCAGTTGAGCAAGACCACCCATGGGCACCACATTATGAGAGACAAATAGTTACTGAAGCAGCAATTAACCTTAGAAAAGAACTTCTGGGCATGACTCCTGATCTGAACTGCTGTCTTTGTACCTATATGTTCTGCAAATTAAATTCCCAAGTGAGAATACAGATGCAGGCTAAGAATGGCCGAACTGAAAACAATAAGAAAAAAGAAAGCATAATAATAACCTTCTATACGGCGCCAAGCACGCCCGTACTGCTGCAAAGCTTCAAGAAACTTGTTGTGTTCTTCCTCCGTCCACCTCTCTCGCTGCTTTGTTATTGTATAAGGTTTCCTCACCTAATTAACAAAACCCAGAAGAAATTTCAATAGGAAACAACCAAGTCGAAGCTCGAAGAGAACAATTGACGATAGAAGATACCCTGGGAGCCTGTTCCGCCACAGGCGAATCAATCTCCTTCGAGCGAGGAATACTCATCGATGAAGTTTTCGCATCCACATCCATTTGATTGTAGGAATCACAAACAGGTTTTGGACTCGTGAATTCGTGTAGCTCCTGGTTATACAAATCTCAATTCAACAACTAACTTGGGATAGATATGTTTCTTGGCCATGTGTATAGCATCTTCTAGTGTGTGATGGATCTAAGAACACTAACATGACCAGCTAGGAAAATTCCTACTTTTAACCAGTATCCTCACATTCAGATGGCGAGAATAAGATGCCTATCAATGAAAAGAAATAAAGCAAACATTCTTTCCTTCAAATCTCATATTATTCTATAACCTCTTGACTGCAAATCCTTATGGGTAAATCTTCCCCCAGATACAGAGAGGTGAGTTCAGAAGTGCAAGGGGGCAAAAAAAAAAAAACCAGTTTTTTCGGACACGAGTCCATCAAATCCACAGGCATTTGGACACAGCCCTAATCGATCAAAAAAATCCTTCACCGCAAACCCTCAATCACACGAGCGTCGAGCTTCAAAACAGCAAAATGAAAGGGGAAGCACGACAAATCAAACCCCACCCAACCCCACACAAGAACAATTTTTTGCCTCCCGAACTCTTTCCAAAACTCCCAAAACAAAGCGGGGAACCCAAAAAAGGTAAGAAATTTTCGTCTACCTGACTCTCCATCCCCGCAAGAACTGCTCTCATCCAAAGCTGCCGCCGCCGATCTCCTTCAATATCTGATGGAATCTTCAAGAAGTCGAACACGCCAACTTCCGATTCATGATTCACCAAACAATCCTTCTTTCAAGATACCGGTCCTGATCAAGAGGAAAAGGAGGAAGAAGAAGAGGAAAAGAGAGAGATGGGACTAAGAATAGAAGCCACGGTCGGAGGAAGAATGCAAACATGGAGGCAAAAGGAGAGGAGGTGATGCCACGTAGGACGGGGAGATTTTTTTGCCCTTTAAAAAAAATTCACACAGGGGATGGTTCCAGAAGCCGCTCTAATACATGTGGCCAGGAGCCGCTTACACGTGGCGCTCCCTCAATTTAATCCCCACCTCTGGTTGTGACCTCACGTTGTGAGGTTAAAAAGGCCAGATAAAAAACATGTGATAATATTAATGATGATGGTTGGTAATTAGTATTAATAATTATTTATTATTTTTTAAAACCTAAATAGGAGATCTTACTAACATTAGAGTGTACGCTTTTGGAATATTCTAATATTTAAAGGAATATGTATAATATCAAAAATTTTTTATGGATAAATGCTGTACTTTGATAACTTAAAACTTGAAGGATCAGGTCCGAGGATGCCTGTAACATGAAGCGTGCATTTCACCTTGACTTAAGACACGTGGTACCCCTCGGCCGTTTCTCCTATCATCCGAAGACACGTGTCCCACCGATTCGAGATGGAAGCGGAAGGCTGTGTGGGTAAGGGCTGCAAAAGATCCCGACCCACATTGACGCGTCTCCAAATCTTATGATTTGGAGAGACGAGGACAGCAGCCAGAATTAATTAGTGGCCAGAGTGCAAGGCATCATGATGGCCGCTTGATGAGGATCTTATGGCAAATAAACCACCACGTCGGCACATTAGATGCTGCATTAACCGTAATCTTCGTCACAGAACCGCTCTTTCTTATATCATAAAGACCTTAAAACTAATATTGGCCACTTATTGGAACATACGTGATTACAGATATAATAATCGGTATGATCGGCAATATGGCTTTACAAGCAACTACAATTCCTCGTGATCAAGCAATTTAGATCTCACAAGTTTAGAATTGCCATTCTTCACGATACTCGCGACTGATCCATTCATTGTTCTTCCTTTTTTTTCTGCTGATAATGGATTGTGTCTCATCGATTATAAAGATATCTCTATGAGCATAATTGCAATGTAGCGCAACCCATGTGACTTTGTCGGAGACTAGCATTACATGTCAAAAGTCTCAAGACTCCAGATTGATATAGCCTTCCTTAGTCTTACAACTTTTTCTTCTTTGAAAGGCCAGTCAACCAAAATTAGAATTGCAATCCAAAGCATTTAGACAAATCAGTCATTCGCTATGCTCGCCAAACTTTCATTCATGTAATCATACCAAGTTTTCCTACCTGAACCTATAATTCCTGTATATTCCAAGCAGTTGAAGGGGAATACAACTCCAGAAAGAGAGTGAATTCTTTTACCATGGCAAAGCCAGCATTCGGCAGCTGCTTTCTGATATCTACAAGGAAAAGAAATCCACTGGCTCACCACCATTAAACA
The DNA here is from genome assembly GCA_004837865.1 of Musa balbisiana. Lineage (NCBI taxonomy): Eukaryota > Viridiplantae > Streptophyta > Magnoliopsida > Zingiberales > Musaceae > Musa > Musa balbisiana. The sequence goes on along the minus strand of CM017195.1, from coordinate 11,297,765 downwards.
GACTTGGGGCAACCAAAAGAGAGGGGACAGGAGAGCCAAAATGCTACTCGTCAGTGTATTCTCTCTCTCTACAAACAAGGAAGGATTTGAGAGGGGCCAAAAAAGCTGTGCCCCGGTCAAGAATCTTGAGAGCAATCCACATTCACTCTGTTTTTGTTTGGCAGGTCAGACAATGGTGCAGCTGAATGATGCTCATGTGTTGGAGACCAGCATATTGTGGATGAGAAGAACAGCCCCACCCCAATGTGACTCTCTACCAGAACTTTTCTTGCCTATATCCAACTGCATGTGCTCTTTCTGCTCCTCTTGAGATCTACTCCAGCTTGGTGGGTAAGATGAGAAACCGTCCCTGAAGATTTATTTACCTTCTCTGGGAAGATTACATCAGGTACAAAAGAAAGATGATGGCTCTTCACTGTCCCCCGACAATTTTTTCTGTTACATTAGTGGATACGTTTTTGGAAGTATGCACCCATTCAAGTGCACCATGGAACCTTTGGATGATAAACTCTCTCTCACGATTAGAGTGATAATATGGGATCCACGTAAATGTAAAATCTAAGGAAAATTCCCAACAAGGACAGGCGAAAGACCAAGTGCTGACAACCGATATAGCGCTGTGGAGACTTTGAACACAGGCACAATGCAGTCTTGTACGTTGGTTTTCCATCAGGGGGCCTGGCACATGCAATAGATCATCCATCACACATGCAATGTACAAGAAGTCACATAAACAAAGAAAACAAAGGACATATCATAAATGATATTAGTGCTTCGTGTTATGATGCAGTTAAATTTGTTCATGTATGCTGAGCCGATTCAACCTTTTTGCTGAAGTAAATAAGTTAACGTACCAAAAGATTACCAAAATGATTATGACCGAGGCAGCCATCAGGCCGAGGTAACTGAATGAAGAGGAACTGAGGTGATCCAATCCAAGATGGCTGTGACCAAGGTGTTCTGAAGAGAAATTAAGATGTGCTCCAGGAGTTAAGATGTGTTCTAGGATGAGACCTGCAAAACAGAATGGAAACAAGGGATATGTCAGGACCCTATGACATTACATCAGAGCATATTTTGAAGTAGAAAATGATTTGCGATGTAAAGAGGACAAAGCCAATATAGTAAGAGGGAGAACTCACATTCTCTTTGCTTGAATCTCACTGTATTGTTATGAATATTTATCAATACCATTATTGCTATATTGGAGTTTGATGGATGACATAATCGATAATTAGGCATCAGGTCAATTAGAGCATAACAAACTTTGTTATGTAATATACATATCAAAATATGTACACAATTGTATACATGCATTAATATATGTATACTCATTCCTAGTGAAGGGTTGACTCTATTATAGAGAACAGGACCCAATGGCACTTGTTAGTTGCTACATACATACAACATGACAGTTTCTTTGTTATCCAATATACAGAGCAAAGCTTTGAACATCAATCAACATTTCGATCCAAAGAAATGCAATTTCTTGGTTAAGAATAAGCAGCATGTTAATTCATCTATGAATATACCTCCATTCAGAGTTACAACTTTCATGGAACCAGTCTTCCCAGCTAAACTCATGAAAAAATTGCTGAGAATTCTCTGTAACTTATGAACTGAGATTGATATTGCCACATAGCTCATATTGAGAATAAGATCATCTGCCATCTGTATGTAAGCTGAATTGTTGAAACTTGGTTTTAAGTTCTAATGCCAAATCTCCCCTCGATATTTTATGGAGATCCTTCATCACCCTCATATAAACAGGAAAATTGGGTTTTAAGCCCTCACCCATCATCTCATAAAGAATTCTGCCTGCCTCTTCTATCCTTCCCGACACACAGTAAAGTTTGGCAAGTAAGCTAAAATTCATATTGACCGAACATTTATCTTTCATGCTCATATCCACCACATACCGGTAAGCGTCTTCCGCATGCCCTGACCGGAAGTATCCTTTTATGAATGCCGCATGTGTTGCTAGGCTTGGCTTAGACCCTTCAGATAACATCTGATCAACGAACTTGACGGCAAAACTCATCCTGTTAGCCTTACACGCATGAACCAGAATGACCTCAAAAGTTACCGAATCCGGAAGGTATCCCAAGTCTTCCATTGCTTGGAGCAACTCGCATGCTTCAACAACTCTCTTGTTCTTAAAGAGGCTCCCAAGCAAATAATTGTAAGATTTCGTGTTCGGGTCACAACCAAACCTTCGCATTCTGTCGAACACATCACGTGCGCCTTGAAAGTCAAGGTTCCTGCACTTTGCAGCGATAAGCACATTGTAATATGAAGTCCTCCTCGCCGTCTCCTCCATCACCGAGATAGCAAGATCAAAGGCATTCATAGAGCAAAGCAATTTGATCAACGAAAAGATTCCCGATCCTCGGCAAGATCCGCCGACTCTATTTAGCAACTCAACGAGTTCTCTGACAGAATCCTTGATCACATCAGCGCCGCGAGCCGCCAGAAAAGAGAAGGCATTTCCTGTTAAGCAATGCCCCTTCGAGGATATCTCATCGAACACGCGATGCATGGTGCTATAATCGTCGAAGAGGCCGAGGTTCAATACAATCAGATTGTAGGCTTCAGAATTAGGCCTGAAATCGGGGTAAGAACCCAAAACCCAGCCGAAGAACCGCAATGCCGAGACGCCACGATCGTTCAACGCGCGAAGAGTCTCCGAAACAAGGGCATGCGAAGGGCTCAGATTCAGGAGGCGCAACTTCGACTCCAGATCATCCGAGTCTCCGCTGATCAATGCAACGATCTCAGAGACCACACATGGATCGACACGACGAAGGCGAGGCGTTGGGCTCATTCTGCTCGTGTGGGGACGCCGTGGCACCTGAGAAGAGGAGGAGAGCGATCTGCGGGAAGGAAGGGTGGCGCGGATGAAGCCGCTTAGAAGAGATCGACTAGAGCAAGAAGCGGATTGGGAGGAAGAAGAAAGGGGGCAGAAGCGGTCGGGATGGGGTTTAGGGGCTCGAAACGAGATTAGGGTTCTTCGAAGCGAGCCGATTCGAAGCCCCGGAGGCATTGGAACGGACATGCTTGGCGAAGGTGGTTGCCCTATGGTTATAAAGGCCCGTTATTATCATCTGTAGGGCACACTCCGAAACCGTTATGATCTTTTATAATGATTGTAACGTATCGTTTTAATACACTGATATTATTCCGTGGTCTTAAGTCATAGTCAAACGCAGAGGAAGCGATACATTGACTTTGTGCTGTAGCAGCTGACAGAGTTACAGCGAGCAGAGCCTTTGTGATCACGTTTAGTGACGACTTTGTGCATCGTTGTCCATCAGCTGCTTTCTTTGACTTGTGCTTCTCCATGAAGTCCATGGCAGCTCCGATAATGGAGCTCCGTTGAGTTGCTTGCCACCTCTGGAGCTGAGAGTCTCATATTAATGTCCACAGAAGCAGGGGAGATGACAACTTAGGGTGTGAGATCATGGAGAGGGAGAACAAGCAGTTGAAGACCATTCACCACATCACCCATCTCCACCCCTTGAAGCTCACCGATCTGCGCGGAGACGAAGCGAAGCCCGTCTGCCACGCGTGCCGCCATCCTTGCGCCGCCTCGGCCTACCGGTGCGAGCGGTGCCGCTACATTCTCGACCCGACCTGCGCTCGGCTGCCGCAAGTCCTCCGCCACCCCACCCCGCCCATCCCTCCCACCTGCTCACCCTCCATCTCTTGCCCGCGTACTCCACCGGCGCCTTCCTTTGCAACGCGTGCGGCCAGAACGGAGCCGCCTTCTGCTTCCACTGCGCTCGCTGTCAGTTCGACCTACACCTCCCCTGCGCCGGTCTCGCTGAGAAGCTGACCCACCCGTCCCACCCCCACCCGGTGACGCTGGTCCACCAGGATCCCACCAGTGGGCGGGGCTACTTGTGCGACCTGTACGGAGGCGCTTTCGACGCCTCGTCTCAGTGGCTTTACATCTGCAGGGCTTGCAATTTCGGCGGCCACATCTGCTGCTTCGTGTCGGGAACGAAGCCCGCGGAACAGATCACCGCTGCCCAACGACAGATCGATCCGGCGGCGGCGCTGTCCAGGATGCAGTAGAAGCTGATGGCTCAAATGTTCATGGCAGACACGATGGCGCAGACCGGGAGGAACACGGTGGCGTTGACGGGAAGACCTCGAGAGTACGTCTACTATAATTCGGCGCCGCTACCGAGCCAGTACGCTGCTATGGCCAATTCAATGGTGATGAACAATCTGGCATTGTTATCTATGAACGATCAGAAGACTGGTGGTGGTGGTGGTGGTCCGGCTGGTGGAGATGTGGCAAGTACTGCTGGGAATACATCCACTCTGTCATAGGAGTCACACCGGAGAGCAGAGAATTCGCCTCCTGTGTCCCGTTAATGTTATCTAGTAGTTAAACATCAAGAACTCATTGACGGCCTTGTTTAGGCGTGCCAAATCTATCGAAATAAAAGGTTTTCCACTTAGATATTGATGTTCGAGTGATAGATTCTTGAGTTGGCCAGCAAGATCCGGAAATCCATTGTACTGAAGCTGAGAGAGTCCTAGATGAGTTGCACCAATTGTTGCAGACTTGCTCAGACAGATGCAGCATCTGGAGAGGATTAACGTACCTAATCCTATCTTTACAAGTAGAAAGCTGAGATTTTGGGATATCCTCGAGGAATCCAGATGTGTGGTTTGCTTGATTACTTGGGTCGATGCAAGCAACAGGTCTTCAACCACACATATATACTATCTTCCAACCACCCCTCCCCCCGCCCCTCACTAGTTTCTATGATCCACTCCAAATGTACGCCCGCCACTTCATTCCCATCACCAATCTCCACCAACCATTTAAATCTCCCTATCCTCCCCCCACCCTTTTCTTCTCCTCTTACCCACCTCCCTTTCACCTAAGCTCTGCTGCTGCTTCCACAGAAAACTTGGGCAATGGCCTCTGCTGCAGTGACTGCTGCAGTCGGCTCCCTTCCTTCCTCCTCCAAGTCCTCATCCCTCAGCAAGACCCCGTCCATCTCTCCTGCTACTCTCGAGAGGACCAGCTTCCACAAGGTGAGGCCGTGTTGTGAATCCCTTGTCCCTGGTTGCATGAGTCATATCTTTGATGATGAACTCCGGCAGGCATGCTTGTACTCGAGAAGCGTCTCCACAGCCAATGCCAGGAAGAAGCTGGTCGCCGTTCGAGCCCAGGTAACCACCGAAGCTCCTGCCAAGGTAGCGAAGGTCTCCAAGAAGAACGACGAGGGTGTCGTCACCAACAAGTACAAGCCCAAGGAGCCCTACCTCGGGACATGCCTCCTCAACACCAAGATCACCGGCGACGACGCGCCCGGCGAGACATGGCACATGGTCTTCAGCACAGAGGGTAAAGTTGCTCTCAGAAACAAGAAGCTGACTTCCGTCCTTCGATCCGTTGGCCTCAGAAATCAGGTGTAATTTGATCGTGTGCACGTCCGCAGGAGAGGTTCCCTACAGAGAGGGGCAATCGATCGGTGTGATCGCCGACGGCATCGACAAGAACGGGAAGCCACACAAGCTGAGACTCTACTCCATCGCCAGCAGTGCTCTCGGTGACTTCGGTGACGCCAAGACCGTAAGTTCCCACGGCTGCAGCTCTCTCTGCACTCGATCAATATGCTTATCAGTTGCCACACCTCTTCTTCTGTAGGTTTCTCTGTGTGTGAAGAGGCTGGTTTACACCAACGAGCAAGGGGAGGTCGTGAAAGGAGTCTGCTCAAATTTCCTGTGTAAGAAATCTGACATCCATTAGAACAGGGTTGCAGCTTTGATCCTCCAAATGTGATGGTCGCTCGCATGTCCGTCAGGTGACCTGAAGCCTGGCGCTGAAGTGAAGATAACAGGACCGGTAGGAAAAGAGATGCTGATGCCCAAAGATCCCAATGCAACCGTCATCATGGTAACACGGCATTGACCGGTGCTTCATAACTTTTGGCTTCGCCTTTGACTCCCCGGACAATGTACATTGCAGCTCGCCACCGGAACTGGAATCGCTCCTTTCCGCTCGTTCTTGTGGAAGATGTTCTTCGAGAAGCACGATGAGTACGAGGTAAGTTGGGTGACTGCTGATGGTTTCAAAGCAGTTTGCAAGGTCGGGTTGATCACCAAACCGAAACTAAATTGCAGTTCAATGGACTCGCATGGCTGTTCTTGGGAGTTCCTACGAGTAGCTCGCTGCTCTACAAGGAGGTCAGCTTGTAACTCCATTTCCCTGTGATTCCATGTATCACTGCTTGACTACTAGGTTGTGTGTGTGCATGTGGGCGTACAGGAGTTCGAGAAGATGAAGGAGAGAGCACCGGACAATTTCCGGGTGGATTACGCTGTCAGCAGAGAGCAGGCGAACGAGAAGGGAGAGAAGATGTACATCCAGACTCGCATGGCGGAGTATGCAGGTGAACTGTGGGAGCTGCTCAAGAAGGACAACACCTTCGTCTACATGTGTGGGTTGAAAGGGATGGAGAAGGGTATCGATGATATCATGGTCTCTTTGGCTGCTAACGACGGTAAGGCACAGGGCATGTCGTCGAACGTTCCACTTGAAACTCCACCTGACAGGCATCCAAAAACGCCCACTAAAATCTGTGTCACAAATTTGCAGGCATCGACTGGTTATCGTACAAAAGGGACCTGAAGAAAGCAGAACAGTGGAATGTGGAAGTCTACTGATATGTATCTCTTTTCCAAAGATTTACTTGCTTCAATAGGATCTTCTGCAGCAGATATGTACATAATCTATTCGAGTTCTGCATACTTTTCTTCTATGACTGCTATACCATTTGAGTTTTAGCATATATGGTTATCACCAATCCCAACCCCAACCCCATGTTCATGTCTGCCTCTAAGCAATTGTATCCCACTCCAAAGAACTAGCATGCAAATCTTTGAGCTGTAATAAAAATTAGCATGTAGCAGCAGTATGGCAAATTGTATCCCACCTTAAAGATTAAGAGAAGAAGAGAGAGATTTCACAGTGAGCACATAGTCTATATAAAAAAGAGTTCATACTATCTATCAGACTTTATAGCGTAGATACCATAAAATCTACTTCATAAGAATAACTACATGGGCACTAAATATTTTAGCTAAACACATCTTAGGTAAATAATGTGGTCACAGTTGAAACTTGTCTCTGGCAAAATATGGAGAAGTCTGAGAAAAATCGAGACAAGCAAATTTAACTGAATTCATCTGCATGCAAGTCAGCCATTTGACATATGATAGGGCAATTGTTTACTAACTTATGAACAGGACAGGAGGACGTTAAACTGCATCAAGAAAACAAGAAAGGACAATCATTTGACACCTTGTTCATCAACACTATATCTCACAAATTGACTCACAATTTTTTGAATGAAGATATAGAGAACTTTGTAGGCAATTAAAGAGTATGATTCGGTTGGATACAGAATGCTGTCTTTAATAAGATACAGAGAACTTTGCTTGGGCTTTATGGTTATGCTTCTACTGATGTATAAATAACTAAAGCAGAGTTGTGTTTTGAACTCATGACTATTCACTAAAACACAGAAAGCATTGAGTTAACAGCAAGGATAAACCAGTCAGCAGTAATTAGAAAAAGGACATACACAAGAAGTGATCCTGATGGATGAAGTCAGGAATCAGGAGGCACATCACCAGGATCAGATAAAAAGATCCACTTCAACAACAAGTAAAACTTCTTTAGGGGCAGCAAAATGGATACAGATTTAGCATGGTCTACTGTTTGAAACTATTCCATAGGAAAATTCAGACTTCGGATAACATTCCTATAAAAGCATAGGACTTGAGATTGTCATAATAAAAATGACTGCAACTCAGAATAGCAATGTAAGCTAAAGAATTCATCATTTTATCTGCAAGTGAGATAAAAAAGGAGGTTGAATTCCCAGTACATCAAACATGAGTATAAACTGTTTCTGTCACAAACATGAACAGTAATTCCATGAACAAAACCCTCAAATTGAAAAGAAAAAAAAACTGATGTGAACATTATATGAACATCAGCATGAGACAAGAAGCTTAATGGTTCAAACTTTAGACACAGGATTTGACAGACCCAGATAATTAGTTGAATTCGTAATGACTTCTGGTAAGTCTCCCTGAGAGGCAGTAAGCTCGTATATTGATTACAATACCTATGAATGATACACTGCCTACATCCAATAAGAACATCACCAGACTGCCATTGTCCTGTTGGTCATTTCTACCATGTTGTGATCGAATAATATTTGCACAGCAACAGGCAACTCCCATCTTTGTGATCTGAAACTGATACTATCTACGAGGCTTCCATATTCTTAATATTACAAGGAGTTGGATTCTTGTCAGTCACTAGTAATCACACAATTCTACCACTCTCTCTCTCTCTCTTCTGTCAAATCCTGAAAATGTTCTAATTATCTCAATTTGATGAAGAATTGTAGATCAATATTTCATTCATTGCACCAAACTCTTTCCTTTCTTTGACATATAGTTAAATCCATCTTCAATCAATATCCCTGTTATAAACCTAGTTGTTATCTAGGAACTACTTTTCCTCTCAGAAAGTTTTATCTATTTTACAAGCCATTTATAGTGAGGAGCAGATCCCATTACTGATAAGTGACAAGAAACTGAAGTAAGTGTACATTCCTTGAAGGTCTTTTTCTGTTGCACTGCAAGTTGAGGAGACTACTATCCTGATACCCCAATGGAAATTGTGTTCATAAGACAAGCACTCAAGAAAAGTCACCACTGAAAAAAAAAGAAAAAAAGAGAGAAGAAAAGTCACCACTAAATCCTGAATCAACTTTAACATGCTCGATAGGCCCTATGCAACATCTATTCCATCAACTTGCTTCATTATTCAAACTACTTATGCCTTATTTTGCTCTCACAGACCACTAGGGTTCATCTACACAGCAAATTTTATTTTGCTTTATTTACTTCAAAATATTTCAAATCAGCATAATAAACTTCCAAGTTTCGTATTTGTTTGTTCATTCTTGATAATGTTAGGTCACATACATGTCTTTCAGAAAATTTAACAATGATAAAAGGAAATAGTCAAAATGTTGTTCTTTTAATAAAAGCTTAGACATTACTGATGTACAGCATTCAGCAATCACTTTTTCTTAAAACCTGATTTCCTCGAAGTTCGTTTGGTTTTCGTAATCTTCCTAAATCTAAGTGTCCTCAACCCAACAGCAAACCAATCTCTAAATCTTTAAATCTTTTACATCTTTAAATTCTGTACATCATTGAGGCTTTAAAAGAATGTGTTTGAAGAATGAGAGAGTAACAACAAAAACTATGATGATCGATGATGAAAAACAAACTATACCAGTAAAAGCTCATTCACTCTTTTTCATACGAGGAGATACCTGTAATTGCAGCTACCATAATCATACCAAGTGTTAAGTAGGAAAAACTGATACCAAATACGAATGGAGGGACTGACTGGTTAACAAAATCAACCTTTAAAAAAGAAAAGGTATTGGAAGAATCAATATTAGGACTCAATGAGTAGCTAGAAAAAAATAAACTGAAATCAAATGTTCCAAGGTTAATTCAAGTCATCACCAAACCACATCACTGGTTGGATAAAGATCATCTGCCTTGAAAAGATGATGAGATTTTCCCAGAATACAGGTTCTCATCAAACCTCATTGCCAGTCCTCTAAACAAGAAATCTGATACAAACAACTCATTTTCCAATACATTTTTGGTGAACAAACCAGCCTGAGAAAAATAAAAAGAGAAATGGAATAATGCAAATTGATTTAATGATCATTTTTCAACTTGCATAAAATATGAATCAAGTCTATTGACTTAGGGAAAATTGAACTAATAAAAATTGAATTGAGTCTATTGTTCCCAGTAAACCAGCACAACAAAGCAACAGAAATGTATATTAAATTAAAGACAATGTGATACTACTATAAAACATTAAAAGCATTTCAATTTTGCCCATCCAACATTGAAAAATTTGAAGGTCCAACTGCATCGACAAAACCACGAATTGATAATTCTGCTACAGATGCATTTGGTTCCTGCAAAAACTCATGGTCTATGTAGATTACAATGACTGTAATGTCATCGTGGAAGAAGCGACGTATTCCCTTCTCAACTTTCTTGAGATCTGCATACCTCATTTCCCTCTTCCGAGCAGCTTCCTGCAAAGCTGTTCTGACCAGTCTCCTTGCTATTCCCTACCAAAGGGGGGAAGAATTGTTAAGTAGCAGGACAAAGGGGCTTGACAATAAAAAGACTATAGACCAAAAGAAAAAAGTGGTAGAGGAAGTATACTTCTCTTGGATGATTATAGACGATCTCAACTGCTTGTTGATTACTCAGGTGCTCCCACAGTCCATCAGAAGCAAATACTAAGAACTTATCTTGAGGACGAAGTACTCGCATGTGTATTGATGGCTCTGCAGTTAAAACAGGACGGCGTAGAGGTTCAGTGAGCCGGAATCGAGTGACAGATGGATCTATAGCAAATTCTGGCTTCTTCAAGTATGCATCGCCTATTGTTCTTGAAACCTAAGAACAAGATGTGTCGATTGTATAAAAAGAAAGATACATAAGTTCTGACATTTATAGAAAGATAAGGATCAATCTGAATAAATAGATTTAGTGTAATTGAAAAATTACAAGATACAACTACCATGCTGCTAGATGTGTGGCATGGAAAGTGTCTATTTCCTTCTTCTGTGTAACCCAAAGCATTACTTACTTCAAACTAACAAAACAAGAAACTGCGGCATGGAAATTCATCTACACCCAAAAGAAACCAATCAAATAAATCTTGCTACATTTAGCAAAAGTTGAAACAACCTTGCATAGCTGAAAGAATGTTAAGACTAATTTCATTCCATCTATCAGTCGGTCTTATGAGAGAAAACTTCCATATATCTAGTTTGATCATGGTTCTCAATGCAACTCCAACTACACAGGAAACATTCAAATCTGAAATTTAATTATCAGGAAATAAAGCAATTGAGCCTCCTCAGTTGAACCACATAAACAATTGTAGCACCTAAACTACAATAAAAGTTCAAACTAAAAAGACATACAATCAACAGAGCTGCTAGCAACCAGAGATACTCACCTGGATTATGCCTTTAATCCGCCATACTCCATGCTTAAGAACCACAATGTTTGAATCATCTGGATGAAGAGATCTAAGTTCTTGCCTCACCTCTTCCATACAAGCATTATGGTCTCTTGTCAGTTGCTCTGCGATGATGTTATTTGACCTTCCTAAATAACCAATGACAGCCCTTGAGTCTCCCAGATTGGCCAGATAGAGTGTTCCTCTCCAGATTACACCCACTAAACAGCATGACCCAATTGCAGAAATCAAAGGTTTTATTTGATGTGTTCTCCGCACATGAGCCAGAAACCCTTCCTCGGTTGCAGAAAATGCACTCCTGACAACATCCTCACTGATTGTTCCACTTTCTTGAGCCAACCCTGTAAAATGTTGATCAAGAAATTACACATTGAGGTTGGAGCAGATCCCCTGCTTGCAGAGTTAGTATATATATATGGCAAAACCAAACCACTGTGATGATATGGAACAAGATGCAACAGAGAAAATAAGAGAAAAGTAAAAAGAACTAATAACATCCGCTTGCCTCTCAAGCCAACTTCAGTACAATAAAGAATTTGCTCCCAACCTGATGTCAATCCTCTATAGATTCTCCACCTAAAAGAAAGGCCTGCCACTGAAACCTAAAAGGTAAATTGGTAAGTAGGGAGACCTGCTTTTATTTGTGCCAAAGTTCAAGCTCAGGCGACAGAGAGCAATCATCTGAAGTTTTCTTGAAATGGAAAGGGCCAACATGGAGAAGTCACTGATCCATTTGCAGATTGCTTTGACCATTAAGACATGATTTTGAAACAAAAGAGGCCATGAAGCAAAATTGGAAGACCATTAACTTGACATATTAAAACAAAACAATGCATTTGACTATAAAGCAAGTAAGGTCCATTAATTCAAGAATATAACCATGTAAGAAACTAACACTTAAAAATCTATTTAGCTTCAATTATATGGAGATTACTTCGAACCGAATTAAGAACCCAGATGGAAACAAAATCAGCAGACTAGACAAGTGTATCAAGGAGGGTGTGACCAGCAAGCAATAAAAGAATTTGATGCCATCTGCTAATTCATCATCCAAGAAAAATAAGATATAATAATTGCAAAAATAATGAATCTAGATGCACGGTCAATACCAGAAAAAAAAAAACAATTGATGACTGAGGATAAAGACCCAGAATTGACCCACAATGTCAAAGCTGAACTTTGACGAAAGTTAAGAATCTAAACAGTGCAGTATCACCAGAGTTGCACAGGTAATTAATATGAAGACACCCACTGAAAGTTAAAAGTGAAAACAGTTACAAAAAACAAAGCTCGCTCAGTGTTAACTAAAAACAATAATGCTGATAAAGAACACAATCAAATTAAGATATTATCAAATATGAGGAAGTTAAATTACCAAATACAAGGATGCTGGCAGCTGCTTTTCTTTTCCAAAAGACAACTAGATCCCACATAATCATTCCACCTTAGGTTCGAATTTACTTAATTCTACTCTTGATACCCTAGATGGCAACAACAACAATAAACCTATAAAACCCCTAAATAAAAGTTTGGACCATTTCTCAATTTATGTGTCACCCTGGACAGGGGTCATTCTTACTACCGTAGAGAGCACAAAGAAAAATTTGGGATATGCCAGAGTCAACTTATTGAACCATATAGTTCCCACCATAACATGAACACCAAATATCCAATAGTTCAGTTCGAACAACAAACCTCTTGTGAACAAATTGATTTCATGATAGGTAAATTGAGTGTCTAATAAGCGTGACTTACGGCCATCTTGAGAACCACTTGATTTACCTCTAGTTGTCTTACCGAACCTACAGGTGGTAGATTCTAGGAACAATCTACAATGAAGAAGATCCTAACTTCGAAAAATAAATAAAATTATAATATTTTCTGATTGCAAACAGCAAGGTTTGCCCCCTCAAGAACAACTAGTTAGACTTTCTTATAATTCCATGGAAACTTGGTGCATGGTATTGGAAACAGAAAAAAATAGCTTTCCAACTTACTGAGATGTCCTTTCCAAGAAAAAGAGCTCCCAGGTTACTGGGATATCAATGGACTTATGGTTTAACCAGAGTTACAGTTGCTCTAAAGGAAACTTCTAACAAATTCCATGTAGACCTTTCCTTCAACAAAAGAAAGGTCTACACGGAATTGATACTTTTCATCTACAATTCTGTGCTTTCATAACCTATAATAACATCATTGAGACTACAACCAGAAAGATACATGCCCCCCATTGAGACGCAGAACATTCCAAGAAGACACCATGATAGAAAATCTTGGCATAAAACGGCACACCCATGAACAAGGAATCATTAGAAAAAGGAAAAAGAATTACATCCATATATTATCTCAAACGAGAGACTTACTCATGAGATGAAGGAAGAGGTGATTGGAGATAAAGCGAGATGCGTCGGCTCCTCCATGGCCATCGTAGACACCGACGAAGGTGGCATCTCGCCCGGTCTCCACCTGGCTGTGGTCCTCGAGGACCTCGTTGGCCTGGACGACCGCGAAGGAGAAATCCCCGGCCGCGTGCTGCCCGATGTCCCGCGACCACAGCAGCGCATCGTCGTCGTCCTCCTCTTCCTCATCCTTCCTCATACGCGCGTACCGCCGGACCGGGGCCCAACACGCCGCCACAAACCTCCCCATCCACGAGAACATCCCTCATTTCCTCCTCGGAGGATCCCTTAGGTGCTACTCCCCCGCCCGAGATCGCCTCTGCAGTTCCTGCGAGTCCGAGGCCTCCCCCACCAAGAGCCACTCCTGATCCCAAATCCAACACGCAATCGGCCCTCAACCTCGCAAGCGGGCGCAGATGTCCAAGAAATTAAGGCTCTTGGAAGAATTCGGGAGATCAAGAATTAGGGTTCCGAGACGTATAAGAGAGGTTTAGGGCGGAGGGAGGAAGAGTCCGAGAGACGGAGAGGGCATTAGGGCAGTGTTATAGACGGAGGCATGGGGAAACGACACTGCAGTTTGGATTTATTTACGAGGATGCCACGAAAAAGAGAAGCGATGGATAACGGCGGTTGGGTGATAACGGGTCAACTTCACAGCCGTGAGAGGAGAGGGTTGACTTCCTCGTAAAGTTCTCGCTGGGGGGAGTCTTCACGAAGGAAGGGACCCCACGACGTACCCACGAGAATACCTGCACGTCCATCGGAAGAACCGCGGGGTCCGCAGAGAAGCCGAGAGTCGGGTAATCAAAAGGAAAACGGTTGGGAATGGACGTACGGCTCTGATGGCGATCGTCAGCCGAGAGACGAAACCAGCCGTCCAGATCGGAACGTAGGGCGGAGGATGCCGGGCGTTTGGGCCCTTGAATGCGCGGTGCCGCCACCGAGAGCGACGAGAAGACGGACAAGGTGATGTCATAGTCGGAGGGAGGGGAGGGGGGTACGTGGGCGGGGGCGTTGTGGGTGGTGGGGTGGGGAGAAAACAATGCTTTTCTGGGCACCCACAGGTTTGGTAACACCTAATAATTAAAATAACATAAGAAGAGAATGGTGGGGCCACATGCACGAAAATGTTTTCGATTTAATTTTGATTTTTAATTGCTTCAAAATTTTATAATCATGGCGATGACTGTACGTACACCAATTAGGACGTATGACTTAAAAAGGATGAGTATTGCATTGTGGGAAGGTGATCAGTTCCAAGGACACTGTACATGCAAATCGATGAGAACGTGGAGTTCATGAAATAAGTTATCATGTTCTATGTACAAGATTAATAAATGGAGCAAAATTAGCAATAAGAAAGTAATATCACCTCCCGGAAGAAGAGTTCACAAGATCACACATTGATTTGCATGTATAGGTTTATTAAACTAACAAAGAGAGCACAGCACACATTGATTCATAAAGCAGGCAATACTAAATATGACAGGCGTAAAGGCTATTAATATAAACTAAACGTCGGGTGGCAGCCGAGACGGAAGCGAGGAGACAAAAGACAAGAAAGAAATCAACGTGTAAGCTTATAAATTGTTTCATCAACCTACTAAAATAGTCATCTTCATCATTACCATCATCATCGATGGTCACTATCAATGGGTTCCCTTTTCCCCTGCTCTCTCCAACATACTGTGAATGGTGGGTGAGCAAAATAGAAGAATCCGTGATGCGAGACAAGACATTTATCCACCAAAGGCTTCCAGAAAATGTGGATTGCAACCCCTTCTTTCTCTCTCTCTCTCTCTCTCTCTCTCTCTCTCATCTCATCTTCCGCATGGCATCTGGGCACCGATAAATGATCCATCAGCAACTCTAGAAGAACCTATCATCATCTCCAAAGGCTCATATGACTCTTTCTTCCCCTCGCTTTATGGTCCATCATCTTCAAATAGGATCATCTAGAATTCAACAAGCATGGATCTTTAGCATTCAACAAGTAATAAAGAAGAGTGAGTTTTGTGAGCAAAAAGCAAGCAGTATAAGAAACATATCTAAAGCAGGTAAAAAGTTCAACCACTTGTAAATCTAGCACGTTAACCAAGGAAGTTTTTTTCATCAACATACTACTACAACAACAACAATAAAATCGTAAATCAATCACAACTTAAATGAGGACAGCCATATGAATCTTTTATCACCATTAAGATTTATAAAAATTTATATTTAATTAAATTCAAATACTTAAAATTTTTATTTATAGTCTATTAAAATCTTTTTAGATCTTTCCCAACCTTTCCTCGTATCATTAATATTAATCATTTCACCTTTTTTAATTATTATATCCGGAAGCCTCCTAAACACATGCTCATATCACCTTCGATGATTTTATCTCATCTTATCTTTTATTGAAATGATACTTAATTGTTCATAAATAAAAAATATTTTTTTATTTTTTCTAATAATTATATATATTCATCTCAATATTTTCATCTCAGTAACACAAATTTTTTGTATATATTTTTTCATGAACATAAAGAATTCTCAAAGAACATTGCAACTCCTGTTACTGAGGGCAAAAAGTAGGAGAAAAGAATTACAAAGATTAACACTGTTAGGTAGTAACCAAGATTGATTACCTGATCAAGTGGCAGATTCAGGAGACGGAGACACTAGTACATGATAGGACTAAGAAAACTACATATGCTTCATATATGCAGACGAAGATTGTCAGTAGACTGAATTGTCCCTGTTAAGTTTTCTTAGGGTAATATGGAGCTTAGTGTATCAAAACAAAAAGAAGACTATGAAGCAGAATCCAAAAATAAGGTAATGCAGAGCCAAACAGTAGTGCAAACCACTAACCAATCTTGTATAACAATTTCAGTAAAAAGATATAAATTCCCTGCGACAGAGAACAGAAGATGGATGCAAATTAAGCATGTAACATGATGGTTGTCATATGTACCACCTACTCAAGCCCCTGACCAGTGTGTACTTGATTAGGTAATGCATACATTGGCAAGAAAAAAAGGAAAAAAGATATGTAGTCTTTCCAACATTTGCTAGGATTAAGAAGATAGTTACTCTCACCATGCAATTGAGGAAGCTGATTTACTCCTTATTCTTTGAGGAGCGATCCTTCTTGTGCCCACCAAGAATACGAGAAATCTGCAGACCCCTACTGAAGGCCTGATTAAAGAGCATACGTGTTTGAAACTCGGAAACAAATGGAAACCAGGCCAAGAAAGCAATTGGGGTGAAGAGGAGCAGTCCCATCATGATCTCATAGCCTCGAGCTAATGCACGCACTGAGCTCCACAAACCAATCCATTTGACAAGAGGTTTACAAGCTTGGGCAATCTGGAAAAAGTAACAGTTAAATGATCATATTCACAAGACCGAGATAAAAGCAGCAACAACAAATGATGTTTAGTGAGAAGCAGTTAAACAAACCAAAAGCATTCCCCATCCAGTCGGCAGGAAAGCTAGGAAGCACACCACGATGTCTTGGATTGTCATGTGAGGCAGGGCAATTAAAGTGATCAAAATGGAAACAAATGTCAAAAAAATTAGAAACTTGATCAACCGAAAAACAAGCTGAAAGCTTGCGCTGAATCTGCGCCTTCCCACTGATACAGTCTGAAAAGAAAATAAGAAAACAGATAAGAATTGTATATCTACAAATGCACAATGACCAGCTTATGCTGAATCTGCACCTTCCCACTGATAAAGTCTGAAGAGAAAATCAGAAAATGGATAAGAAATGTATATATCTACAATGCACAATGACCATGAAGGTAAAACATGTTTTCCGCATGTCAGGTTATTTCAGGGCGGGCACTTCAGATTACCTAAAATGATCAATTTGATTTTGCAGTCATGGTAAAGTTATAAATTACAAGGCCTTATGACTTAAAATGGTTCGTACAAAGATAATGATGAAAATTGACATGCACAATGGTCATGATGCATGTAAAGCGTGTTTACCTCATGCCAGGTTATTTTAAGTACGCTTCATAATTACCACAGTGATTGTTTTGTTTACACAGTCATGGTCCGGTTGTGCTAAATTACGACTTATGAACCAACATAATTCATACAAGGATGACAAACTAAACATTGAAATAATTTATGTCATACTAAGATCATATTACATTACTGACCTTCATGACAAGCAGGACAACAAATATAACTAGCCATGAAAGGCCATATACCTGCAGAAAAGATGACATTATTGTCCATTACAACTTTCTTGACAGTGCAATCAATTAATATAATACAACAGAAACATTAGAATATTGATCAAAACACCAGAAAGAAAGAAAACATACCAGAATACTTTTAGTCTTTTTGGTAATATTCAAGTGATAGACAAGCCCATATTGGTAGATAAAGAAGCGCAACGCAAGCACTATCTCAGTGATGATACCACGTGTTCCAGAATATTTAAGATGCTCTTGCTCCTTGTCCCACCATGATTCCCAGCTTTTATTTGGTGAAACACCGATGCCTCCGCGATTACTAATCCACTTGCTCCAATCAGTCCAGTCATCAACAATCTTTTGCCACTCAAAGCCCGATGGATTGAATAAGAAAGGAGCAAAAAGCCATGTACCCACCATGAACCACATTGAAATTGTAATAAAAATATAAGCAACTGCAGATCTATATGACTGGCCAAAGATTTGGTAAACAACAAGCAAAATCAGCAATTCAATCCCCTTCACAAAATGACTTCGAGAATATAGCCTATAGTTGTCTGCAAACTTTGCATGGAAGACCACAAAACCACGGCCTGTACCTCTATATTCTGCACCTCCATGCAGCAATGTCCTTCCATAATAGTGAGTCTTAGTTCCAAGAGAAAATGTAAAGAACACTGAAGCCAGTTGCAACTGCATCAGAATGAATTCACTTAATGCAGTGCGGAATCCCTGTTCCAGGCCAATTTCCATCATCATTGGTAGAGCCATTAGAAATCCAAGCTGCACCAGCGATTGTGATGCAAGAGCAACCTGAAGTGGTTGGTTATGGATAAACCTTCTGCCAGTTGCTAGCCCTTCCTCGAGACCACTAAGGACTAGATAAAGACGACCATATAGGAAGACATAAACTGTAAGGACAGTTACCTACCAGGCATAATAAAATTCAGTTGAATTTACTACATGAAAATATTTATTCTTAAAGTCATTAGATTAAGTGATACTCATACCAAGGTACTAAAATAGAAGCCCACAGTTGTGAAATAGCATGAAAGCATCCTAAAGAAGTCAAATCGGTGCCCAAGCCTATATATATCACGACTCAGTGTCTGCTCCCCATTTCCATTTGCTATCTTTGCCTCAAAAAGTGAGATCTGGTTAAGACCGACATCTCTTCCTTTGCCAACTTGCATATATTCATGATGAGTTACAATGCCCTCACGAAGAGTGGAATTAAATCCTGCGATTACAGTAAGCCAAGAAACAATGAGCATGCACTGACAATGGAAAATTAACCAAAAGCAGAACATTGCATGGACAAAAAAACATGCCTGCAAATATGTCTTCACTTAAATTAATGATCTTTGATGCTTTACTCACACCACCCCTTGTGAGGTGGAAAAGTCTATCAAATACGTCTGGATGACCATAGTGAAAACGAACCCTGGAGATAAGAAAATCAATCACTTAAGATATGTTGTAGCACCCTAAGCACATGGATGACAAATATATAATATAAAACATTTAGAAACTGATAATTTTAGGGGCTAAAAAGAAAATAAAGTGTTCCAAGGAAATCACTGATCATGTTCAACAATTATCACCAGGGAATTGTCATATAGAGAGATACCAGAAACCCTTGAGAGTTCCCCGGGTGTTGGCAAGGAAAACACTCACGAGTTCACAAACACCTTTTACCTTTACGTACTAAGAATTCATGAGGCAAAAAAGATCTCGTCATCCAACTGTACTTGTTGCACATTGATTATGATTGCAATGACTAAACTTTCCCCTTGTTGCAACAGCCAGATGACTGACTTTGATGTCCTGTGTAATGACTTATGGAGGATAAAATGACTTTTACTTATCTTAACATCAATCTTTGCTCCTGATAATTGAGTAGCCTCATTCTATGATCCATCATGACAACCTTACATGATGCAACCAAAATTTTTTGTCCATCATGTGAAAATCTCTAGACATCTGAGTGTCCCATGCTCATCTTTTTGCACATTCATTATGATTGCAATGACTAAAAGTTCCCCTTGTTGCAACAGCCAGATGACTGACTTTGATGTCCTGTGCAATGACTTATGGAGGATAAAATGACTTTTGCTTATCTTAAATTCAAGCTTTGCTCCTGATAATTGAGTAGGCTCATTCTATGATCCATTATGACAACCTTACATGATGCAACCAAAATTTTTTGTCCATCATGTGAAAATCTCTAGACATCTGAGTGTCCCATGTTCATCTTTGAGCAGTGGTGGTATCAATCAATCACTCAATTCTCTCCATGCTACAAAGTGCCTTCCTAATCTCCTTTGTTAAAGTGAATATAAAATGATAGACGTAGTTTATCAATGATCTAGTCTTCATTCTAACTTAACATGGGCCAGTTAGTATGATTTGACCGGTACTTACTGGTTCAACCATCGATCGGTACATATACCAACCCAAACTGGGTGGTCCAGTTCAAAATATTATATGCAACATATTTCTTTTACCCTTTTAGTTAAGGTTCCAGCAGCTTAACTCCTTGCACTCACGAGAAGGCCCCACACTTGTTGTCACTCATTGCTCACATGGCTGCCACCTGTCAAAAGCTCCATACGTCTCCTCTTCTTCCTCCCCTCCTCTCTCTCCCCAAATGGTTCGTGGTACATTCTGACATGTCGATAAGGGTACACCAGAACAGACGGGTCCATACCTGTCCGACCATGGACCGGCATAGGTTTGGTAATCAAAACTGCAAGCCTTCCTACATACTAAAATGACATTAACCATTGCGTCCCAAAATATGGAGGATACAATATGCTTCTCCATGGTCTTTCTTCTGATGAGCTACCACAATGGGAGCTAGGCTAATCACTCAAAGTCAGAATCATATTGTGTTTGGTCTTTAAGTATTGGATGGACTTTAAAGTGATGAAGTGGGTGCCAAATTGAGTGACACCAGGCTATAGGTGGTCTCCCTATGTGAATTTATACATCAATATATATCCCAAATGATGATTATAAATGAAACGGGTGATGCTTCGCACCTTTGCAATTGTCATCTACATCACAGTTGGCTACACATGGTGTCCAGAAAACATGTGCTCTACTATCTATCAATTATTGATTGACAACCTTAAAATTAAACCCATTATCGACAAGTAACGCTATGAATTGAGGTATAGTCACATCTACCACAGTCTTCATCAAACCCTGATGCACACAAGGATCACATTGTATAGGTCAAAGATGATCCAATCTCTGATCTTATCAACCTTTTCATCAAGATAACTAATATAATCTCATATTGATTTAAGATTGCAAACAAGGACTATGACACTAAATGATTGACACCATGACCAGTAATAAATTACCTTTCCTATAAGTGATCGTAGTTATGATGATGTAGCTGAAGTTAAATTACCTTTCCTATATCATCTTATTAGTGTAAGCATCATTAATCTTGGTTAGTTTTGCACTCTGACATAATAAAGCCACAGAATCCAGATTAATAGTATCAAGAACTGGCCTCCTGTGAATGAACTTTGTAAGGCTACCTCAAACTAGAAGTATCGTCTAACTTGTGCACCATTTGACTTCCTCATCCTAGTGCACATTGCTAAACCGTATGCATTGCCACCACTGGGCCTCTATGGCAGAAGACCAACTGACTGAGATCCAACACCATTGCTATGATAACTGCCATTGTGATGTTCACACTTCACACTAATAGTCTTCTCCAAATCCATGCCAATATCTCATGGCCTTCTTGTGCATGGACTGATGGCCCAAGGATGTAGAGATCCCCATTGTAAGCTCAAGATCATCACCAACATTGTCCTGACCCTCACTATAGATGTTCAACTTAGTTATTCTTATCCATGTCCTTACTCTATGTTTTTTGCTGCAACATTACAGTTTTTCATGCATCCAGCTCTGCCCTGAAAGTCTTGTTGATCTCCCATGAACCTTTATACATTTGGACCATTTGGTCACATTGTGGAATCCACCATTCTAATGCTACTTCAGATGGATTACTCTTTCACCCCTACTCATATAATCACAATGGATGTACTGCAATGATGGTGGTTATCCAAGCGATGAGCACACCACCATACTAACTTGATATAAATAATTTCTTTGATATCATTTTACTACAAATTACAAACAAATTAATGAAAACATGACCTACACTTAAATCTACACAAATATAGGGTGGATATACATGGATCTAAGCTGGATATGCATGGATCTAAGTCGGATCCATGTGAATCTAGCCACATGAGCTTTGTGCCATTGGCACATTAGAGTAATAACAGTGCCCATGCAGGCATATTCAATTCTTGAACTGTGCACTCTAAATTATAGTGTCAAATTAAGATTCCAATTTTCTGGTCTAATTTTAGATGAATAATCAGACATAAATGGGTATCTCTTCTGTCAAAAGGACTATTTCCTGATTATTCCTTGATCTCACATACATTACATCTTGACTGAACAGCAAGGCCAGCAAAGTAGAGGAGATACATATATAAACCAAATAAAAATACAATCTATCCAAACAACTAATACTGTGACAATCATATTTCACAGCATTCTATCAGAAATAGCTTTTGCTGAAAATGGAAATTCCAAGATTAGGAAGCTCACTTTAAGGGGTTTGCAAGCAACCGTTGTCCAATAGTTACAAAACTATGCTCCTGATTTGACATGAACCATGCAAGAGATGAAACACTGCCAAAATTACAACAAAGAAAATATGTAAGCCATCTCCAGAAGGAAAAATAATTAAACGAGATATTACTTTGTCAATCTGACTCAGATAAAGTACAAACCTTCCTGTAAATATATGCTCTCTAACTCCTAGGATAGAAGGATATCTGCCACCATCATGCTTTTTCAAAAATTCTTGCAGCAAGTTTCTCATTTTAAAGGCCTCTTCCATGTAGTTATCCTAGTAGATGGATGATATTAGCCAGCTGATATAAATTCCCCTTATCCAAGATTGGCAAATTGCAATATACCTGGTTCATATCTATAGTTTGTAGACCTTCACCACGTGTGAAGATAATAGCATGGTTTTGGTTTTCTGGCTTCCCTTCACCCAGAATTGCAGGGCCTGGAAGTTTTATTCGATAGATCTCCTGTGAATAGAAAGCATATGAGTGGGAAACCCTTTGATGTCTACTATGAGGCATATGGTTTTTTATAACTTAGAAATATGCACCATACCACACTAAACATTTGAATAAAGGAAGCCAGAAAACCAGCCCAACAATCAGAACTTTGAAACCAGTTCTTTTTTTGCTTTTTTTCTCAAGTATATAACCAGAACCATTTTGCTCAAACAAAACAAGAAAATTTTATAATTATGAGAATCAGAATGAATCACTATCAATGTTCAGACATTCTCATCCATTGTGAAAAAACTAAATCTAGCTTCCAAATCCTTAAAAGATAAGCCATGTTGTGCAACTGATCTCATCTATCTGGCCCCAAACTGATGTTTAGATGGTTTGCAACTGAAGTTTTGTTAGATTCATGGACGAATAGACAAGCACCCAGAGTCAAACTGACTCACCAAATGGTCAGTTCTGTCATAGTGTTCACCATTTTTTTAAGACTGAGTTGGACAGCGGCCCACCATTTTTTTTTTATTATTTTAACTGGACTGCCCGAAATGAGGGCGGTCCGCCTATCGGCCCATGCCCACAGACCAATATGTACCGCCCATACCATATCATTTCTGGCAGTACAACAGTCCTTGCTTTTAAAAGCAATAATGTAAAGACAAATTCAATACTAATTTCAATAACCTATTAGACTGACACCAATATATGGATGGGATGTTAATTTGTATCATTGAATAAAATAATAAAAATAAAATGGACTGTATGTATGTCTGAAAAGAGCTATACATTTTGATGAAATTACCTGATCAAATTGGCAAACACCAGTAATATTTAAAATCTTATTAAGAACTGAAAGTTAAATTAACTAATTAAGATAAATGGTAAAAAGTTACACTAAATAAAAATTTAGATATATCATATTTGTTATTCAATAAGGAAAGATTGATGAAGATAATATTCATACAGTAAAATAGGGTGGTTAAAACAAGAGAAGGATGTTATAAGTTTCATGTGCCGATTGTGTGTCCTTTCAATTGAAATGAATTTTTTATAAGAGAAATGTAAAGCTATCCATGCTTTAGTTTCGAAGTGATCAGAAGTCAAGAAACGTGTACAAAATTTAGTCTAGCTAAATTTTAAAATTGAAGTGGATGTTCAGGATTCCTACAAAAAAATCAAAAAAAACAAAAGTAATCATTTAAGAACAATTAAATATAGCTCCGAGAGGATTAAATGAGGAAAAATAGATTAAAATAATATGAATACATCAAAAAAACTATAGATGCAATGGCAACACCAGGTGAGTTGATTAGTCATGATGTGAGAAGAGATAGAGAGATTAATTAGGGTTTAGGATCTAATTACACAGCTCAATGACATGGTAAGATTGATGCAACTGAACCTACATGGTAAAGGCATTCTCGTTGTTGTTAAACAATTAGAAATTTAAGGTGGTACAAAACAATGTTGATGCCCAGTTGTAGGTCACGGAAATCCTATGATATTCAAAAGGTATTTCCAAATGCCTTCTATAGTATCTAGCCAATCCTATGCGACAATAGTATATTGCCACCCCCATTCCTCAGAAAATCATCACTACCTAAGCCATAGAAGATGCTGTTTTAGCAATAGCTACATAAACATGATTATCATAATGTTATACAATTAAGTTTCCACAATTAAATATAATTTTGAATATTTTAAAATAATTTAGTGTCCAATACTTGAAATATCCATTTTATTTAGTTGAAACTTGATAAAAAAAACTCTGCTCTTAAATTTGTTAGCAGTCTTTATATGATTTTTAATGTTCTTCGTGAGCTCCATAATACACTACAATGTTCGCATTAATTTTTCATTTGTTTATCAAATTAACTGATTATTTGAACAATCCAAAGCTTGACTTGGAAAACCCATAAGCTTACTCATTTGAACAAACCTAAGCTTAACATAGGGCATTATGCTACTATGGCTAGCTCTTTTATGTTCCTAAGATAATGATTTTTTCACCATTAGCCCACTGTACTAACAACATTCCCAATCATATTACAATACATCCTTACAGTCGTTAGCGACTTAGCATCATATAATGGTATCATGGTTTTAAATTTCACTCAGACCATCATGTACTAAGCAGTTTTTTCTTTTTTTTCAAAATGTACTGAGCAGGTTTTACTGGTCCATGTTTGAACTAACATGCAGACCAAGGCTTTTTGCTCGGTCTGGTTCTGAACAATTTTTTTAAAGGTTGAAATGCTTAGGATTTTTAATGCACTCGTACAACATATGGCCAGCTCACTATTTCTAGCTGGCCCATCCTCCAGGCACTTCTCCACCTCCTTTCCTGATCCTCCAATCTCCTCCTACTGCTATGGCTACTGCTATTACTATTACAGCTCTTCTCTTCTCCTTCATGGCATCAACTGGTATGCCAACATACTATTGCTGGTACTGCAGTACATAGCAGACTTGTACTGTCCAAACAGCGATTGGCACAGGTCTGGTATCAAAATTTTGAACCATGGAAGCCATCAAACGAATTGCAACTTCTTAACAGAATATTTAGCTTGCCTTCATTCTTGGTCTCTACCTTTGAACCAGTCAAGAAAAAAAAAATTCTTGAATTGCTTAAGAACCAGCTAGGGTTAGAAGTGACTTGATTTCATGGAAATACTATTTCTAATGAATTCCAGGAGAAATATTTGATTTATAATTCCTTAGGACTTCTTGAGTCCATTAAGGCCCAGCTATCTGTATAGCTGGCAATTAAAAGCAGACTCCACCCAGTTAAGCTACTTCTGCAATGGTTGAATCATGGGTGTTACATACTAGCCACATTTCTATTTCTTATCTTTTGGCTCTTGAATTCTAGACTAATCATGGGTGTTGCAAGACTGTCAAATCTCCACTGTTACTAGATGTTTGGGACACATAATAGAAGAGTTAAAGTGTCAAACACACCATGTCTTTTTCTTTTTTTTGTTTTCTTTAAGAATCTGTTGATTACTAAACAATCTCTTGTAAACTTCAGTGTTTCCCTAACCTCTATTTCTTCATTTCTTTCAATTTCTAAATAACTGAGATTGGGTAGACTCACCTTTTCTTGCCTCAATGAAAAAAGATCATTTAGCTTCTATATGGACACTTCAGTTTTTTTTATGTTTTTACTCAAAAGTTCTAGTAGGTGGAAAAGAGCCGACATTGAGGTGCCAAACCTTGCTGTCGATATCAACTCTTAGGGAAGATCAACCTGTTATTCCTAGAGTCACTTTTATTTGTTGAGCCTAGAGTAACTATTATTTGTTGAGCAACGGCCCTTCCACTTGGCACCATCAGATCAATAAGGCCGACTTTCATCCCTGCTCGATGGGTGGGTCTTGCAGTTAAGACCCCTTTTGCACCAACATTTATTTACACTAAGTGGATTCATGACACTGAGCTGTAGAAGCTTTGTACTGACCTATTACTAATGGACAAATAGACCATGTAAGTATAGTAAAGTAGTTAACTGTATTTTTATTTCTGCATTTAAAAACAAACAGAATTCATGACAAATATGTGAAAAGGCATCACCTGGTCAAGATTTTGTACTTGCTCGGATGGATCATCAGTCTTAGACAAGGAAGCCTTCACCAGAACAGAATAGTAGTCTTTATATGTTTTCCTACTTTCAGTAGTACTAGTTACCTCAACCTCATCAATATAAGCCACACGAAGAGATGGATACCTGCAATATATAAGTGCTTCAACAGGTTTAGTTCATACATCCATATAAGTATATTACTAACATCGTTTAGTTCATATCCCAAAAGACAAAGCTAACCCAGAAAATAAATCTAACACAAAAACCTGAAAAGTTGGTTGTTATATAATCTAACTTAGCTGTGCAAAATGTTAATAAAAAGATGAAACTCATAGATTATACATAAAACCTATAAACCAGAAACAAAAGGAATTGGACACATACACTCTCATGAGCTTTAAAATATCTTGTGCACGTTGATGACCAGATCTTTTGTCAATCCCATACTGCTGGCAAGAAACCACATATGTGAACTTCATATCAGCTACAGCTTGGCATTTTGCCCATAAAGATCTTTCTAATTTTGAATGCTTCTCAGACATCAATTCAGCCGCTTTATAACCTTCCATAAGATCTGCTTATGAAGATGATCGAGAATGAAAAATGAAGATGATCGACAATGAAAAATCACAATAGTTGTAGAAAAATATCATGTCACATACTGAAAATGCTACTATAGTTACCTTCTTCTTTAGCCATATCAAGAAAAGCTTGAAGTTCCAAGGCTTTCCGATTGTACATCATTCCTCTAACTAGTGAGCAGTGATCATGTAATCAATCTTTAGTAACAAATATTTTTGAATGGAATCCTAAATTTGACTTGTAACTGAATAAGGTAAACAATTGTTGGCATGTAAAATGGAGAAACATCTCTTAGCACTGCTGCTGCAGTTGACTTGATACTATACCTGTCCGAGTTAAGGTCTGGCCCCTATATGCAGCCCAAAGGCGAAGTTCCTCTTCCAGCTCTTCAGAAGCTTTTAGCTCCTCTTCTGTTTTGCAATCTACCCTCTCAAGGAAGTTGGTCCATTGTTCTGGTGATGCATAACAGCAAATCTTTGACTCAATACCATTAAATGTTTGCTGACTACCTATAGATATCTAGAATAATCCTCAATTTCCTAGCAGTGGAAGATAAAGGGAAACCTGGATATATTTTCTGCAGATAAAATAGAATAGATACTCCATCCTCATTTGGCTCTTCGAGATTACTTAGAGAGAACAGAACATCTTCATTGTAATAAGGTGTCAAAACTCTGCAGACAAGAAGTATCTAAAGATTGATTTCTGACAGAATTAATATGGTAACTCCTTTTTGTCTAAGGAAAGAGAGATTTCTAATCATGCAGCTAGTTAGTTCTGATAGACAAATCTGGTGAAACCACAGTTATCGACACCAGTCAAAAGCTGCACAAGGACTTTAAGTTGGCATTTTCTGAACAAAAGAAAACAAGAAGGCTAGAAACACATATAAAGAAACTGCCATGCATTATTATCATGTATCTTGGATGTCACATTCCAAACAGCGAGAACAAATAAAGATATTTGTGGAAAACAATCTGAAAGATTCTTTCACTAGACGTAATACAGTTGGATGATTGGTATACATACCAAGCAATTTCACACCATTTGGTTTGAAATGGTCCTTACCATGCCGGTAACCCTAATGTCCCAGGTTTACAACCAGTTTGCTGAGCAGTACCTAGCTATATTGGATGATAAGTATAATGCGTGCCCAGCCCCTTCTCTTCCCTTCTCCATTAGTTGCCTCCATAAAAAGATAGCTATCAGATTTTCAATCACTCTTTCCCTTAGTTTCATAATGTGGCTCATAATCTTAATTCCTCTATAATTAGAATAGTTTTGGATATCAACCTTATTCTTATAAATTGGTACTAAGATACTTTCTCTCCTGATTAGGCATTCTTCTTGATGTCAAGATTTTGTTAAATAAACTAGTGAACCCAAACTATTCCTAGATCTCTCAAACTCTTCCAAACCAAACTATTCCTTGATGCCATCAAGTTGTTTATATATCTCTTACCTGAAGTAATAATTTTTGCATGATAGATGTTTATATATACAGTAGCTATTCTGTTTCATTTGTCTTTGGAATTATTTATTTATTATTTTTCTAACGTATTCTCTCTACTGAAGGGTTTCCTTTTTCAAATGTAATAAGTTGTCAAATGATAAGACAACATATTATGTATCACTAGTCACTACATTAATTACGAAGATTTCTCCAAGGAGATAAGAAAAAATGAAAAGACTTTGAGTTTGATTGAAGATTTTGTCCAAGAAGGGAAGACTATATGTCAAACGAATAAAAAGTAGATCTTCTCCAAAGAAAAAAAAAAGATAAGCAATTGATTAACCCAATAAAGTCACCAAGCACTCAAGCGCTCGCCAAGGCGCCAGACGAGGCGAGGCCTGAGCACCTTTAATTGGGCGTGGCCTAGGTAGGTGTCGAGCGACACGAACCTTAATGGAGCCAAATGTGGTATGGTTTGAGCCCAAATTAATTGGACTCATTGATCCCTCGTTGCATGCATGATCCCTTGCCTCCTTGAAAAATATAAGGGTGCACAATCAGCATCTTTCTCCCTATCAACAAACAACGATGTCTTCCTCTCCATCGACAACTAATAGCAATATCTTTCTCTGACGAGGGGTTTATATGCGATCTTTAGCGAGCACTTCCTCAATAATACACACTCTCTCTCCTCTGTCGTTGACCCCTCCCCCTCCTTGGATCCCGAAAACACCCCTTTCCCTTCTCCTATATCGCAACAGCCTTCTCCACACACTATTGCCTGAACCCTGATTGCCTCCCCGTGGCCCAGCGTCATCCCTTGCCTCTCCTCCCTCCCCCTGCTAGAGTCTTCTCTCACTCCGTTACCGCAACCTTTAACCTTCCACCTCATCCTCGGTAATTCTCTCTTCATTGCACTTTCCCCCTCCTCGGACCTTGACAACACTCCTTTCCTTTCTCCACCATAGTCGCCTTCTCTCTCACTAGTGTCTTCCCCTCCCTCTTCCCCTTGACCTTCCACCTCATCCTCGATAACTCCCTCGCACCCTACCCCTCCTCGGACCCGACATCACCACTTCCCTCCTTCATCATGACCATCTCCTCCATACACTTGTCACCAAACCCCGATTGCCTCATCCTCCAATTCCCCCCCTAGTAGCACAACTCCCCGACCTTCCAGAAATTCAATAGCCCCCCTCCTCCTCGCTCCCCTCCAACTGACAATAATCCACCTCCCATACCCCACCAACCCCTTCTCCAAGAATACCCCACCAACCCCCTCCTTGCTCCATGTGCTCCCCTTCCAACTGATTGGCTGTTTTTAATATAACCAATGAATTATGTAAACAATTGAATATGTAATTGGCTCATTGCTATTTCCTAGTGTTTTGGATTGTCACTGCAGCTTTAGGATGTTAGATCATGGCTACAATAGGCAATCCTTCATGAATCATCAATAAGAAACTCAAAAAAGGATCCTATATGGAAGTACAATCTTGTTTTGTTTTATCATTTTTATTATTGGAATTGAACAATGTAATTTGGTACTTCAAATGAATACAATTTGATGTCATTTTTATTTTAGTGATCATATTTATCAGTCACGATATGTATTTTTCTATATTTTAATGTTTGAGAGTACATCACTTCACTCAACTAGCACCTCGAGGGTTTTGGCCCCTTGACACATTTTGCGGTGGATTAACCTTGACTCAAGGAATAAGATGTCTAGAATGTTTCTGCCTTATTTTTTTAGTTTTCATTTTCTTCTTGTACTTGGGCTCTATATAAAGTAGTATTGTAATCAGTGAGATGACTGAATGAATAAAGTTTCACTTTTCTGTATCATGTGTGACTGGTGGGAGGTCACTATCAACCCCTCAAATGAGTTTCGAAGATAATATCAGCCCAAAGTAACCATACTTAGCATTACCATTCAAATTCAAATTATATTGTCTACACTTTTCCTCTTTATATAAGCCATGAAACCCAAGAAACTTGTCTTATGGTTTACCGTCCAAACACTGACTGGACTGATATTACCAATCAGTATTTACCAGTCCAACCAAGATACCAGATCATACAGGTCCATAACGGCTGGATTTTTTTATTATTTTTTCTGATGATACCAAGCAGTATGAATTGGTATACCATCTGGTACACTGGTAAAGTAGCAGCCCAACCAATTACAAAAACTGGCACTGAACCAAGATTTAAATCTTTTAACCTACCCTCCAAATTACAACCAAACAATAGCCTTACTCTCTAACAAAAAACCTTGCTCTTCAACCACCAATTGGATCCCCAAACTGCCAAATATTTAGTGCCAGGAAGCTGCTGCATTTCTACTACATTGGAGGCGAACAGATAGCTTAACACAAGCAACGGGGACTACTATGGAAGGGTCGATTCTGTTTTCTCAAATTCTGGTATATGTTTGAACATTTCTCTGATAGTACTTTTCATGGTCGAATCTGTTTTTCTTCAAAATATGCTTTCACTCAGTTTTCTTCTATCCAATTCCCTTGCATCTTAGAAATCCTTAAAGGTTGCCCTACATCAGATTATTCATTTTTCATTGCAAGAAAAAGAACACTATCAAATTTACAAGCAGCAAAAAAACACATAAACCAAGCAGTTATATACAAAGAGAACATTTTGTGCACATAAATGTATCATGCTTTACAAGCCATAAAAAGGAGAAAAATTGTTTAAAAGACTAAGTGTTGTGCAACAAAACCAATGAAGCAAATCAATGCTGAATCAACAACAGTGCTTTTAGGATGGAGTTCTCAATACTCACGAGAATGAAAGCATGTTATGAGCTTTTGGTGCATCAGGCATATCCATAAAAAGAGAGTTACTAAAGAAAGTAATACGCCGTCTGGCTTCTAGGTTAGTTGGTACATCCATTGCAGACTCCTTAACAGTAAGCAGCAGATATAGCCTTTTGATCTGATATTCAAAAGAGAAAAACATACTATTGATTTTTCAGTCAAGAGTAAGAAAGTACATTGTTGCTCGACCAAGTAGTACCTTCTCCGTCCAAAAATCTGACACTGGGTAAGGAAATATAATAGCTCCAGTTGATGCAAACAATGGAGCCTGATTATCCAGTGGAGCAATGCCTTCATGACTTCCATTTGAACCTCCATTACTAGAATCTAACATACTATGAAAGAGCAACATGACAGAATTAAAACCTAATGCTCAACATAGCCTCAATTTTCAGAAAAGAAGAAAATATCTCAGCTAACGACAATTATCTAAATAGAATAAACTAATTATTCCATGGTATCCTGATATCAACCATGAAAAATAGAAAAGAAAAAAGAAAGTTAAGAGGTACCAAACAAACAAAAAGAACATCTTTTTTGCTTTAGCACTGGTTTCTGTTTAAGATCAGATGACTAGTGAAGGAAGCTTAACAATTAGTGAAACCACAAGTGGTTCAAAAGAGAACTTATATTTGATCAGTTAAATCATTCTCAAGAAATCTCATGGCCGATGACCGGAATACAACATATTATTACATACCAAATTATGATTCTAATTCATCATGACATTAAAAAAATTTGAAAGCACGAACTTGCATGTCAAGACAAGTGATCTCGTGCTTCTACTCGAATTTAAGGTTTAGCAATATCAATAAAATATTGTAAAATGGACACCAGTCAACCAGATTAAGGCCATTTTCCTAGGCTGGAAACTTGAAATAATTTTGTCGTGCCTACTTCATTAAATTTAGTTGTTTTCCTAAAATTATGAAAATGATTGTTCTGAGTTACTACTTTTGTAGATCTTTGGCCAGCATCGCGACTCTTAGGTTCCTCAATAACAAATATCTACATATTTATGCAGAATTTATTGGTTACCTGTCATTAGTGTTGGTAGCTTAACCAGGTAGGCATGACTTTTATAATTTTCATAAATCTGTCATCATCAAGCTTGAAACAATTTAAAATGCATGCAGAAAATAGTCCATGGTTCAAAAGTTCATATTACCTGCAACATTTTAAGCTTGAAGTTATGTGGAAAATTTGAAAATCATTGCCACTTGATTGAAGCCCAAAAGAAATGGTTGAAATAGAAAATGTGAACTTTGACTTGGTTCACTTAGAAAGAAAACTAAAGCTGATGGTATGCCATTTGATGTATCTGAATTAATCCCATAAATGTAGACTGAGGTTTGATGTATGTGTCCTTACAAAAGGAGTGTAGTGACAGTAATGGTCTGAATTAATGATGATTCAAATCAATAGCAGTTCAAATTAAGGAGAACTGGAAAGAGAATGTGAATTAATCACATTCAATAGCAGTTCAAATTAATTCACGTATGTGAATTACTCACACACATATAGAGTTGCATGAATATATGCGACAACTGGAAAGAGAATGACGGTTCAAATTAAACAACCTTAGATAAAACTACTGCCGTTGTTTTGTGTCATTGTTTGATGTATTTTAGCTATTCATACACATGCAGATTTAGGTTCAATGAATGTGTTAGGCAAAATTTAGATTTAGATTTAAACTTGGAAGACCAACCTAGAATCAGGCACATGAGGTAGGCAACATGAGACTGATTTTCTGAGATTGTGCAACTTAGCAATTAGATAGATGAATACCGACATAATCCACAACTGCTCATTTCAAAGTGACAATATAGTCATTTCTTACAATCTAAATCAATATATGAGTTAAATAAATCATACAGATCATATTGTTCACATCAGTGCAAAGTTTAATTTTAGATTGGTTTTATCCTTTTAATTAGTTGTATTGTCCTTTCATTGTGTAATTGTTCCCTGAAGTCAATTTCATAGGTCACTTCAACCTGAACACTTGATGCGTCAAGCATAATCACATAGGAAAATAATATTACTAGGAACAAATTTGAGATAGCACAAATCAGACCTCTGAAAATAAAATTAAATTTTATTACTATTAATGCTTTCTGCAGTGAGGAATGCACTCCTGACAACCATAGGAAATGATGATGAATAGCCAATATTTGAGATGATCTACTGTCATTAAAATCACAAGATTACAGCTTCTAGGTGCAGAAGTGATTGGTTTGGAGAAAGTAAACCAATACATCAAGCTTTAACACCTTATATATGCCAACCAACATATAAGAACCACAAGCCCATATTGTGGAACATATGGAAAATGACTTGTCACACACTATGCAATTAACCACACAGGTACTAATTTCGCACTGGTACAGAATTCCCTGCATCCCAATTGGGCTGGTGGGGATTAAACACTAACATGTTTCTTGACCCTAATAACCAGGTGGGCGCTTGTTACATTATCCAATACAATTTGGGTAACCCATTCTTATGGGTGTGCTGATGACAAAAGCTCTGAGTTCAATCTATTAACAATCTGTTGCTAAGGGATTTTTGAAAAAAGAAAGCTATGAAGCTTGGGCCATTCAAGATTTCTTGACTTCTTGTGAAACCACAGGTTTAGTCCCACGTTGGATGTGGTAGGCAAATTAACTTGGAATAGAGAGCCAGGGTGGATGAACGACTATTAACTTTGGCCAAGGTACTCTTGACTCATCAAGTTCTAACCAGTTATCCTATCAAACTGGATCAAGACACTTCTGGTGAAAAGTGGTTAAATAGGTGTAATCAGATTGCTAAATGCCTGTGTTGACATCTCTTGACAATTGGCATACTGTAAATAATATATAGCATTTCAAGAAAGTCCAAAGTGTAATGCTTAATATAGGTAGACTTCTGGTAGGTTTTTTGCCACTTTTGGGATATATCATTTTTGAAGTTCATGGTCTAATTTAGCAGATCTCGAAGATACTTTTATAATTTAATGTGTTTAATCTATGTAACAATGCTCATGGTACGTAATTTGCAAGTTACAATAGAAAGATGAACAACATAGGTGCAATGTCTGTGTTTTATGCCAATTCAACATGCATAGCATGACAGAATATCAACCATGCAAAGTTCTATGATAGAATTCAGTACCTAGGGAATTCTCCCTCCATTATGTCCTTCGTCACAACCTCAAGCATGTCTTGGAAACAACGGATAACATTCTTGAAGTCTCCTGCATTATTATCCATCTACATGAAAGAAATAATTATTAGCAAGGCAACCTCGAAAATGGTTCCGCTAAAGTGCTAAACACAATTGAAGAGAGAAGAAAATAAGCATCAGTACCAGGTATTCAATCAACTTGACAAATAGATCATACAGATCTCGAAGAGCTTTCATTTGCAATTCACTTATGAGTGTCTTATTTGATATATGTAAATCAATCACGTCAAATATCTTCGTAATGACCCTATAATAACCAAAAACAAAAACATGTGAATTTAGTAACAAACAGTAAAATGTTAAACTGATTCCAAGCATGGCACTGCCAAACATTATATTACGCATGAAATGTAAAAATAACAAAGGATGATTGCTTACTTCACCTCAGGATCACCTTTAACTAATTTTCTAATAATAATTTTGCATGACAAATAACATTCTTTAACAGCACATTGCATATAATCATCTGTTTGGAGCCTTTTAAGAAGTTCATGATCATTTCCCTTGCTATCTTTGGCCATGTGCACAGCTACTGGAATCTTGAAAACAAAAAAAGTCCACGTGATTACATATTAAAAAAATGTTGATCATTCAGTGAGGTTAACATTTACCTTGCCAGCAAGCAAGAAAGGAGGCCATTGGGGTAGGTCAAGTTCCCGATCTGCCCAGTATGGAACAAGCAACAAATCCATCTCCCTGTAGACCATCCCAGATGGAAATTTCAGTAGATATAAATAAAAAATATTTTGGAAATACTAAACACATTGAGGCCTGTGTTAAATCATTTAGACACGTAATTAATAGTAATCCAGGTGTTTTACATGTACAAAATAATCAACGGGAGAAGAAAATTTAACTTAAATACTACTGGATTGACGATAAATCACTTTTACCTTGAAGTCTTGAACATAATTAATTTCTGGAACAAGAAAATTGTCATGTGAGGTTGAGCATTTTGACTTTTCATTATTCATTGTAATGTTTATTTACCAGATAGTTTCTCACCAATGATTATTTTTTCCAAAAGGCAACAGCAAAATTATTTATAATAATGAAATTTGAAATGTTGAGTCTTCATCACCAATGAAAGAAAAAAAAATCCACGAAAAAGGAACAATCTAAGACTTAAAAGGTGGTCCAAATTAATCCTCACATATACAGCAGATGGTCGAAAGATTGAAAATTTAAAGGCTGGACATTGAACAATTTTAGTAGGCAATAGCAAAACAATTTTAAAAATAAAAGATACCTTTGATCAAAAGCCATGATGGAAACCAATCAGTCCAGTCAAAGATTGATCGAAATTAAGAACAAGAAA
The DNA here is from genome assembly GCA_004837865.1 of Musa balbisiana. NCBI lineage: Eukaryota > Viridiplantae > Streptophyta > Magnoliopsida > Zingiberales > Musaceae > Musa > Musa balbisiana. The sequence goes on along the minus strand of CM017195.1, from coordinate 11,261,894 downwards.
TGCAAGTTTGACTGGACTGGTCCACATCGACCTATAATATCAATCCGAACATGAATCAGGATGTGAACCACCCCTTTTCGAGTGGTCCACTGCAATATACATTTTATTTTAGAACCCTGCTTTGAGTTTCACGTGTCTGCTAGTTTGCCACATGTTGCAAATGCATGATACGGGAGTCATGGGCTCGTCCGCCTGCGGCTGGCGGATCGGTACCCATCCTCCTTATTCCCTTCTTCCTTCTTTTTCTCTGGTGCAGCCTCCCCTCCCAAAGCAAAATGGCACTGCAGTACATGTCTGCATACCATGCATCTGTACACTAGTTCAACATAAGAAAAGAAAGGTTTTTGTGTTCCTATACTTATTTGTCCCCTACTTTGTTTCGTTCGTACCAGTTATGCTTTACAGAGCATCAACCAGGTTAGCAGGGAGAGTTTTTGCATTCATTGCTGTGACAAAATGGCCTGACATGTGGAGTTAGATTTTCAATTTATCAATTTAATACAATTTTCTTTAAAAGAACTTGTAACTGAAGAAGGTTGGAATTTAGCAATATGAAAAGTACTGACTTTAGTTAATTATTTTACTATGTTTCAGATATTTATGTATATTTTACGAAGCACTCTTGTCTATTCAATGCTATAATGCATTTTGGGCACAGTGGAGACCGATATCAAAAGGACCTCCATTCAGGAGACGCTATGTTGCAAATGTAGTGATCATTTTAAATACAAGAACTTAATAAATATAGATGGAAATTAGCACTAGTAGACCATCTTTTTTAGATCCAAGCATGACATACAAGATAGATACAAAAGAAAAAAGTATGGTCTGACTATTGCAAAGCCTTGGAATTTGGATTGACAAAACATAGGAGAATTTGTAATGAAATAGAAAAAGGTCTCTTCCTAATATTCCACTCAAAAAATATTGGTGCCCTCCAGTTCGACATATCATCTTTCTACACCTATCAGAAAATTATGGGCATTCAGAATCTCAAATACTGGACAGTCCTAATCCATCCCTCTAAAATCGGATTAACCATAGGTTTTGCTAGAATTAGACCAGACTGACTAGTCCTTTGTTTTCAAAACATACCAGACATATTTCCTTCCAACTCCGATCATAAAATGATGGTCCTTTTTTCCATCTTGTTCTCTCCCATCAGCCGTCATTTTTTTCTTTGTTTCATCCACTCTCCTGTTGAGTACAACTGACCATGATTTAACATGCCACATGAAAAGGGCATGATGATACTAACTACTAAGTCAACAAAGCACATGATATGACACATGCTAACCATGCCTTACGGTGTTGTTCCTATTGCTCATGTGCATTGTCACTGAAAAATGCCCATAACTCAGAGACACTACCAATACTAGTGCTAGTACATGTCAGTCCTAGTACCTTTCCAGTACACTACATGTCAGCTTGCACAATCTGACATGGCAATCCTTGCAATCTGCTACAATCTCTCTCTATCTCTATCTATCTATCAATCACCGTTTCCAACATGTCCACTAGCCTTACTAGCTCCGTTATTCCAAACTCTCCTGATCAATATTTGATCCTTCTCTCTCTTTTGGCATATATCACGCACCTGAAAGCTAAGGGACAGTGATCAGATAGGCTAACTTTTCCAAGATTTACACTGTTGCAGGATGATCACGCATGGAGCCAAATTTTCAAGCAAATGGCCATGTGCAGCTTGTACATCAAAAGCATGGTTTAGGCCTGGCTTAAAAAAATACCTAAGCATCAAGTCATGCTGCAGGAACTTCACCACAAGGTGTGAATTTAAACGGTCCACACTAAAGTCTGTCAGAAAAAAAGAATACTTAGGGACCTATAATTGTCAGAGTAGCAATGCTACCTATTGCTTATAAGATCCTCTTTCCGGAAGCTTGTGATAATTGTGTTCCATATTTGAGCAAATCTAGCTCGCATCTGTTTATCAGCATACGGTTGTTTCTCTTTAGCAATGTTAGGCATCTGAAACAAGCAAATATTCTAGAGTTACAAGTGATCAGGAATATGATAAACATGAAGAACAAGGGCTCTGGGGAAAAAAGGCTTCCAAAAATTGATGAAACCTGACCAAACCGACGGGATAAAGAAGCCTTTAGCCCCTTTTTTTTGTTCTCAGAATTGTTAACTGGAATAAGACGGGCATTAAATTGGTCAGGAAGTGATTCAAATCTGGATCTTAGCAACTCCAACGATCGAATCTGTAATGGGGCCCAAAACAAACAAAAGTTAATTATACAAAAAATTAATAAAGACTAAAAGAATAAGCCACAGACGAACAATGTCATCCTTTGGGAGGAACAAAACCCAATTTGTACAGAGTGAACTGAGATACTCGAATAAATCAGATGGATTCATGTAACAAAGAATTTAAGATTGAAACAATCATAAGCAAAACAAAGAAAAGATGCCTTTAGTATTTAATTGACATAATTGTTGGGCATATGCCATAATGAAAAAACTATAGCATAGTTATTGAGAATCATGTTACATCTCTAGCCCACACACCATTATTCATGTAAAAGTAAATAAGATGATAACTTTATCCTAATCTAGTGATGCCAACACATACAGGTTTCTGATGAATCCCTAATATCACAATGAACGTTATCCTAAACAGTACTGCAACCAAATGAATTACTTTAAACTAGATGGTAGTAGATTAGTGGCAGGTGGTCACATTAGTGTGTCAACTAACACAACTACTAATATGTTTATTTTGTTGCAATGCCCCTTCTAGCATGCATTGGCATGTGGCCAAATACGAACCCGATATGCCAATATTCTACATGCTCAGATGATGGTGTGCAAGTACTTGAAAAGAAGAACAGAGCAAACAAATCAAAACCAGCAAGTTCTTGGGACATCTAAACACATTTTATATTAAAGAGACATGATAGCTAAAAAATTGATCAATATATATAGAATTACAGTGTCTCAAACAACTTGTATCATAATTAAAGTGTGTATACCTTTTTTGAGATAGACTATTAAGATTAATTTGCTGGGGAATTTGGAAACTACGGGACCTTAGACCAAATATAGAGGGAGAGAAACTAAGGAGATCCTTAAATCTAAAACTTTGGTATTCTGCCTGTATCACAGTGATCATTCTTTAAAGCTTGCTCTGCTCCTTCAACCACTTCCTTAACCATGATGTTTCTTTTTCCTTTTTGTCTCTCCTCTTAGTCCTTTTAAAAAGATGAGTTAGCAGGCTTTCAGCCATTGCCCACAAAAAGAAAAAAGGTTTCCTGTGTCAAGCCTGCGCTGGTTAAAGACAGGCACATCACTGCACCTTGCACATCACAGCTTCCCTACACCTGCAAACATAATATGGATAACTTCATACAGAAATTTGGTAAATTTCTAACATGACTTCTGGAGACGGACCTAATCATGCAGAACAACAACTTATGTTGTACGTGTGGAATCTTCTAACTAGTCAAAGCTTAACTCATTTTCCTTATTAGCATTTAAAATTTTTTACGAGCTTCAGTTTTAATAAACCATGGATATGTTTTCCACTATAATAACAAAACCTCAAGTCCCAACTTTTAAGGATTAGCCATATGGATCTTTTACTGCCATTGGGATCTATAAAAAGTCATGTGTTTAGTTAAGTTTATGATACTTAAATCTTTATTTATAATTTCTATTAAAGTCTATTTAGGTCTTCCTCTACCTCTTCTCGTACCACTAATATTAATCATTTCATCTCTTCTAACTACCACATCCGGAAGTCTCCTAAGCATATGTCCATGTCATCTTAAACAACTCTCTCTCATCTTGTCCTCTATCGAAGCGATACCTAGTTGTTCATAAATAAAAATATTTCTTTTTTTATCTTTCCTAGTAACTCCACACATCCATCTTAGTATCTTCGTCTCAGCAACAAACTTTTTGTATATGTTGTTTTTCAACTATCTAATACTCAAAATTCATAAAGCATTGTTGATCTCACAACTGTCTTATAAAATTTTCCTTTGAGTCATAATAGTATCCAATGATTACACAAGACTCGTGATGTCCCTCGTCATTTTAACCATCATGTTTTTCCTCTATAAATAATATATTCATTAATTTCTACATCTTGTTGAATAATTGATCTAAGATACCTAAAGCTTTTACTGAACAGAACTTGTCCATTCAACTTAACTATATTCCCTTGCCTATTCCTAGTATCATTTTACATCTCATATATTCAGTTTTAGTCCTACTTAATCTAAATCTTTTAGTTTCGAATGATTGCCTCATAGCTCAAGTTTATATTTAATTTCACTTAGGCTCTCATCAACTAAGACAATATTATTAACAAATAACATACACTAGAGAGGTCTATCATGTAAATGACTAGCAAATTCATTCATCATCAATGTAAAAAGATAGGGACTTAAAACAGATTCTTGATATAATCCTATACTAATAGGAAACTTATACCATTAGGTCCCACACTCTTATCTATTTTAATCTTTTTTAAGACGTCTTTTACCTCGGTAGCTCTAATTTCACAAACAAATCTATGATTATTAAATCTACCACTATTATTTATCATTAAAACCAAGAATTACAATACCGAATGATACCGCTCGTTTCGGGTGATATTGTTGATCTAGGTCTGATATGGTGCTGTATCGGGTGGTAACGGTCGATTTCGACTGTCGTCGCCCACCATCGGGCGGTATCAGTCTAGTTGCATCGAGGGAGAAGAGGGAGAAGAAGGGGGAGAATCGGGAGAACCTCGACGCTTCCCGATCCAGCGCTACCCTCCCTTGACGATCCCGATCCAAGAGGTAACGGAGAGGCAACGACTCGACTTCTTCTTCGCCGCGGTCTTCGCCGAAGGCTAAAGACGCCTGTGGCCTTCGGCACGTTCTTCGCCGAAGGCCGGAGACATCTACAGCCTTCGACGTGTTCACCAAACATCGCAGATGAGGAGAAGACCTCGTCTGATGCGAAGAGAAGAAAAGGAGGCAACATCACCGAGGCAACGGACGCCTCCTTTTAATATTTTTTATATTATTTTTATATTTTTATATTATATATATACGTACCAAGTGGTACGCTACAATACACACACACACACACACACATATATATATACACACGTACCAAGCGATACACCCTAGCGTATCGTTTGGTGTGCTTGTACTGTATCGTATCAAGCAAAAGCTCGAAACGCCGGTACGATACGAACTTATGAACCTTGATTAAAACTAAGTCCTATGTGGAATATTCATTAAATAATTTATAAAAATAATTTCTCCATCTTTTCTTAATTTTGCTATCACTAATAAGTGTTCTTTGATCTTCGTCTTTAACGCATATAATATTACCTAAATCATTACACTTTCTTTCCCTAGTTTTAGCAATTCGATATATATCTTTTTCACCATCTTTAATGGATTCGTTTCTTGATATTTCAAAAAGTATATCAATTATTTGTAAGAGAGGGATCAATATCGATGTGATAGATTATACAATATCAAGCCTTCAATTGGCAGACTCATGTTATGCTTGGGAAAATGAACTGAGAATATAGTTAAGTTAGATGAATAAATTTTTAGTATTAAAAGTTTTAGGTATTGTGAATTAATTATTTAACAAGATGAAAGGATTGTAAAAAATATTATTCAAAAAGAGTAAAAATTGGATGAATAAAATGGAAAGGATCACCAAAAATTTTGTAATCACTAGATTTCTTTTGAATTAAAAGGTAGATCTTGCAAGCCTTTTGTCAAGCTAATAATACTATATGGATCTAAATACTAGGTGGTTAAAAAATAAAATATATAAAAATATATGTTTCACTCATTTGTGAATGTTGAGATGGATACGTGTAGTTAATAGGAATAAGTATAACTTTAATAGAGGATAAAATGAGGAATAATTGATACATATGTCTGAATGTATGCTAACGAGTCTTGTAAATGCTGCAACTAGAAGCAGTGAGATAATAAGTGTTTTTAGTATATGAAGAGCTAATGAGAGACCTTATAAGAAATTAAGGATATAATGAAAAAATCTAAATAAAAATTTAAATACATTTAATTTCACCAAGGATATTACTTTATACATATTGTTGACTCTAAATAGTTGGGGCATTATAACATGATGTTATTGTTGATGCTTGGAGAAATGGAATTATATCATAATTCACATTTCATAAACCCTCCCAATATAGTATATATAGAACATATGGTAAAATAAAAGGGCATACCGGCTCCCGCCATTGAAGGGTCTATGGAGGTACAATACTTCTAGTTCTATGTATGCAACCTTACCTCTCTAAGTATAATAAGGTTGTTTCCGTGACTCGAACTCTAGTCTCTTAGGTCACAAAGTAGTTATACCATATATTATATGTACAAAATAATGAAAATAAAATTCTTGCATTATCTTCTAGACATAAAAAATGAAATAGCTTATCTTAGTTCATTAACAAAAAGCATATTAAATTTCAATGGTTTATGTGCTAGTTCTTTTAAACCCATAGGCACATACCAACCTGTCAAGTCTGTATCTTGCTACAAGGCTAAAGCTATGTGGCACTAGATTAATTTTGATTCAAACTATCAAAATAAATGAAAATTTGGATGATGAATCTTTGAAAATCTCACATTAACAACCAAGCATAGCAATCACACCTTTGTCTTCTAATCTTGTTGTACCGATTTAATTATCATAATCATAAAGGGTAAAATATGAAATTCGACCCAAATGAAGCAACTGGCTAAAAATAAAGAACAAACATATGCACAGAATATCAAGAGAGATGCTTCACCAACCTCTCCAAGACGACGACAAGCACCATAAATCCCACCAACTAACGTGGAGAAGATTGCATACCAAATCTGAGTATCCATGAAATAAACCTAGCAAAACATGTAAGATCAATAACAATTACAAGCCAGATGGTTATCATAACAATAAAGAAATGGTGTCTTTCATACAATGGTAAAGAAAAAACATACAAGAATAATTGGAGCCCAAAGGGCAATTACAACACCAATATTGTTCTTTGCTGCAAAAGAAAAGGGCACAAACACAAATCATTTAGTCGAACCAGAGCACATATTCAATTCAGTTTGTGCTGTTACCTTGAGGAAAGAACTCATGCCACTGGAAAGTTCTTATTGGAATTCTCATGATATCTTTTGTCGGGCTAACAAGAGGCTTAATCTGTATATAAAGACAAAAAGAAATCCCTAAATAGTCTTGCACCTTCAAAATGCAGAAACTCTAGAAGTTCCACCAATCTCTAAATATCATCTAACTTGGAACGTAACAAGCAAAAGTCACCATTTTTTAAATTTGCATTAGAGTTTCAAATCAAGTAGACATGCTTACAATCTTTCTTGATGTATCATTCAGCAAACAATAAAAACATTAAAGTCTATCCCAAAGATTGTGGACCTCCTTTCCCCATCTCAAGAAGATTGACTTGGTTTCAAAATTTTGTTTGTCACGCGTTGTAAGAATTTAAAGTTTTGTTCATCAAAAGGATGTTCCCATTCTGTCTTCCAAAACATCCAACTTTTGCATAGCCAGTTTCTGTTAATCACTGTCAATCTTAATTCTTATTCTGCACTTCTCTCCTCTAAAGTCAGTGTCTTCTCCAAAATATTTCCATATTTATACTTACAATTCTGTTCAGAACAGCATCCACTTGTCAATTTGCTAAATTAATGCATTCAGTCTCGCTTGCCAAACTCTCAAAAAGTCAACAAAGGAAAGAGACCAAGAAAGCTATGAAGTTTTCCTCCTTCAGAACAGCATCCACTTGTCAATTTGCTAAATTAATGCATTCAGTCTCGCTTGCCAAACTCTCAAAAAGTCAACAAAGGAAAGAGACCAAGAAAGCTATGAAGTTTTCCTCCTTCAGAACAGCATCCACTTGTCAATTTGCTAAATTAATGCATTCAGTCTCGCTTGCCAAACTCTCAAAAAGTCAACAAAGGAAAGAGACCAAGAAAGCTATGAAGTTTTCCTCCTTCAGAACAGCATCCACTTGTCAATTTGCTAAATTAATGCATTCAGTCTCGCTTGCCAAACTCTCAAAAAGTCAACAAAGGAAAGAGACCAAGAAAGCTATGAAGTTTTCCTCCTTCAGAACAGCATCCACTTGTCAATTTGCTAAATTAATGCATTCATCTCATCCATAATCATCTCCAATTCATACCTACCTATTCATTTTCCCTTTCCTCCTTTTCATTATAGAAGAATAACATAACAAACCTTTTGGACTTAACAAGTTAACATCCCTAGCATCTCAAGATTTGTCTCAAACAGCTAACCTACTCATCTTCCAGAACCACAATTAAATTAAATGTTCCTTTTCCCTTCAAGCTTTTAAAATTTACAAAATTTTCCCTCATAATTTCATTCTAATGAGAACTCAGGGTTTTCTTATGTAATCTGGGCCCTTGTGCATGAACTAAAAACGAAGCACTTATTAATTTGCTAAATTAATGCATTAAATCTCGCTTGTCAAACTCTCAAAAAGTCAACAAAGGAAAGGGACTGCAGTCATCTCGCTTGCCAAACTCTCAAAAAGTCAACAAAGGAAAGAGACCAAGAAAGCTATGAAGTTTTCCTCCTTCAGAACAGTATCCATCCAGTGCATTAAATTTACTAAAATACACTGTAAAAGCCTGTCTACAAATGCAAGCATTTATGAAGCAAGGGCGCTTCTAAATGGTCGATGTGCCCATAACTCTGTCATATCCATCAACATGAATTAAATACTTTAAAACACACTAACTAGACATATTTATGTTAAATATGCCATACACACAAGATAGGTATATTGTTTAAAGCTTATCAGCATATCCAATAGGAACAACTTTAGCAAAATGCACAAATAGTAGGACTTTTACTGTTTTACATACAACATACATGAATATTTTCTATGTGCATAGTATTTTTGTAAATGATTGCTATTTATATGAATGTTGCTATGCTCATTATAGGTTATGGAAACAAGGACAATTGGTTTAATAAATTGTATGAAAAATACATGGATACATAAAAGTAAAACAAAACACAGAAACCATGGATTTAAATTGTTGTCTTAAGACCAATGTTATTTCAGTTTGTTTATGTTTTTTCTAAATAGTGTGCCATATCATTTTGAATCCATGTCCCACACTTATGTCCATGCTTATACATAACTTACCTCATATCATACAAAGGATGTGCAAACTCTGGCAAGCTATAGAATTACATGCTATTACAGTATAAACTCTGGCAATAGTTTATGATCTGGAATTTCCAAAGTAATACAAATAAAAAGTGACAGACCGTCAAAAAATAATAACAATGCAAAATTGTACCTCAATATAGTAACTAAACACCAGCTTTGTTAGTATGAGCAACACCCAGAATAATGTATACCTGGCAATGACACAAGTAAATGCTTCTCAATATAAACATGTCTAACCATTCATTGTTTGTGCAGCTTAAGATGGACAATGGTTGATCAAGATTTATCCAGTCTTACATAAAAAGTGAGAAAGGTCCTTCATGCATTCCCCTCCCGACAAAGAGACGAGGCTGCCAATTTGAATGAGAGGCACATAAGGGAAAAGAAGAATATAAGAAAAAGTTCAGAATCTTCTGATATCTCAAAGATTATAGTGACAAGTCAAAACATCTCATACCAAGTACCAACAATCAAAGTAATAACTAGCTCAAGTACCTGAGACCACCACATCATCAGCATGATAATTTTGTAATTGGAACTTTCAAGATACCGTCTCAGTGATGGAAACAGAAACAGCAAAGCTGTAAGCATATTTGGTGACAAGTATATGACAACTGCCAAATAGTATATTGACGGCTGACTTTGTCCATTACCAACCCAACCTTTCATAATCCTTCCAAGTCCAGTAGGACTTTCTAATGTGTAGGCATATGTCACCGGCAATATTATCACCCATGCAACAGCTGAAATTACCTTTAAGATATATCTCAGCTTAACTGGTAATGACATACTTTTTCTTGCCTTCCAACTAAGCATAATATCCAGGATAGCTGCAAAATAAATTACAGTATGTTACAAACAGGAAACCGTTTATAGGAGATCAATTTAGCACAACATTCCTGCAGAAAAAGTAAACTGAAAGAACCGACAATCTCAGAATACATAAAATATGAAAATGCAAAAAATAAAGAATTTAAGAATATTTTAAAGAACTTCTCTGTCAATTATACAAGCTGGATAGTATAATTAAAAAACAGCAAGTAACCTAAATAGTCCAAGAGAAAGTAAATATAAAAACTAATAACAACAAAGAAAGTCTAGAGAAAATTTCAAAGGGGACAATTTAAACTAAATACTTAGCACTTATATGAGTCCTATTTGCCAGTATATTCCATTTAAAGGCCATATTGAAAATTATAATTTATGCTAACCATTTCCCATGACTCAACATATTTGAGTTTCTTGATTAAAATATCTACTTACTGGAACATTTGCCCAAGATTTGATAATCCAAGTCAAGTGCTGATCATCCCAGTCATGTAGACATGAACAGCAATATTATGGCAATCCAGTTAAACTAACCAGAAACACAAAAGAAGATGAGAAAGAAATCAGGGAAATAACTAGTTTTCACTATATCTTCTACAGATATAGAATTTGTTTATTGAAATAATACCAAAAAAGAGATTCTAAAAATGAATACCCTCCACAGTTATAATATCCTAACAAGAACAACCAAACTTGAATGTGTTGCATCAACATGTAGATCAAATCTTTTGGCTGAAACACCTAACCATCCTATACAATCTCAGCTTAAAATCATATACCTTCATGCTGAATCCCATACTACCAAATCACATGCAGCAAAAAATCTAATTTAAGAAAATGTATAGCAATGATTGAAAATAGATTGAAACACAACCCTAACCATGGTATCTCATCAAGGCACCCTTACCAAACCTATTAAATCAATTACAAATTACCACACTTCAAAAAAATGCATGATATGGATGTTCAGTATTACAAAGTAGACTGAAATGCAGCCCAGACCACAGTTTTAAATCTCAGTCATTAGCTCTTTGTTGCAGCAGAAGAGTTTAGATATCAACATGCACCATATCTAAAAACCAATTGAAATGGCCGATATCAGTACCGAACTGGTCAGATAATTTTTATATTGCATTTTCGCCTTAATTATGTCCTTTAATATACTTTTAAGCAGGGTTCACCATTTCGGGTACTGGACCGATCTCGAAGATTTGTCGGGTCAGTACATATCGGTCTATACTGGTGTACTGACACATAGTACACTTGAGCATGCCAACGGAGACTCGGGCAATCCACGTCTCAGTTGCTAGTCGGACCAGCCCATGCCATCCATACCGTACCAACTTGAATGGTACAGCAAACATTGCTTTTAAGTTTTAAGTAAGGTCATTAATCTCGGTTATCAAACTCATATCAATCCTAGCTTGGACTAGTACAGACCGAAACCATACCAATGTACCATGTGTTGATACTTTGGTACATAATGAGTTTTGACCTTAAACAAGATTGAAAAATAAAAAGGTTATTATTTGGTACTATACCCGCATATTACCTAGTTTACCCCTGTCCATATGCCAATTAGACTGTTGGGTAGATAAATATTGGTGGTACCAAACTAATATTGCAAACCTTTATTATGAATGATATACCACAAAATTATACAACATCCAAAAATATTTAAAAAAATATTAACAACATAAGTTTGATTGCATGTCAATATGTCATAATTTAGGGTCTCGTGATGCCTCAAAGCATGCCTTTGTTTGGAGATCAAGATGACAATTCTGTTGTACAAATGATATTGCTCCCAAGGCACTTGGTATGATAGATGACAGACAATATGCAGATCAAATTAGTAACAGTCCAGGCACTATGCTCATTAAGTGGGCAACTGAATGCTATAGGCACTCTGGTACCTGCTGGAGATTCATTGTGCAATCAATATGACTGGCATGTGTGTAGTTATCGGCAATATGAAGTCATTATTAATTCAGCAAATAGGCACCAATTACCAAAATCATACTCCAGCCCACAAAATCCATGTTGCCAGTTAGCAGCGACGATAAGGAAATCATGTCAGACTCAATCTCAGGTAATCTCCCTCCCTCTCTCTCTCTCTCTCTCTCTCTCATCTCCTCAAAGTCATCAATTGCCTTCCCCTTTTCCTTTGCTTTCCTTTCATAAATTCTGGTCAATCTAGAGCCATGATCCTCGTCCTAGGTGACACGAACAGAGGTTTGTTGCTTTTTCCCCCATTCACCTCTTTTTGTCAGGAAAACATAAGAATCGACACCCTTGCAAGCTTTCTTCATTATTCTTATCAATCCCAACCTCACCAAAATGGAAATCATAGGGTAAGTCTTGTCATCCTCCTCAAATTATTGCTGGTCCTCCACAACCTATTCAAAATTGAATTTCATTGGATTTGATGGATCACTTGCCCTGTCAAGAAGTGGATTAACCTTGTCCATGGCTGTGCATAACTAGTCCATCAGAGTGTCTGAATCATTATAAATAAATTGGAAAAATGGATCTTCCTCAATCTTCTTAAATTCTTTATCCTTGGATTAAAACAAATGTTATAGTACATATACACTAGCTCTATAAACATTTTGAATTTTTGAGTGTATCAAGAAGGTTGACTAGTTTTGCTTGCAACTGATATATGATATGGTTTTCAATAAAATGAGCACTGTAGTTTTCTTAAAATATGATAAGAATTTACCATAATATAGCCACCACCAAACTGCAAATTATGATTACAAGATGCATTTTACATTGTACAATGTTATTAACATGAAGAAATTAAGTTTGATATTTTATGTTGCCAGCATTCATACTTAACCAATCCACCAAGTTCCATAAAACGGACAAAGCTAAAATATTTCACTTGCTTACCTAAAAGTCAGCAGACTTATAACCTAAGACCGAAGTTTGTTGTACCGCTCGAGTCAGTATGGTACAGACCAGTTCAATTAGCAACCAAGACACAGATTGTCAGTCTCTGTTGGCACACCCTAGTGTACCATGCCAGTACACCGGTACAGACTAGTGCATACTAACACGACAAATCTCCGAGATGGGTCCAGTACCCAAAATAGTGAACCCTGTCTAAGACATTTACCGGACTTGTATTTACCTAAGAATTAGAACGAAAAATGAAGGATAAATCTTTTAAACACTCCCTAGCCAAAATTAGAGCAAAACATTTATTATAAAGTTGAACAGTTTTGGAAAAACATGACCATCAGGAAAGAGGCTATAAAATATACTTATTTCATTATGTTAGCAATTCGGAATGCATATAGGGTTAAAATTTTGCATAATTGTCTACAATTCTACAAGCCCCTGTAGTTATCTACATCAGATGATAATGTACCAACAAGTTGCAACTTTACTGCTCAAGTCCAAACACATTTGAATGAATGGGGGTATATATGCACATACATATTTCTGTGACTCTATACATATTTCACAGTCAAATATATATGTGCACATGCATATCATATTATGTATGTGTGTTTGAGAGTTGGATCACGGAGAAAGCATATAGATAATTCTAAAGGACAACCTGATTAGAAACAAAAGCAAGTGGTGGAATAGAAACAAAATGAATAAACAAGACATAAGATTTACTTGACCAAACCAGGAAGAGAAAGTATTATAAGAATACAACATGCACACTCTCATCTTACCTTGTCCTAACTTCAGTATGGCAGCACTATAAAGATGCTCAGCACCTTTTTAAATACTGCAGGATCGAAGATGTCACTTGGTGAGCCACCATTCCAGGCAAGAATTATCATGACCTTACCCCAAAGGGAAAATAAATGAATTCATGACCAGAAATAGCAATAAATAAATTAGAGAACTAGACAGAAACTACAATGGTATATAGCTAAGATGTAACCTGTAAGGATAAGATAAAGAAGCTCCACATCCTATCGAAACTACGAAAAAATATGCCAAAATGAACGGATCTCGACAAAATTAACTTTCCCAATCCATTGTTGTCCTTTAGCAAGCTTGGATTCCTGATATAAGATGGCATGGAGCATTAATAACTATATAAAACAAAATGTGAATGCATAGTCACCTATCCAACACAAGCTACATAACTTCAGTTACAATTAATTATGTAGAAGTCAAGTATCACCATACCAAATATTCCATAGTAGAAACAGAAGAAACCACCAGAAGAAAACATTAGCAATATGAAAAAATGTTCAACAAAAACAACAATTGTCATTTCCGTGGTTTAATTCTAAGCTTAATTTCGAAAATACACTGAAATATACACTGCATGTGAAAAATACAATGCAAATTATGTCATGAATATGGCCATTCAAACTACCATAATAAAGGTTAGAAGACACAGATAAAACATAAGAACCTTCTGTATGGGCTTTAACCTTTTGAAAGCAGCAATGCCCTGGTTCCTGGGAGTCAAAAAAACAGTTGCAGTCCCTAGTTGATTATCTTGTTCTCCTTATATTTCTTGTTATCTTTGCTTTTCTCTGCACTTGTTTCATCAGCAGAATGAAATAGATTCAGAGCTTAATGAAATGAGTTTGCAGCTCAATGAACTATGTTCATAGCTTCGCTGCTTTTGCCTTAAAAGAAGCTTGCTCACCACAGTACACCATGGACAACTCTGTTGAACTTGCCAGCATAGTGTGCAATGATAAGGACATGGACACTTCAAAAGGCCTTCTCTTCCTCGTATAACTTTTGTTCGAATG